>CM031617.1:17361412-17366333 GCA_018398815.1 Conus ventricosus | reverse complement strand
CTTCATCCGTATGTGTTGAGTCCAGACTAGAGTGCTTTATTTATTGTCCAGTTTTGAACGCCACTTAAGTTTTAGCTGTATTTATTGAACCATAAGCTGTGTGGCTTTTTGGAGTTTAGTTTTTAATTTTTTGCTAGCAAGCAACCTACAGTCTAATGAAACACAAGACCCAATAGCTAAAGACAAAACCTTCTAGAGGTAAAGCGGCGGGTGCGCCTATGCCCGTATTGCTAATATAGACCCCCATCACTCGTGTCCGCGGATAGAGCCGACTTATAGTACGATTGCCGTACCAGTATTAACATATTTAACAGCCATAAAGGCAGCAGAATACCTTTCGATTTGGTTTGCCGTGTATTTTGAAAAAGGTCTTGCTCTAGAACTTGCTGCATTTTGCGTACTGTTTTGTTATCTAAGGTTTTTATTTGTTAGGGGTTTTCTACTATCTCTTCTTTGGCGGCGCTGTAGGCACATTTGGGATAAACATTGAACAGACATGCATTTTTATAAAATAAAAATACATTTTAGTATTGTATATCTTTTAATCTGTATTTTTCAATATTCAGCTGCGCATCATATAATAAAAAAACAAAATGTACATTAAGAAGCGGTTTATCGGCTTCTTCTCTTTATCAATTTTGAATGTTTATACGTCACTCAACAGTTCTCCCGCTTCCATGGCAAGCTGTATTATTCCTCTGTTTGACCTTAGGTCAATCCATCAACCGTAATTATCGTTGTTTAAAAATCATCAAGCCTAACCATGTGAAGATGTAAAATCTTTAGACAACAAGGTCTGCTGTTAGACTCTACCCTCCCACCCCTCCCCAAACAATTTTCTTTATTTCGTTGGACCCAAAATGATGATAAGGTCTAAGCCCGCTAGCGTAGATTTGGTTAGGACTACCAATCAATTGTAAACATTGGCAACTTTCCGCTATTTTAGGAATAAAAAACTTTTCACTTGCTCTTTTGAACGGTTTCTTTCATCTTCACACAGCAATAAAATACCTTTAAGGCGACCATGCTGCGACACTAAAACTAACATTCCATATTATTTCTTCCCTGACTTCTGGGAAATGTTGTATGAATGAATCAATCACTTTCGTATAAATTGCCTAATTTTGACTGATATGGGTTTGCTCATCAGCCTGCTCATTAGGTTGCTAACAACGTCCCAAACTCTAGACGAGATGTCAGAAATGCTTGTCATTGCTTCGGTGTCTGTTTGAATCTGTGATACACGTTTGTAATTCGTTAAAAGTTAGTTCATAAGACAGTCTGTCTTTTAATCTCCTTGAAATGTATGGCGCATGCGCTATTAACAACTCAAAATCTAAGGGGAATGGAAAAGAGCGATTTCCATACTCAATCTTTACGCTACATACTTTATTGCCGTCTTTAGTATCTTCAGAAAGCGCCTATACTATTGTTTTAAGTGCTTCTTCATTTTCGTATTCCTTGATACGCAAATCAGCCCTTTCATGTCCCGTTATGTCCATAGATCAGAATAGGTTAAAAATATGTCTGCATTTGTGTAAAGAAATATAACTTGCCCCTCAAGTTTTTATAGAAAATTTCTTAACAATTTGCCCGCCCCAAATTCTGGACAACTGTCCCCCTGTTTGTGTCCCTGTTGTTGATCGAGTACTATTTTGAAAGTAAGAACGCGCAGAGCCTTGGCTCATCATTCCATCTGCTCTCTAGGTCCGGAAATTGACAGTAAGAATGTGATCTGCTGCATATAGTATATGGTATTTGGAACAGTAATAATCCGTTATTTCCCTTCCGCCAAAGGGTTTCTTTCAGTCTCCTATGCGGGTCAAAAATCGAGGCCTTATGCATGTAAACATTTTTTTATAAAACAAAATAAAAAATTTAATTGATTATAAAGAAACATTGCAAGGCATGAAATGAAGAATATGATGTTTTTTGATCGTGGAGACGACATAGTGATTCCCCTTGGAGCGGCATCGCTTCGGGGCTCACTCATTGCATGATGAAAGAGCAGAAATCGGGAGTTACATTACCAACCAAGTCGGTATAATTTTAACAGAAAGTAAAGTCACAGATTCATTAAATACCCTATTAGTTGGGTCAGGCCAAGAACCTCCCGAATTTATAACTCCTAATGATTTTGAAGTAAAAGAGACCATTTGTTTGGTGAGGGAAGAGCGGACCTTCAAGGATCAGGGCGATGTTCAGGTTGGAAGAGTCTACAACTAAAAAAGACCCCATCAAAGATTTTTAGCCGTGTAGGTTCAATTAGAAATAGACTCAGTGTGAAAGAAAAAATCGCCGTTGGCCTGTTAGGCCAAAATTAAGGGCGTAGGCAGTTTTCTAAACTTTCAAAACACACTGCAAGAACTCCCAACATTAACCAAAAATGCAAAACATGGGAACTAAAAAGAATTAAATCAATCAGCAGGTGAATTAATAAATACAATAGAAGCAGAATCCATTTTTTTTTCATAATAAACAGCATTTAAAGACTATACAACACTACTCAACCGGCAACCAAGGCGAGAATTATTAGCCCTGATCGTACTTTTTAAAAACCAGTCAAAGGCGAATTAACAAACAATTTAGCAAAACGGTGAACTAGATGAGCAATAAAAAGATAAAAAGAAAACTCGTTGAGGCTGACGAACTCCATCGTAGGCCTGTTATTAAAGAATGAATAACCCAAAGACTAAATAAAAGATCTGGAAACAAGAAAGATCAGCAAGACTAGAAGTGCTAACTACTAACCGAGACCAAATACCGAACTCAAGAGAATAGAATAAGAAAACTATCCGAAAAAAAAATTTTATATGAAGACACAACGCTAGCCAGGAACGAATAAAAACGATGTTTTAGAGAGCCAGCGTCACATTAGCAAGCGTATAACTAACTGCCTTAGGATTAGCAATAAGTACACTGGTGATTGGCTATACAGCTGTGTGGAGGTCAAAGTTCAGTGCGCTCCGCCGCCAATCGCCTCCGCCCTGATAACATCAATGGGGTAATAAACCAGCTGATCATCTTGCCAAGTTTATTAAAAAAATTAGCTAGAAAAGCCGTGGACGCTTTTTTACCAGTAAATATTGGGGAGTATTGTACAGCTGCTTTTGTCTCTGCAAGCAAAGTAGTTGGCTTTATGGCCGAGCACTTCTGGAGCAAATTAGTTTCTCTTAATATTTGGGTTTAATTTTTAAGTAAGAATTAAAGACCAAAGTAATCCTAGGGCCTGTTAATCCAAGAACAAAGCGCTGTCCTTTTCAATATTCATTGACATCGCGAACAGAGGTCCGCGATCTTTTGCTGAGTCTTCAATGACTTTTGGTTGGACTCGGGATTAGATTGACTTTATCTTGTCGTTCATTTACTGCTTCAATATTACTGGCTCCAGAAATTATGTCTTTTTTTCCCCCAACCTTCTGTTCATTGCCTGCTATAGAGAATTTTCATTATTAATAGTTTTATTATTGTACCTATCTGGAGTCAGAGGTCAGAAGTGCAGCATGTATAAACCAGTGCCAACAGCAAAGTCACATTGATCTTGGCGTATTGTAAAAACATGTTGGTACCTTTGAATACTTTAAGCAAATCAACCGTAGAATTAAATGGCGTCCTCTAACTATCTAAGTATGTTTTTGTTCGTACAAAGCCAGTGGAAGAATCCTGTTATGTCGACTTGCCTGTGCTTGTTGTGAACCCTAGCAAACAGACCAAACGTAAGTGCGAACAGAGTTCGTTTATTCGTTCTAATTCCTGCTTTTATAGGTAGGCCCCCTTAAAAAGTGTCTAAGATTAATTTTGTCCATGCTGTTTATGCTCTTGGCTCAATGGAACCCGAGTGAACTTCTGTGCCTGAAGAAAAGAATGTGTAAGGAGATTTCCATCATAGTTAAAAAATGTTTTTTTTTTTCTGTGCACGCCCCAAAAATAAGGGGTGCCTAAGCCATGATTGCGGTCCAACTTTTGTCTAAAGTCTGTCCTTGATGTTAATATTGAATTCGTTCGTTAAACAGATTCATACCAAAAGCCTTCATGTTTTAATTTTCTGTTGCTAAATGGATTAAAACGGATTGTCATTTGGTAAATGGTGCTTGCAGTTCAGTCCCAAAATTACGTCCTTGAAGGTGTAATAGAAATGAAATCTGTACACCTGACCTAACCAAGTATTACGGATGATTTAAATGATCATCATACGACACTCCCACACCCAGTTGAAGCACAAAAACACAGCAAAGTTAACTGTTCTGGTAAAAAAAACTGCATCGATGACTAAACCACACTTTTGCGATGTAAGTCTTTTTTTTATAGGAGGGTTAGATATCTCTTAATGGAGTACTCCCTTTACTTGAAAGGGTGTCAGTCTGGGTCACAGAAATGCCGAGGGTTTCCTGTTGTTAATATTTTTTAAGATTGTAAGTGGCGGCCCAACAGAATATTTAGCATTAGTATATTTTTGAATGCACCCATTTAATTTTGTTTAAAAAAGTTTGTAACAAATAACAACTCAAGACCCGCCCTTCGTTTTTTAGAACATGCTAGTTGATTAACAATTGCGGGGCCAAAACGGTCGCGCTCCATGAAAAATTTTACAAAGTCGTATGGTTTAATAATACACCTGAAGCCAAGTGGGAATAATATATTACAAAAATGAAAGGAGAACAAACGACGTTAAACAGTATAACAATACCTGATGGTTATTACGGTTTTGCTCCTAGAAAAAAGCAATGATTAACTTAGACATTAACTCTTAAACTTTATCAATGCAAATCTAAAAAACAATATTAACAATCAAACCCTGAAGAAGCAAAATTACGATTTAGATAAAGAGCTAGCTAAATGCTAGGCTTTACAACTAGCAAATCTAACCCACTCATAGTTTTTTAGTGTTCGCCAGATAAACAACGTATTGAGGGTGTAAGTC
>CM031617.1:17336412-17356412 GCA_018398815.1 Conus ventricosus | reverse complement strand
TCTCTGTAACGGTAACTTCCAGAAAACAACAACAACAACAACAACAACAATACACTGATTACAGTTGTATTACAATACTTGTTGATGTGACTTCTGTTAAAGTTTGTCAAAATGCCGGCCGACCTTGACTAAGATTGTTTTTTTTTTTTTTTTTTAACTGTCCTCGCGGAGACACGCTAAACTGCGTCTGGTCAGTGCGGCGACCGGAAGTTAAGACCTGGAATACAGTCTGGACAAATGGAACGATCCTGACATTGCTGTACCAATGCCGTGTGGAATACAGTCTGGACAAATGGAACGATCCTGACATTGCTGTACAATGCCGTGTGGAATACAGTCTGGACAGATGGAACGATCCTGACATTGCTGTACAATGCCGTGTGGAATACAGTCTGGACAAATGGAACGATCCTGACATTGCTGTACAATGCCGTGTGGACATGGGAGGAACAGTCGTCACACCAAATCTCTTAGAAACAGATCGTGAATCCATCACAAATGTTCAGCAAGTAATAACTAAAGCAGTAGCAGAGGTCCGAGGAACAAACCGATGAAAATGGAAACCATAGATCTTACGACAGTCTTGGAGATGTGTTTGACTCTAGACGGACAGTCAAACTATTAAAGAGGACTAAGGGGGAGGAATAGGATACTATAAACAAGAGGATTAATGACGAAATGAAGAACTCGAAGGAACGTTCGGTCGAACAACAGTGTGGGGAGATGAAAAAAAGAACATACACAAGTACAACATGAAGAAAGCTTCAGAGACTGTAAATGACTATGCCAAACAAAAGCAGAGTGGGCACCATTCAGGACAAAGACGGCGATGGATTCACACAGGGAGAAGACATCATTAAAAGGTGGACTGAATATTGCTCCCAACTCTACACGAACAGAGCATTGGAGATCCAAATGTGGTAACAGCACAGGATTCATCAAGTAGGCTAAAGATAACATTCCGATACTCCGTAAAGAAGTCGTAGCTGCAATGAAATGGCTAAAACGGGGAAAGGCTGAAGGCGTCGGCAACTTCCATGCAGAACTCTTGAAACGTACCGGAGGTGCGCTGATCGATATCCTAATCGCCATCCGCCACAAAATCAAACACATCGGGAAGTGTCCCACGCCATGTACTCAATCACTAATTGTAACCCTTCCTAAGAAAGGAAATCTCCAACGCTGTTAGAACTATGTTTTTTAAGCTTGGTCAGACACGTCAGCAAAGGAATTATTAGAATTATTTGGAACAGATTTTAACCGCAAGCAGTTACCATCATTGCTGAAGAACAGGCTGGATTCCGCAAAGACGGACATACGACATACCATCAAACACATTTTATACCTGTGTGTCCTTTCAATACAGAAACACCATCAAACAGATTTTTCACCTGTGTGTCCTTTCAATACAGGAACACCATCAAACACATTTTTCACATGTGTGTCCTTTCAAGACAGAAATACCATCAAACAGACTTTTCACCTGTGTGTCCTTTCAATACAGGAACACCATCAAACACATTTTCACATGTGTGTCCTTTCAAGACAGAAATACCATCAAACAGACTTTTCACCTGTGTGTCCTTTCAATACAGGAACACCATCAAACACATTTTCACCTGTGTGTCCTTTCAAGGCAGAAATACCATCAAACAGATGTTTGACCTGTGTGTCCTTTCAAGACAGAAATACCATCAAACAGATTTTCAATCTGCGTGTCCTTTCAAGACAGAAATACCATCAAACAGACTTTTCACCTGTGTGTCCTTTCAAGACAGAAATACCATCAAACAGACTTTCACCTGTGTGTCCTTTCAAGACAGAAATACCATCAAACAGATTTTAACCTATGTGTCCTTTCAAGACAGAAATACCATCAAACAGATTTTCAATCTGTGTCCTTTCAATACAAGAATACCACCAAACAGATTTTAACCTGCGTGTCCTTTCAAGACAGAAATACCATCAAACAGATTTTCAATCTGCGTGTCCTTTCAAGACAGAAATACCATCAAACAGATTTTCAATCTGCGTGTCCTTTCAAGACAGAAATACCATCAAACAGACTTTTCACCTGTGTGTCCTTTCAAGACAGAAATACCATCAAACAGACTTTTCACCTGTGTGTCCTTTTAAGACAGAAATACCATCAAACAGACTTTTCACCTGTGTGTCCTTTCAAGACAGAAATACCATCAAACAGATTTTAACCTGCGTGTCCTTTCAAGACAGAAATACCATCAAACAGATTTTAACCTGCGTGTCCTTTCAAGGCAGAAATACCATCAAACAGATTTTCAATCTGTGTCCTTTCAATACAGGAATACAATCCAACAGATGTTTAACTGTGTGTCCTTTCAATGCAGAAATATCATCAAACAGATTTTAACCGATGTGTCATTTCCCAAAACGTCTCCAGCACCAAAGGGAGCTCTGCCACCTAGACTTCAAAAAGATGTTCAACAGAGCATGGCAGGAGACAGAATGGGTCACAATAAAGAAAGGTAACAGAGTATGGCAGGAGACAGAATGGGCCACAATAAAGAAAGATAACAGAGTATGGCAGGAGACAGAATGGGCCACAATGAAGAAAGATAACAGAGTATGGCAGGAGACAGAATGGGCCACAATAAAGAAAGATAACAGAGTATGGCAGGAGACAGAATGGGCCACAATAAAGAAAGATAACAGAGTATGGCAGGAGACAGAATGGGCCACAATGAAGAAAGATAACAGAGTATGGCAGGAGACAGAATGGGCCACAATGAAGAAAGATAACAGAGTATGGCAGGAGACAGAATGGGCCACAATGAAGAAAGATAACAGAGTACGGCAGGAGACAGAATGGGCCACAGTGAAGAAAGATAACAGAGTATGGCAGGAGACAGAATGGGCCACAATGAAGAAAGATAACAGAGTATGGCAGGAGACAGAATGGGCCACAATGAAGAAAGATAACAGAGTATGGCAGGAGACAGAATGGGTCACAATGAAGAAAGATAACAGAATATTTTAAGGAGACAGAATGGGTCACAATGAAGAAAGATAACAGAGTACGGCAGGAGACAGAATGGGCCACAATGAAGAAAGATAACAGAGTATTTTAAGGCGACAGAATGGGTCACAATGAAGAAAGATAACAGAGTATGGCAGGAGACAGAATGGGTCACAATGAAGAAAGGGATGGTCGGGCAGAAGGTCATCAACACCACCCAGCAACTCTCTTCTTCAAAGCCACAAGGTGCGGTGCTTATTCAGGGTGCCATGGAGAATGGTTTCATACATCAGGTAAAGTTCGTTAGAGCTGCTTTCCATCTATCTCACCTTTCAATATATTTCTGGATTAGTTTAGCTTAGCTTGGCTTAGCTTAGATGCTCCCGTGTCTTGCGCAAGAGGCAGTCAAGGCGCTCCACTGTGCACGGTCCTCAGCCAGTCTGCTGGTGTCACTCCATCCTCTGTCAACGAGTCTGAGGTTTCTCTCCACTGTCTGTCGCCAGCTCATCCTGGGTCGTCCCCTTTTTCTCTGGCCTGCTGGGGTCCATTTAATGGCCTGGTTTGCCGGTCTTGATGAGGGTAATGTCAAGACATGACCTAGCTAGCGGAGGCACCGTCTGCAGATGATGGCTGATACGGGGAGCTGTTTGGACCTCTCCCTGATGTCTTCATTTAGATCACGCCTGACCATTTGATGCCCAGAGATCTTACGTAGGCACTTGGCGTCAAAAGCGTCGAGTTTCTTCTCCTGGGTGGTCTTCAGTTGCCAGATTTCACAGCCATATAATAGCGTTGAAATCACACTGGAGTTATAAAGCTTCAATTTGATTCCAAGGGGAGAATTTCTTGCTGTTCCATATTTTGTTCAACTGATTGAACCGATAAGAGGTCACAGAAAACCTACGTTGGTATCGCCATGTAAGAAAATCCAATGGCTTTGCTAAAACAGTCCTCCAGGGGACTGTTCTTTTTTTTTAAATGAAAGTCTCTGTGTTCTCTTCGAATATTCCTGTATGTACACAACAACACACAGTGTTTGGTTTGGAAAACATATCACTTCTAATGGCTTTACATGCTTTCCTGTTGTGACTGCTTGAAAATTAAATTATAAGTTATCCTACATATCCCATCACTAATCTGGATATCATCAATAGTCAAAGCATAGAGAGTTTGGCCTCTCTGACCTGACACTAACGCTAAAATCATTACCAGTCTAAATGGGAGGTGTTTGAGGTCTAATTTCTCCACAGAATCCCAGCTCCCAAGCTTTCTGATATATCGGAAGTGATGGCCTATTTTCAAATGCCCCCTTGACTTCACGACAGATAACTGGATGACAGCATAATGTGTCTCCCCTTTGGTGTGAAAACAGCACTTTTGACCACATTTATTGTACTGTGGCTTGCTCCTGAACTGTGCAGCTCTGCAACAAAGTTTGCTACATCAATATGTAAGGGAAATGTTATGCAAGTCCTAGCCATATACTCCTACCGTTTTCTAAGATAACTGTCATATGCTTTTGGTGTACATGGGCGCCACGAGTCCATTAGAAGTTCCACGGCTTTTTTCGTCATTCTGGCTTGCTTGTAGATTTTCCGTAGATCTTGCAAACTAGCAGGTTCAGGCGTCTTCGCTGAATCAGGGGAAGCACTGCCTCTGGCTGGCTGGGGAGACGTAGAAGCCTGGTCCTGTGGCGTTGTTCTGCTGGACTTTCCGAAGAACTCGTGTCACCACACATGAAACAGTCATGTTTTTTCCAGGAGATACTAAAAGCATTAACAGCAAAGGCAGCCACGTCAGGCTAGTATGATATATATTTCTTCATCTGCTTGTTCAGTCTTGAAGCAAACAAGTCAATAGAAGGGAACATGCTCAGCTCTTAGAAAGCTTCTCTGAGGCAGTTGCTGGCAAGCTTCCATTGTACGTCTATGTTGGTATGCCTGGATTCATAATCAGCAATGACATTTACCTTGCCTGGTATATAAACTGCACTATGCTACTGTGGAGACACCATGACCGTAGTTCAAAGGTCAACAAATTGCAATCATCTGAATGGCTTGTACTCGTGTGCTGAATGCAAGACACACAAGTCATGTTATAACTGAACAATCTGACATGTTTTCCTTTTAAATTCTCTTGAAAACATTGCAATGCTAGGAAAGCAGCTTTCAAGTCCAGAATATTTACGTGAGACAATTTCTCTGTGACAGACCACAGCCCTCCTGAGGACACTCCCTCACATTCACAACCCCAATCAGAAAGGCTTGCGTCAGATGTGACTATAATAGCAGGTTCATTGGTGCTGATGTCATTGTATACCTCGTCTACGTTAATAATCCACCAATACAGCTTAGCTTTGCTGTTAATAGACAGTGTCATGGTTTGGTCAAAATCCCCTAAGCTTTTCTTTAAAGCCTGAATTTTGCCTGCTTCTAGATATCTATAATGGAGAGGCCCGTATTTGACTGCTGTTAAGGAGAGGCCCATATTTAACTGCTGCACAGCTGGCAAAGATTTCCCTATTACCTGAGCAACCTCTCTTATTGGCATAGACTGTGTAGCAAGGATGCACAGTTCTGACTTCGTTGGGTGTATCAGAAATCCCAATCTTTGAAGGGCCATCAGTGTGTCAATGACATTTCTCATACATTCTTGTTCAGTGACACCACATAACTGTTATCCAGAAAAGCTGTGGAGAGGTGCCCTTTCAGCCATAGCTGAGCAAACACAGACTTCATCAGCGTAGTGAACAGGCGGGGGGGGGGGGGGGGGGGGGGGGGGGGCTGAAGCAGGGCCATTGGGTAAGGCATAATATTCATAATGCTGACATCTCCAAACAATTCTGAGCAGTTTCCGGAATTCTGGGTGTATGGCAGTGGGCATCTTTGAGATCAACAGAGCTCATGTAGCAATCTTTCTCAACCAGGGATAGAGCAGTGGCTAGTGTTTCCATTTTAAAATGGTGGTATGAAACTTCACTGTTCAGTCTCTATAAATTCAGGAACATCCTGCCTGATGTATTTTTCTTTTTCCTTGTAAAAACTAGAGAAATTACTTCACCTGTTTGCTTTTTACATGCTGATATCACACCTTTTGATCAAAGTTTTTGAATTTCAGTGTCAATAACAGAACTCTCACTTTCACTGACATGATTTGTTTGAAAGCATGATAGCCGGCCTGATCAGACTGTTTGGGTGGCAATCGAACTGTATTTTTGCACCTGGCACTATTCTCAGAATGTCTGGATATGATCTTTAACCAAGAATTCATAAATTCCTTAATTCTACCTGCCTGAAACATGGAGGGTTCACATTCAAGACGTGCCATTAGCTTTGGCATTTGAGTCAAAAATTGACTCATTTCTGATACCGAAAGTAGGTGTGCTTGAATGTTCTCTGGCACCTGCCCCGTGTGCTGTGGAACCGGCACTTCGTCATGTGGCTTCTGATCGGCACGTTTGTGTGTCGGCTGCTGGGGTTTAGACGGCTCTGTTGACTTTAAAAACTCTTCCATCCGTCCTCGAAACCGCGCTGGTTTCACTTGTCTGGTGCAAAAACAGCCTCCAGCCTGTCCATTTCTTTAATTCCTTTCAGGGTATTTGGCAAGTCGTCGCCGAACAACAAAGCTGAAACCGGAACGGATTCGTCACAGATTTTCGCTGTGCGTTTGTTTACAAATGGCCGGATGTCAGCTCTCCTGAGCAAAGACATTTCCCGGCTTGCGTGGCCCAGAAGGCCAAGAGTGCAGTGGCGAATTTCATCTGCTCGTCTGCTCTGCTGTACATCAGCGGCCAGCAGTGAAGCCCGCTAAATGTCGGACAACTTCAAGTCCGTTTCTTGCATGTGGTGGCGTCTGAGTCTAGATTTCCCTACTATCTGTTGGAGTTGTCATGTCGGGGCAATTTTCTGTTGTGCGTTTCAAACCCTTTCTTTAACGCTTTGTCCGAGAGTCGCCGTTGGAATCTTTTGTTCACAACCCCTGCCAATTTTTCATCTAGTTTTTCGTCCATTTCTTCTGTCTTGTATTCATTTTCGATCTTATCTAAAAGAGTATGAGGGATTCCTCGCATTTCTTCCCACTTTGATCTTGAGTCACTTCTTTCAAAACATTTTCCTCTTGCTCGTCGATGTCTTCATCTTCATGGATGCTTAAAATATCACAATCCGCAGGGTCCTGACAGCGTGCTTTTTTTGTGCGGAGGCTCTTCGTGGTCGCACATGGACTCTTCATCGTCTTTTTGGCGGTTGGGACCGCCGAAATCAATTTGACTCTTAAGAGAGTCGAAGTGTTTTTTGCCATTTCGTATCCAAAAAAATTATCAATTATCTTTTAATCTCATCTCGAGAATCAGTAGACTGGGACCTGCCCTCGTGTGGGGTACCATTCTCAGTGTCCTAAGTGGACATGGCTGGCACTGAAAGGCCAGTAGGTATATCGTGCTGAGACTGAAAACGACCGGTCGGTGCCGAAACTGAGAGTGGCCTTTAAAGTAGGCTAATCTTTAATTAAAGCCCCTGGAAGGGCGTTCAACAAACGGGTTACGAAATTTTTCTTAACTAAGGAAAAGGAGAAAAAATATGACTGACTGATAGTCCTTGTTGCCTAAAAATGTTACTAGTATGCACTTAATAAATCACTTCTAAAGAGCGACAGCGGTTTTCTGTCCTGCGTCTGGCGTGTTCTGGCTCCGACTGGCGATGTTCCCGCGATTGGCATCTCTTATGTGAATGTGGATTAACCAATCGCAATACGAGAAATAATTGATTGTTACTGTAGTCTTCCTTTTTTTTTTGCTGTTGAAAATGTCACATGCAAAAGAATGAAAGTGTCAACACCAAACACTAGAACGTCAGCAAACCCAGACGCCATTGTATCAAACTTAAAAAAAAAAAAAAAATCAGCAAGAGAATGTCCATTGGAAATGAACACATAGACTATGCATGGTATGTGAGAGTTTTTTGGGTTTTTTTTTAGGAAAGAAGTAGATTTTAAAAGTGGGGTAAAAATAAAAGGGACGGAGGGGGGGGGGGGGGGGGCACTTAATTGGAAAAAAAGAAAGAAAAACAAATTATGGGTAAAAATTGGAGGATGGAGGCCCACACACACAAGAAAAGCAACCATAGTATGTCATACTGAAAGGAGGCTCAGAATGAGGCTGTGGTGAGGGGTGGAATCTTAATCCTATCGAAGATTTAGCTTTTTGTTGTCTCACAACGAGGCAAAAAACAGGCTTTGAAACACCGCATACATCGTCTAGCACCAGTCTTATCGCATACATCGTCTAGCACCAGTCTTATCGCATACATCGTCTGGCACCAGTCTTATCAGTTCGTTTTTGTACTCCCAGTTCTTAAAGAACAGGGAGTACTTTAGAATGGGAACGAAGAAATGCTGTCTGTGTGTGTGTCTGTGTGTCTGTGTGTCTGTCTGTCTGTGTGTCCGTGGTCAAAATGTCTTCCACTCGCTCCAGACAAAACTACTGGGTCGATCTTTCTGAAAATTTGTAGGTATGTTCATTATGGGTCAAGGATGATGCCCGACATTTTAGTTTACCGTTACAGCCGTTACTAACGGCTGTAACGGCCTGTAATGCTTTTTCTTCTTTATGGAATATCTCAGAAAGTACTAGGCCGATCTTTGTGAAAATTAGCAGGTATGTTCATTATTGGTCTCGGATGATGCCCGATGTTTTAGTTTACCCCGTTATAGCCGTTACTAACGGATGTAACAGCCTGTAACGGTTTTTCTTCTTTATAGAATATCTCAAAAAGTACTAGGCCGATCTTTCAGAAAATTTGTAGGTATGTTCATTATGGGTCACGAATAATGCCTGATGTTTTAGTTTACCGTTATAGCCGTTACTAACGGCTGTAACGGCCTGTAACGCTTTTTCTTCTTTATAGAATATCTCAGAAAGGACTTGGCCGATTTTTCTGAAAATTTGTAGGTATGTTCATTTTGGGTCACGAATGATGCCCGATGTTTTAGTTTACCCCGTTATAGCCGTTACTAACGGCTGTAACGGCTGTAACGGCCTGTAACGCTTTTTCTTCTTTATAGAATATCTCAGAAAGCACTTGGCCGATCTTTCTGAAAATTTGTAGGTATGTTCATTATGGGTCACAAATAATGTCCGAGTTTACCGTTATACTGTTACTAACGGCTGTAACGGCCTGTAACGCTTTTTCTTCTTCATGGAATATCTCAGAAAGTACTTGGCCGATCTTTGTGAACATTAGCAGGTATCTTAATTATGGGTCACGAATAATGCCCGATGTTTTGGTGTACTGTTATAGCCGTTGCTAACGGCTGTAACGGCCTGTAACGGTTGTTTTTCTTCATGGAATATCTCAGAAAGCACTTGGCCGATCTTTGTGAAAATTAGCAGGTATGTTCATTATGGATCAAGGATGGTGCCTGATGTTTTAGTTTACCGTTATAGCATTACTAACGGCTGTAACGGCCTGTAACTTATTTTTCTTTATGGAATATCTAAGAAAGTACTTGGCCAATCTTTGTGAACATTAGCAGGTATGTTCACTATGGGTTTCGGATGATGCCCGATGTTTTAGTTTACCGTTATAGCCGTTACTAACGGCTCTAACGGCCCGTAACACTTTTATTCTTTATGGAATATCTCAGAAAGTACTTGGCCGATCTTTGTGAAAATTAGCAGGTATCTTCATTATGGGTTACGGATGATGCCCGATGTTTTAGTTTACCGTTACAGCCGTTAGTAACGGCTGTAACGGCCTGTAACGGTTTTTCTTCTTTATGGAATATCTCAGAAAGTACTTGGCCGATATTTCTGAAAATTTGTAGATATGTTCATTTTGGGTCACGGATGATACCCGATGTTTAAGTTTACCGTTATAGCCGTTACTAACGGCCCATAATGGTTTTCTTCTTTATGGAAAATCTCAGAAAGTTTTTGGCCGATCTTTCTGACAATTTGTAAGTATGTTCATTTTAGGTCACAGACGATAGCCGATGTCTACCAGAATAGCCATTACTAACGGTTATACCAGCCCAAGATGGTTTTTCCTCTTTATGGAATATCTCACGCGTATTCAGGATAAACTGGGAGTACGTTTATATGCTTTGCATCTTGTTTTTCTTTCATTCTTTAGAGTGAGTTAGAGAAAAAAAAGTTTAGTTAGTCTGAGCCACTGACGCATTGACACTTCACCTATCCCATACATCCCTCAGTCTCTGTGTTGTTGTTTTTGCGATCTTTATGTTCGTTTGTTTCGACATACGCTCTCTCTCTCTCTCTCTCTCTCTCTCTCTCTCTCTCTCTCTCTCTCTCTCTCTCTCTCTCATCCCCCCCCTCTCTCCCTCTCTGATGCCCACACATAACATAGGCAAAGCACACTGTGAAACAAATATCTGTCAATGCCTACATTAAAATACACAAACTCACAGAGCGTAGAGCACAACGGCGGCCCCTCATGAAGCACCAGCCCCAATATCTCCCTCTCTCTTTCCCCTCCTTCTCTCCCCACATCCAGTCCTCTGTCTCTCATCCTCTCTCCCTCTCTTTCTTTCTCTCTCTCTCTCTCTCTCTCTCTCTCTCTCTCCCTCCCTCTCTCTCTCTCTCTCTCTCTCTCTCTCTCTCTCTCTGTGTGTGTGTGTGTGTGTGTGTGTGTGTGTGTGTGTGTGTGTGTGTGTGTGTGTGTGTGTGTGTGTGTGTGTGTGTGTGTGTGTATGTGTGTGTGTGTGTGTGTGTGTGTGTGTGTGTGTGTGTGTGTGTGTGTGTGTGTTTGAGTGTATTTGTTGTGCGCGTGCGTGCCTCTGTGAGTGGTTAAGTATGAACCTCTCTCTGTCTCTCTGTCTTTCTCTCTCTTTCCCTCTCTTTCTGATGCGTACTCATAATATAGGCAAAGCACACTGTGATACAAATATCTGTCAATTCCTACATTAAAATACACAAATCCACAGAGCGTAGAGCACAACGGCGGCCCCTCATGAAGCACCAGCCCCAATATCTCACTCTCTCTCCCCCCTCCTTCCCTTCCCCCATCCATTCCTCTGTCTCTCATCGTCTCTTCCTCTCTCTCTCTCTCTCTCTCTCTCTCTCTCTCTCTCTCTCTCTCTCTCTCTCTCTGTGTGTGTGAGAGAGAGTCCCTCTTTCTGTGTGTGCGTGTGTGTGTGTGCGTGTGTGTGTGTGTGTGTGTGTGTGTGTGTGTGTGTGTGTGTGTGTGTGTGTGTGTGTGTGTGTGTGTGTGTGTGTGTGTGTGTGAGAGAGAGAGAGACAGAGAGAGAGAGAGAGAGGTGTGTGTGTGTGTGTGTGTGTGTGTGTGTGTGTGTGTGAGAGAGAGAGAGAGAGAGAGAGAGAGAGAGAGAGAGAGAGAGAGAGAGAGAGAGAGTGCGTGTATGTGTGTGTCTGTGTGTGTGCGTGCGTGCATGTGTATTTGTTGTGCCTCTGTGAGTGGATAGGTATGCCCCTCCCCTCTCTCTCTTTCTCTTGAGATTGAAACCAAACGGAGGCATAAGATGTAAACAACCATAGACGTTCATCTTTACATTATACCCATATTTGCATAATGTTCACAATTTCCCTGAAAGTCAGCTGGGAAGTGCCTTCATTGCCGCCTTAATGATACCCATAATGACGTATTGCTGATGCCCTCAGAGCCATATTCTTATTGCTAACAATGCACTAAGCGACGCCCATTCTTCCCACTGATGTGTTACGACGCTCTATGTAGCAAGCGCACCATATTTCTCGGAACTAGATGACTAACACAGATCATAGCGCTACTGTAAATCTAGGCAGTATCATCTTATGCATTTTAGGTGCGTGTCTCTTTTCTGAAAGACTTACATGTCGAACATTTGCTTGTCTGTTCTTTAGCGTCTAATGAGTTAAGCATCGCTTGCACCTTTTGTTCTTATGCATATGGCATTTGTTGTTGTTGTTCTTGGGTTTGTTTGTTTCTCGAGCTGGTACTTGTGTCCGGTTTGTTGGGTAACATGATGACCTGTAGACATGTTGCGAAATGTAGATAAATCGAGAACGAAATGCTGTTACAGTATAAGAATCAATTCCAAAGGCAGATCACGGAGTAAAACACAAAACGATTTTAAGTCGTATAACAAAACAGTCATATTGAAATCGCCTTTTTTGTCTCGCCTCCACCCTTGTCCATCATCATCATCATCATCATCATCATCATCATCATCATCATCATCATCATCATCATCATCATCATCTCTCTCTCTCTCTATCTCTCTGAACATCCCGTTGTTATACTGCAGACGTGGGTAAACTGTTGAGATGTGTTGATCAACAAGCCCAGAACACCTAAGAGCTTCAGAAAGGCAGGGTACCACCACAAAACGCTTCAATCACGTGGAAGAAAAATAAAGATCTACAGAAATGGAAAGCAGAAGTTTAGCCTGGTGTTATTTTCACACTGACGAAATGAAAGAACGGAACAATTCTGTCGTTTAGGAGACAGAACGTCCATTCTCTTGGACTCTGAGCTATATATGAGGCACTGCGGATTAACAACATCAGAGTCACAGTAAACTTCACTACACAGATAGATGTTTGATTGTGACAGAGACCAGGACAAGATAACGTGTTTTTTTTAACGGCAGACTTCGTAAATAGTTATAATGAGGACAATTTCTATAGCGCCAATCCTAACAACGTAGGCCACAGGGCGCTTTACAAGTTTTAACAAATCAACATCTAAAATATACGCAGGACACACACACACACACACACACACACACACACACACACACACACACACACACACACACACACACACACACACACTTCTGCATTCACGAGTCATAAACATATGCATGCACTCACTCATACACACGTACACAACAAATAACCACACACACACACACACACACACACACACACACACACACACACACACACACACACACACGCACACACGCGCGCGCGCGCACGCGCGCACGCACGCACGCACACACGCACGCACGCACAATGTCGCATACATAAACACCTACACTATATAACACGGTGAACAGCTCATTTGTACACGAGCAAAGTGTGCAAGTGACATGTAGTAATTTAGTAATATTTCAGGTGGTACGCTGCAACTGGCGTTTAAACAGATAAGTTTCAAAGTGCGTGCTTGAAAGTCGGGTAGGAGGGGACATGACGGAGATGGAAGGTAGCGAATTCCAGAGTGTTGCCACAGAAAAGGAGAATGCTCTAGAGCCGTATGCTGCTTTCGGTTATATGAGGAAATTCGAAAAATTCGACCATCAGAGGAAGAACGTGTAGGACTATATATTTCGAAGAGATCAGAGAGACGGGCAGGCGCTTCACTTGTGATAATCTTAAAACATAGACTCGCAGACTTACACTGAATCCTGTGCTCGATTTTGAGCCAGTGTAGTTCCTTCAAGAGATATGAAGTATGATGTTGTTTTGGCGCCTTGTAGATAAAGCGAGCGGCTGAATTTTGAACCTGTTGTAGTGCCTGGAGTAAGGCTGTGGGTACACCAAGGAGAAGAGCATTACAATAATCTAATCTTGACAGAATGCGGGAAGACACCAACGACTTTGTGGCCTATTCTATAAGGACAGGTCTGATAGAGCTGATGCGACGGAGTTCAAGAAAGGATGCTTGGCAGATTTGGGCTACGTGGTGTTTCAGGGTGAGATCAGAGTCAAGATAGAAGCCAAAGTCACAAACAAATGGTATAAATGAGATGTCAGTAAAACCTAGGACTATTGGCTGACGAAGACGGGGGTCTTGAGCTTGAGAGTGTTTTATAAACGAATAGCTTCTGTTTTATCATCGTTTAATTTTAGCTTATTATAGACATCCACTGTTTGATCTCAGATACATAATCCTGAAGATTTTTGACAAGATTGCTATGGTTATCCAGCGTGTCAGAATGTTCAAGCTGAGTGTCATCGGCGAGCATTTCGTGATGAACAGAATGGCTGTTAATGATATTAGTCAGGGGCGGTGCGTACATTATGAACAGCACTGGACATAAAGAGACCCTGGGGAACGCCAAAGTTTGATGACATTTTAGAAGACCGTTTCTCATTCATAAGGACGAACTGCTGCCTGTCTGACAGATACGATCTAAACCAATCTATTGCAATGTCACATATGCCGAAGTCTGTGCTCAGACGTGAAAAGAGTATTTCGTGATCAATTGTGTCGAAAGCTGCAGACAGATCGAGGAGAAGAAGAACAGATACTTTGTCGTCTTCAAGAGATGTCAGAATATCGTACAAGATTCGGATGAGAGCAGTTTCTGTGCTATGTTCAGCACGGTAGGCTGACTGGTAGAAACTGAGGTTATTCATAAGATGTTGGGATAATTGTTGGAGGACCATATTCTCTAAAAAAAAAATTTTTACAAGAAAGGGAGATTGAAGATTGGTCTGAAGTTTTTCAATTCATTTGGATCGGGCGACGATTTTTTTAAACGAGGTTTCACAATGGCAACTTTGAAATCATCTGGAACTGAACCACTCGAGAGAGAGTTGTTGAAAATATTTGTGAGGACAGGTGGTACGGAGTCAAGATTTTCGTAAAGAAGAGAAGTTGGGATAGGAACAAGTTCACATGATTTTTTTTCCAGTTTTCTGGAGAACCTCTTTCACAAAGTGAGTGGTAACTGGTTCAAACTTGGACAATGTTGGGCCAGAAAAAGTGGATGTAACTCGTGAAGGACTGCATTACGGATAGTGACTATTTTGCCTCGGGAAAAAATTCAAGAAGATATCAGGTAGTTTTGAGGGATCTACGTTGGTGGGAAACACAGTAGTCCGTTTTGCCCAGAATTTGGTTCATGTTGCGGTAGAGTTCCTACACGTCTTGCTGGCTGAGATCTGTGTTGAGAAGAAACTAGTCTTAGCTTTTTTTTAACTGTCTGCAATGTTCCGCTTTGTAAATTTGTACATCTTCTTATGAACAGTGACACTAGTGGAGCGCCAATGTCTTGCTGCCTTGCAACGTTCACGCTTTAACACGGACAGTTGCGGGGCGACTGCGTTGTACCAAGGCGTGGCTCTGTCTTCTCTTACTGTAAGCTGATGAAGGGTACGCGTCTGTGGAGCAGATTGCACAGGCAAAAATTGACTCATCAATCCTATGGATGAAGCGAATAAGTTTGGTTGTGCGGTGCTTAACGGTTTTTTCAACATTTAGTTTACATAGGACAAGACACATGATCGGACGTGAGGTCAAGGCATACATTAATGGACAGCACAATACTTTCACGGCTAAAACATAACACAAAGTCTAGAATATGACCATGCACATATGTGGGTTCAGACACAGACTGTATGTGATCAAACGTGTAAATGATGTTTTGAAATTTCGCTACATTTGCATCTGTGTTGTCTTCGTAGTGAGGAAGGAAGGCAACCTACGGTGCTGAAACTTGAATTATTTTCTTATAATCCCAACCACATTCCTCATCCGCCAGACTTCTGAACGTTTGATGTACATTTCTGAAGCGTCTATTAGCATTTCTTCGTCTTTTTTCCCTCTGTCTGCCTGTCTGTCTGTCTGTCTCTCTCACTCTCTCTCTCTCTCTCTCTCTCTCTCTCTCTCTCTCTCTCTCTCTCTCTCTCTCTTTTTTTTTTTTTTTTTTTTTTTTGGGGGGGCAAAACTGAAAGAAAAGAGAATAATGCAGTTTTTTGTTTTGTTTTATGTATGGTGTTCTATTTACATAAGCAGCACATGATCAGAGTGAAAGTGCCAATACACCACACATTAGAACATTAACAAACCCAGACACTTTGTATCAAACGCCAATGCACTTGAATCAGCAAAAATATGTCCATTTGAGAGAACATATAGACATTGCATGGTGTGTAAGAGACTGGTTGGAGAAAGAAAAAACAAACAAAAACTAGTAGTGGAAATTGGTTTGACTTTTTTTTTTTGCTTTTTTTTTTTTTTTTTTGGCAGAGGAAGAGTCACCACCTTAGGTGCTCCATTGATCCGATAACTGATGCCACAAAAAAAGAAAAAGAAAAAGAAAGGCAACCTGCACAGCCACGACGCATCTCCTTTAAAGGTCTACTTTAGAGGTTTTCGATAATTGGTCAGCTTATGCAGAAATATGAAATGTTTCATAAATTGGTAAAATAAACATCCGATTCGCTCCCGATCACACGAAATCGATCCGCAAAGTGGGCATTTTCACCTGTAATCAAGAAAACGGGAGGTAATCAACTAAATCTTGGCATGGCTTAACTGCTCTTGGATGTGACGTCACATGAGTGACAGCGACGGCGACAGAAAGCGATTTTGATGGTTCTTGCACATCTCGCTCGGTATTTAATTTATCATGTAAAAGCAGTGACTATGATTGCGACAGCCAATGTGACTCTGGGGATGTTTCTGCAAGGCCTTTACCTTATCAGTTTGAACGCTAAGTTCTTTTTACCACGTCAGTTCCAGCTGGACCTTGGAAACGAGCTATTCAGTTCCAGCTGGACGCCCGAACACAGCATTCCGAAGGCGTACGGACTTTACCGAAGTCTCGAGAGAGGCTACCGACTGACTTCTTGATGCGATCACGCGTGGACGGCGAGCGGAGATTCTCCTTCCTCAAGCCTTAACACATTCATTCAATTTAACAAGTGTGATCTGTCCATAGATAAGAACAGAATAAACGTGCGACTATCGTACTCATCTGTACGAGCTTACCACTCCGCCTTCAAAGTATACGCGCACAATGCAGACGAAGTTTTTGATCCACTCGAACGGGCTTGGCAATTGTCGGAATAGCTCGTTTCCGCGGTCCAACTGGAACTGACGTGGTAAAAAGAGCTTAGCGGCCCGGCATGGTTGCACGAACCGAATCCACTTCTTTCGAGTATCTGGATCAGTTGGAAATGTGTGCAAAGAACATCCGTCTCCTGCTGAGCTGCTGCACTCGACTACAGCACAATATCTGCCACCCCCTCGTGACTTTTTAGACTGGGGGGGGGGGGGGGGGGGGGATCGCAACTCGTGTTGATTTCACTTGGCGTTGGCTTGTTGTGTAGGTCGCGGCTGACGGCCAGTCCATCAAGTGATGTCACGGTTTTCGGTATAGCGCGCGGGGTTTGAACAGGTGTGCAAAACTCGTTTTTTTATCTATTAAATTCTTCCGGCGATTTTTTTTGGAAAATTAATGCCATACTGTAGTTATATGACATGTAGACCTGTTTTTAACAAATTATCGAAAGTAGACCTTTAACCAGCACAATTCCCACAGACATAAAGAGACGTAGGGAAATCTACACGTTCCCTCACAAGAGGAATGACCCTAGGTGCACATACCAAAAAACGAATCCTACATAGACTTAAGCAGACATGAAGCAAACAACAACAACAACAACAACAACACACAGGTGTAAGACCACCACAGTAGAGGGCACAGAAAAGACATCAACCTCATCTCCAGACACGGTAGACTACAAAACACAAACTGTGCACAATTCTAACCTAGCAGAAACAGGCTGGAAAGGAGGAAGGGAGAGTGGAGGTGGGGGAGGATGAGAGAAGTGAGGTGGGGTGGGGTGGGGCTCATTCCAAGTGGAATGCGGTGACGACGCCATTGTGGACAGGTACACTGCTGCTCATGTTGTCGCCGAGAACAGACGAGATAGAAGTGGAGAAGAAGCCTGTCCATCTCGCCAGCAAAATCATAGTACGACCTCGTTTCCAGGTCAGACGTCAAGCCAGATCTTGCGATAGGTGCCATTGATTTCATAGCCAGATAACCTTCCAGACACATCTATCCAAGGAAAGGCAGGCTCAGCGCTGTCAGACGTTTCAGGATCTACGACTTGTAGCCAGTGATTCCCGAAACGAAGTGCTCTAACAAGTACACAGTCATATGCATGGCAGTCACCACATAAGTAACAAGTATGACAATAACATACTCACAAACATTGTTAGATTTGGCAGTGCACTGACTGACGACAAAGCAGACGGCCAGAAATGTGACGTCGAGTATTGTGATAATGGAAAGCAAACAGACGTGGAATTTCTTGTTTCTGATGTCAACAGGGACTCGCAATATTCTGGCCAAAAAGGCGTACAGGTTGATGAAATAATTGTGAACACAATGTCTCAAACTGCTGCAGAAATTCTTAAGATTGCGATAAAACTATTGCAGAGGCTGTGATAAGATATCTATATAGAAGTATTGCGGATAAACCAGGAAATTCAGGTGAAAACTCGAGAAAATAGGGATGAGAAGGTCATAATAGGGATATAAAACACGAAGATACAGATGTTAAAACTAGAAACAGCATCACATTTACAAAAAGCATATTTCATGGAACTCGGCTTAATTACGATATTGCAGCTTTAAACGTGTGTAGTTGATCCAGTGCGCACAGTTCCAGACCTCAAGACCCAGAGTGCAAAATTTCTCGTGCCCGTCTAAATTCCACTCACAATAAGGCATCGTCTTGACCAACGAGAATCTTAAACAAGGAAAAGATAGGTTTGATGATAATCTGGAGACAAGTACGACTAACGAACAAATACCCGATTCTGTAAATAACGTAAATGATGCCCATGCCAGTTTCTTTTCAATTCGTATCTATGTTTCGATCTCTAAATTAGAATACGACTATTTCATACAGTACATTGAATCCCATATTCATATACTGTGTAACTAAACGTTAACCGGTGCAAATTATGAATCTGTACTGTTCAGTGGTTACTCGTATACAATAGTTCACAGGCAGAGAAGCTTTCTTGAGACAGGTATTCAAAGGTGTAAATTGTTTTGATTAAAGATACTTTTACTTTTTTTTTTTGGCTACCGAAGTCCAAGATAAGGCAGACTCACGATAATGCTGAACATTGATAGGAGCTATTTCAACATGGATATCCCCGAATCACTGTTGGTCGGAAAACAATAATGGTTGTAGGTTTGGTATAAAACCAGGGCCGGACCTGGGGGGGGGGGGGGGTTACCTGGGTTCCGGAACCCCCCATCCACCTCCCGCCGCAAAGAGAGAGGAGAGGAGAGAGGAGAGAGAGAGAGAGAGAGAGAGAGAGAGAGAGAGAGAGAGAGAGAGAGATTAAAATCGATTTAAAGTGTGTTTGCACTGAAGACACAGTGTGTTTATGTGTGTGTGTGTGTGTGTGTGTGTGTGTGTGTGTGTGTGTGTGTGTGTGTGTGTGTGTGTGTGTGTGTGTGTGTGTGTGTGTGCGTGTGTGTGTGTGTGTGTGTGAGCTCGCGTGCACGTGTGTGTGTATGTATGTCCATTGTGTGTGTGTGTGTGTGTGTGTGTGTGTGTGTGTGTGTGTGTGTGTGTGTGTGTGTGTGTGTTTGTGTGTGCTCCAAAACGGTTACTTCTGTCAAGGTTTCGGCCTTTAGACACCTAATTGCCGAGTGCAGAGTTATCTTTCTCTTGACAAAAGTAAAGCGAAGGGCGCCAGTCAAGCAAGCAAGACTACCACGAGGAAAGATGCCGAAGAGACTTTTAAAAAAAATCCGATGCCGATGGTACAAAAAGTCTCTTAAACTTTTTTGCAAGCTGCAGTGCAGACGCGTCTAACACACAAGGTGAGTGAAGAAGTTCCAGCTTTTTTTTTTTTTTTGGTCTTACGATAGGCGTAACGCTTCTGTTCGATGTAGCCAAAAGTGAGTGAAAGTAGGCGCCATTAATCTAGGTCACAGAGCGGTTGGCGGTGGCTTGAATTTTTGTCCGACACCAAAGATGCGAACATTGCGGTTGGCTGGTTTGTCTTTTGTTTGATTGTTTGTTTGTTTCCCCACCTTCTGGAAGTTCTTCGCTTGTAACTTTCTCTAATCTGTCACTTAGTCTTTCTTTGAGAGAGAGAGAGAGAGAGAGAGAGAGAGAGAGAGAGAGAGAGAGAGAGAGAGAGAGAGAAACATGTAAATGCTTTGTATAAACTGGCTATTTAGTGTTATTTGTTTATCTGTATATTTATTTATTTGTTTGATTGTTTATTTCTTTCTAATAATTTATCCACTTATTTTATTAATCAAATCATGACAAAAC
>CM031617.1:17323912-17331412 GCA_018398815.1 Conus ventricosus | reverse complement strand
CACACACACACACACACACACACACACTATGCATGTTTACTATCTTACAGTATGTCAAATCTGTAAAGTTTTTAGGTGTATACATAAATTTTAAACTTTCTTGGAATCAGACACTGACTATATTACAAACAAAGCAAGAAAAAGTTTAACCTTTCTGAAGATCGTAACTAAACAAAAGTGGGGACAAGATACAACAACTTTAACTGCTCTGGCAACGGCTCTCGTGCGTTCACGGCTTATTTATGCCCAAGAAGTCTTTTTTAGCGCGCCCCAATATCTTTTGAATAAATTACAAAGTATTGACTGCAAGGCTTATAAACTTGCTCTAGGTGTTCCCACACATGCATCTAACTTAGGAACTTATAGTGAAGCTGGAATAAGAGTTTAGAAAAGCATCTGCCTCAAAATTTATTTTAAAGAGTCTTACCTTGAATATTTTTTGTACAAGCGAGGTATCTTTAAAATCTGAAGTAGATTTTGCGAAACGAGCAATCCAATCATTAAAAACTATTAAGTCTTACACAAGATCACAATGCCACTCTTCTAATTTTCGGCCACGTGGCCTTTTTCAAGAGAAAAAACAATGCAACTGCGTAATGTCCACTGTTAGCAAATGGTCAGAGCAAAGAATTGTCATAAACATATTACGCAAGTTATGACATATGTGATGTCATGAACAAGGGAGAGAAAAAAAAAAGGGGGGGGGGAGGAGGGGGGCGGCAAGTTGTGTGTATGTATGTGTGTGTGTGTGTGTGTGTGTGTGTGCGCGTGCGTGCGTGCGTGCGTGCGTGTGTGTGTGTATGTGTGTGTGTGGTTATACTGTAACCAATGTACTTCAAAAACATAACAATACGCTCCATAATTCACAATGAAAATGAAACCATAGAATAATGTGAACATAGTCCTGTCTGTGACGCCTTCTTGATCGTTGGATTTCGTTGTCCAAGATTGAGAAATCTTTTCAGGGTCTTGTTGATCTTATTCTGAGAGAGCACTTTTTTGGAATGTGTTTATAAGGATTTGGATACTTTTCTGTGTGAAAAAGATGAAAAAACATTTGATGCTATGATCAAGTCTGCTGAGTCATACAGGCGTGCCCATCACACTAAGCTCCTTTTCAGAAAGGCTGATGTAAATATTTTTGCCTCTGTTTCCCATAATACTTTTGGACAGTCAGATAGACCCCCATTCCGTGGTCAGTATGATAGTGATCGCAGGTATTTTGCCCCTCATCCTGTTCAGAATCCCAGCACCCGTTACCGTGGTCGTGGTACTCGCCCTGTTCTGGCAATCGAGGTTCATCAGAAAATGCATTTAATCAGTCTTCCAACATTGTCTGTTTTCTATGTAAAAAGACAGGGCATGGGGCTTCCAAATGTTCATGGAAGTCAGGTAGAAACTCATGTAAGATTTGCAATCTTAAGTCACCCGGATAAGTGCCCCGTTGTTGTTGGCAGTTCGCCTGTCGTCGACAAGTCAGCTGACAAACACTACTGCTGCTTGTTCGAATATTCGCTCTCCATTTGCTTGTTCAGCTGCAGGTGAATTCACAGGGAAGTTGAACTTGGAATCTGGTTCTGTCAATGGCACTCTAAGTTCTGTATTGCGTGACACTGGTGCTACCATCTGTGCTGTTCGCAAGAGACTAGTTTCCGATAGCCAAATGCTAGGTACTAAAGTGAGCTGTGTTTCTTTTGGAGGACGTGTGGATGAATTCCCACTATCTACAGTTCCTGTCAGTTGTCCCTACTTTGAGGGCGATCTAACCTGCTGTGTCCTAGACAGTCCTGTCGCAGATCTCATCATAGTTAATGTTCCTTGTGTCTGTGAAGGCAGTGCTTCCAGTGATGTGAGTGATGAACCCTTCTCTTTAGCTGCCGTTACCAGGGCTAGAGCTAAACATGTGGTAGAGAAGAAACCTCTGTGTCAGATCCCTGATGATTTGAATATTTCTCGTTCTGATCTGATTCAAAAACAAAAGGAGGATGAGTCGTTGAAGACATGTTTTCAGTTAGCATCTTCTGGTGAAGTGAAGAAGTCAGGTACAGCTACCTTCTATTACTATTTGTCAGACGGTGTTCTGTGCAGGCATTTAAGAGAAATGACATTCCTTTTGATCAGGTTGTTGTTCCCTTTGACTCCGACCTACAGTGCTATCTGTAGCACACGATCTTATTCTGTCAGGTCATTGTGGTTCTCGTCGAACTCTGGCAAGAGTCCTCAACAGGTTCTTTTGGCCTGGTGTAACTGTAGATGTGGCCAAGTATGTAGCTTCATGTGACGTTTGTCAGAAGACAGTACCTAGGGGAAAAGTTTGACCAGTACCCCTTTCTACTGTTCCATTCATTGGTACTCCATTTGACCATGTGGCTGTTGGCCTTGTGGGTCCGCTCTCTCCTCCATCGGAACAAGGTCATAGATATGTACACCACCTATGGTGTACCAGAGATTCTTGTGTGCTTCCACTGAGGAGTGCCATGGTTGATGTTTAGATTAACCGAGGGAGGTAGTCTGATGACCCCGATGAGTTCGCCAGTTGTGTGGCGATCTAAGGAGGAATCCCTTTGTAGGCACTGACCGGCGACGGGCCGGAAATTCCAAAGAGGGAATACTCTCGGCTAGACCGGGGAAGAGACCGGGGAAAGTTTATGGGGGTGCCAGCCCCATTATGTAAGAGGGAGACCAGTAGTTGTGGGATGGGCTTACTATTTAGGTTGTTGGTCATCCTGCACTTTTAAGGAAATAGTTCTGATTATTATTTTCTTATTTCAAACTTGTGAGACTTAGGATCACGCAATGTTTGAGAAGATGTTGTATGCTTAGGTTAGAGGGACATGTAGGTGATATGAAGTTTGTAGTTAATAGTTGCAGTTAAACATGTAAGACCCTTATAAATATTCATGAGGCGTAGGAATCTGACAGATGGCGTCCCTAGGTGACGCCAGGGGAAGCGTGGGTGCTCTGGAAGTTACGGAGTTATTCAGTCAGGCCCCAAATCTCAAACGGAGAGGACTACACCTTAGTCTGTGAAGTGTGGTGATGGTGTTCTGATGGCACCAGAAATGCCACGGTTGCTAGAGCCCTTTTTCTTCTCCCCTTTATTTTTCCTTTTATTTTCCCTTTACTTTAATTTTTTTCCCTATTCCCTTTTTGTTGGGCATTGTCACCAGCCCCTTTTATGTGCAAAAAGCCGTAGACCAAATTAAAAGAAAGAAAATCTTCACTGGGCCTGACTCGTTTGTCTTTTTTGGATGAACCTAGTCCAACTTTCTCCCGAACCCGATCTCCCTTGTGCGTTTCTTTACAGTAGGAACAAGGGGAGGTTTACAGATATATTCTCACCTTGATTGATATAGCCACCCGTTACCCAGAGGCTGTTCCCCTTGAAGGATATCTCTTCTGTCAGTTTAGCAGAAGCACTATTGGGAATCTTTTCTCGTCTATCCTCAGGTAAATGGTCATGTTGAGCGTTTTCATGGCACTCTGAAATCGATGCTGAAGAAAACTGTGCGTTCTTACCCAAAGGCATGGCATCGATACCTACCTGCACTGCTATTTGCATGCAGAGAGTTGCCCTCAAAAGTACAGGTCTTTCCCCATTTCAGTTGTTGTTTGGTCGACAAGTTCGTGGCCCTATCGCTCTATTGCAGGAGTCTTGGACCCAGTCTGATGGTCATGATTCTGAAGCAAACCTCTTTATGTCTACTTGTTCGAGCTTAAAAATGTCATTGCTGACTCATGCAAGTTGGCTATGGATCATTCTGTCGATTCCTCTGCTAAGGGAAACAAGTATTTTGATTGTAAGGCTAGAGAACGTCATTTCCAGGTTGACGACGAAGTCCTTGTTCTCCTCCCTAACGGATTCAAACAAGTTACTAGCTAGTTGGTCAGGACCATTCCCAGTTACCAAGGTCTTGTATCCTGACTACAAAGTTCTCATCAAAGGAAAAGAAAAGGTTTTTCATGCCAAATGTTGAAGAGGTACATTTGCCGTTCTGCTGTGTCTGTGTCTCAAAGTATTTCAACAGTTACCTCACAGGGAAAGTCAGTACCATGGTCAGAGATAGCGCCTCTCAGTTCTGGCAAGATAGATGTTTCGTTCAAGAGTTCTCCAGGAATTGTTCCTTGTTCGAACCTCGCTCCAAATTCTCGTGATCCTGTATTCGCGTACACAGTCGGTGTTGTTCAAGACTGCGATGATGCACTACCAATACACACTCTAACCTGTTCCCATGGCATCTTCTATGCCAGATGAAGATATCGATTCAGTACAGTTTGATAGTACTTTGTCTGACAGCAATACTAAGGAGTTACAAAGAATCTTTGAGGATTTTCAGGATATTCTGACTCCGAAACCAGGTTCCTTTTCAGGCAATGTGCTATTAGAGATTCCTCTAACAACAGATGTTCCAGTTAGAAAAAGGTGTTACAACATCCCTCTCTGCTAGAGAGGTTGTTGAGAGAGAAGTTGGCATTATGTTGGAACTCGGTATCATCGAACCTTCAAATAGTCCCTATGCCTTCCCAGTTGTACTAGTCAGGAAAAAAGATGGTACATGTCGCTTTTGCATTGATTTCCGTTTTATGAATAAGATTACCGTCTTCGATGCTGAGCCCATTCCTGACGTGGAAAGTTTATTTGCAGGATTATCTGATGCACAGTTCTTTACAAAGATAGATCTTGCAAAGGATATTGGCAGATAGTTGTTAAGCCCGAGGACCGTCCAAAGACGGCTTTTTTACAACGCATATGGGTCTATTTCAGTTTGTAAGGATGCCCTTGGGTCTTGTGTCAGCACCTGCAGTTTTCGCACGCATGATGCGCATGCTAGCTTTGGATCAGTTCTCAGCCGTCAGTTTCTTTGATGATATTCTGGTTCATTGTGTTTCATGGATGCACATATTCGTCATGTGAAAGCTGTTCTTCGTGTCTGAGGTCTTTCAACCTCACAGCTCGTCCCTCGAAAATCGAGGCAGGTTTCCATTATCTGGAATTTCTCGGACATATCGTTGGAGGTGGTACTATGCGTCCTGAACAGAAAAAGATAGATAAGATTCTGAGAAATCCCACCCCTAACTACCAGAAAGCAAGTCAGATTTTTGCTGGGTTCGCTTAGCTTTTACAGGAGATATGTTCCCAGTTTTTCCAATTGAGTGCTCCATTCTCTGATTTAATCAAGGATGTTGGTCGAGCTGGAAGATCTATTTCTTGGACCCCTGAATGTGCAGTAGCGTTACAGAAGATTCAGAGTATTTTGTCGTCAGCACCTGTATTACTGTTACCTCGGTTAGGTAGCCCTTTATTCTTAGAACTGATGCTAGTTCTGTTGGTTAGGTGCTGTGCTACTGCAAGAGTATGATGATGTACTTCACCCAGTTGTGTTTGGGAGTCGCAAGTTTTTGGAACGTGAAAAGTCATACAGTACTATCGAACGAGAGTGTTTAGCCATTGTCTGGGCTGTTCAGAAGTTCGTTCGATACCTTTGGGGAGTCAGGTTTATCCTACAAAGAGATCATCGACCTTTGACGTACCTTCGAACGTCAAATTTTAACAATTCCCGAATTATGCGTAGGGCATGTCTCTGCAGGAATTCTCGTTCGAAGTGGAACCAGTTCCAGGATCATCGAACATTTTCGCTGATCTTCTTCACGTTCTTTTGAGAACCAGTCTGTTCCTTAGACATTGGTTTGTGTACATCCCAGTTTTGATGTCCTTTTCATATATTTGTTCTGGAATTTTGTGACCTGTAGTTGTTTACTTCCTCTTAATAAAAACAATTCGGACATTGGTTGTTTTTTTTCAGGAGGGGGAGTATTGTGACGGACCGTTTTCCCGTCCAGTCACAAATTTTCATGCAACCGTGGTAACCGGAAGGTAGTTGTCCGAAGCCGGTTGAAAAGTTTACCTGACTGCTGCTCACCTCCTTTGTTTAAGCGGTGAGCTAAAAACGGTTGGGCAGTCTCTGCAGTGTTTCCCGGGAAACGCAATTACCCAAAGCCAAAGAGGACTCCCATCTGTTTTTGGGGCGTCGGGTTTTATCATTAAATATTTATTTTTAGCAAACCAAAACCCGTTTTCCCCCGTTTAGGAGGACAAAAATTTCGTCAGCGCCGTAAAGGGTTTTGTTTAGAAAAAAAAAGCATTTGTTGGTTTTTAAAAACCTTACTATGGGGTAGCAAAACGAAATTATTTCGGAAAAATGATAGATGAAGTGAGGTTAAAGGAAGTGGGCTTCAGGGAAAAAAAAAGATTTTTTTTATTCCCGGATTTAACTATTTATGAACTACTTTGCAGAAGAGTGGAGTTTTTTATGCATGGGAATTTAAGCTCCCCAAAATGGCGACATAGACTATCATTATGCTGGTATTATTTTTTATGTGGAGAGTATTTAACTCACTCTTTATATGATATTTAAAATTGTGTGTTGGGAACAAAAGTGTGTGGAAATCTTTCCCTTACAAAATTTAAGTAGATGAATCTTTTGGGGAAAAAAATACCTTCTAAACTCTGGTGTTTATATGAAATTAAAAGAACATTTTTGTGTTATAAGAAAAAGAAATGAACATTTTGTCGTGACATTTATAGTTTGATGAAAAGTAATCATTAATTGTGTGTAATGAATTGTATTCATGGTTTAATTGAAGAGGGTCTAGGTGGGAATCCTTTTCCCAATTTGGAAAACTAGATTCTGAAAGGTTTATATTGAAATCCTTTCCTGTGTAGCGCTGTGATTCCGGAAATGTGAATGTTGTATGTTATATTCCGGAAAAGGGAATGTTGTAGTGTTATGATTCCGGAAAAGGGAATGTTGTAGTGTTGAAGAAAGAATATGTTGATGTTTGTCCCAAGTTCTAGTGGAATGTGATGTGGCTAATGAATATGAATGTAGTCGTGATTGTAATGAATAGTAGTCCTGATAATCAAGGTAGTTAATCAGTTTCCCCCCGGTAGAAGTGTACCCTGGTTTGAAGGGGACTGGCTGCCCCTTTCTGAGGGTCGGGGCCGTAGCTGTGTTCTACCCCTTTGCTCTCCACCTTGTGTCGGCGTGGGAGGCCGGCCTGAGTGCCGACAACCACCCTACCTGCCACTGCGCCCGGGACCGACTACCCGCTGAGTCAGTTGGGCTGGACACGCCGCTGCTGCCAAGCCAGAGCGGCGCTACCAAGATTTGATCCAGCGACCTGTTGGCTAGGCCGTGGCTGTGTTCTGTTTTTTGTGTGTGAGCCACAGCTCCTGTGTGAGACTGTCGCCTTGTCGTCGGCAGAGACGCGCTCAGTGTGGTAATGTTTTTTGAGCCACCGCTCTGTGATGTTCTATTAGTCCTGTTTCGGACTTGACTCTGTAGACGTCATCTTCGTCGTCTTCGTCGACAATAGCATCCTCCTCGTCATCGTTATATTATATTTAGATATAGTTCTGTGTGTAGGCCTTATGGTTGGCGTGCCGACGTATTGATGGACTTATATTTATTATATATGTTTGTCTGATGGCTCGGGCAG
>CM031617.1:17298912-17321412 GCA_018398815.1 Conus ventricosus | reverse complement strand
AATGCGATCCAAAGCATGTCGACACAAAGCGTTGTAACGTCGTTATTAGGCCCCTGGAACAAAAGACAGTTAGCGTGAAGCGTGTTTGACCGAAACATTATACAATGGTGTCAATGAGCTCTCTGGCCAGCTCGGAAGTGTATCCTCCCAGATGCACCAGTGTTTGTTTGGGGACAAACCAGTTATGAAAATGTTGGGCAAAGATTAACGCATACTGCTTCACGAACATACCTCTGTATCTGTTATCTTTGGCTCTTTTGCAATTCTATTTGCGCTTTCCCTGCCCCTGCCCTTTCTCTCTCTCTCTCTCTCTCTCTCTCTCTCTCTCTCTCTCTCTCTTTGTGGGCGTGCGTGCGTGCATGCGTGCGTGTGCGTGCATGCGTGCGTGTGTGCGTGTGCGTGCGTGCATGTTTGTGTGTGTGTGCGTGCGCGCGCGAGCGCGCGTGTGTGTGTGACTTATTTTTCTGTACCTCTTTTCCTTTTCCTTCTTCTTTTTCTTCTTCTTCGTCTTCATCTTTTTCCGTGCTACTGGATGCTGGCTTCTGTGACCGACAGGGCTGGAAAAGCTCATGTGTGATAGCTCCTCCACCTGTATCTTCTTGCACGCTTTCACCCGTGGTGCCGTGGTTAGCATCGCAGACTTTCAGATGTGGAGGTAGGGGGTTCGCTTCCTGTTAGGTCCTTTATTTCATGGAGTTTTCGGCCCAGGCTAGCTGGTTCCGAGAATGGAGAGATGCATGGTCTCCAAGGGAAGACTGGAACCACGCTGTGGAGTTTCACTTTGTGGATTCCTCTCTGATGATATTGCTGAAAATTTCGGGATCAACACCGTAGGTGCATCACTCGGGCCTGGCTGACACCGTGTTATATTATGAAAGGAAGCGTAAACAACTGCCGTATAGCCTGAGACGTAAACAACTGCCGTATAGCCTGAGACGTAAACAACTGCCGTATAGCCTGAGACGTAAACAACTGCCGTATAGCCTGAGACGTAAACAACTGCCGTATAGCCTGAGACATAAACAACTGCCGTATAGCCTGAGACGTAAACAACTGCCGTATAGCCTGAGACGTAAACAACTGCCGTATAGCCTGAGACCAGAATGGAACTCCAAAACACCACACCCATCGCCTTTACTCTGATTCATCATTGTAAAACACCACACCCATCGCCTTTACTCTGATTCATCATTGTAAAACACCACACCCATCGCCTTTACTCTGATTCATCATTGTAAAACACCACACCCATCGCCTTTACTCTGATTCATCATTGTAAAACACCACACCCATCGCCTTTACTCTGATTCATCATTGTAAAACACCACACCCATCGCCTTTACTCTGATTCATCATTGTAAAACACCACACCCATCGCCTTTACTCTGATTCATCATTGTAAAACACCACACCCATCGCCTTTACTCTGATTCATCATTGTAAAACACCACACCCATCGCCTTTACTCTGATTCATCATTGTAAAACACCACACCCATCGCCTTTACTCTGATTCATCATTGTAAAACACCACACCCATCGCCTTTACTCTAATTAATCATTGTAAAACACCACACCCATCGCCTTTACTCTGATTCATCATTGTAAAACACCACACCCATCGCCTTTACTCTGATTCATCATTGTAAAACATCACACCCATCGCCTTTACTCTGATTCATCATTGTAAAACACCACACCCATCGCCTTTACTCTGATTCATCATTGTAAAACACCACACCCATCGCCTTTACTCTGATTCATCATTGTAAAACACCACACCCATCGCCTTTACTCTGATTCATCATTGTAAAACACCACACCCATCGCCTTTACTCTGATTCATCATTGTAAAACACCACACCCATCGCCTTTACTCTGATTCATCATTGTAAAACACCACACCCATCGCCTTTACTCTGATTCATCATTGTAAAACACCACACCCATCGCCTTTACTCTGATTCATCATTGTAAAACACCACACCCATCGCCTTTACTCTGATTCATCATTGTAAAACACCACACCATCGCCTTTACTCTGATTCATCATTGTAAAACACCACACCCATCGCCTTTACTCTGATTCATCATTGTAAAACACCACACCCATCGCCTTTACTCTGATTCATCATTGTAAAACACCACACCCATCGCCTTTACTCTAATTCATCATTGTAAAACACCACACCCATCGCCTTTACTCTGATTCATCATTGTAAAACACCACACCCATCGCCTTTACTCTGATTAATCATTGTAAAACACCACACCCATCGCCTTTACTCTGATTCATCATTGTAAAACACCACACCCATCGCCTTTACTCTAATTAATCATTGTAAAACACCACACCCATCGCCTTTGCTCTGATTCATCATTGTAAAACACCACACCCATCGCCTTTACTCTGATTCATCATTGTAAAACATCACACCCATCTCCTTTACTCTAATTAATCATTGTAAAACACCAACCCATCGCCTTTACTCTGATTCATCATTGTAAAACACCACACCCATCGCCTTTACTCTGATTCATCATTGTAAAACACCACACCCATCGCCTTTACTCTGATTCATCATTGTAAAACACCACACCCATCGCCTTTACTCTGATTCATCATTGTAAAACACCACACCCATCGCCTTTACTCTGATTAATCATTGTGAAACACCACACCCATCGCCTTTACTCTGATTCATCATTGTAAAACACCACACCCATCGCCTTTACTCTAATTAATCATTGTAAAACACCACACCCATCGCCTTTACTCTGATTCATCATTGTAAAAACACCACACCCATCGCCTTTACTCTGATTCATCATTGTAAAACATCACACCCATCGCCTTTACTCTGATTCATCATTGTAAAACACCACACCCATCGCCTTTACTCTGATTCATCATTGTAAAACACCACACCCATCGCCTTTACTCTGATTCATCATTGTAAAACACCACACCCATCGCCTTTACTCTGATTCATCATTGTAAAACACCACACCATCGCCTTTACTCTGATTCATCATTGTAAAACACCACACCCATCGCCTTTACTCTGATTCATCATTGTAAAACACCACACCCATCGCCTTTACTCTGATTCATCATTGTAAAACACCACACCCATCGCCTTTACTCTGATTCATCATTGTAAAACACCACACCCATCGCCTTTACTCTGATTCATCATTGTAAAACACCACACCCATCGCCTTTACTCTGATTCATCATTGTAAAACACCACACCCATCGCCTTTACTCTGATTCATCATTGTAAAACACCACACCCATCGCCTTTACTCTGATTCATCATTGTAAAACACCACACCCATCGCCTTTACTCTGATTCATCATTGTAAAACACCACACCATCGCCTTTACTCTGATTCATCATTGTAAAACACCACACCCATCGCCTTTACTCTGATTCATCATTGTAAAACACCACACCCATCGCCTTTACTCTGATTCATCATTGTAAAAACACACACCCATCGCCTTTACTCTGATTCATCATTGTAAAACACCACACCCATCGCCTTTACTCTGATTCATCATTGTAAAACACCACACCCATCGCCTTTACTCTGATTCATCATTGTAAAACACCACACCCATCGCCTTTACTCTGATTCATCATTGTAAAACACCACACCCATCGCCTTTACTCTGATTAATCATTGTAAAACACCACACCCATCGCCTTTACTCTGATTCATCATTGTAAAACACCACACCCATCGCCTTTACTCTAATTAATCATTGTAAAACACCACACCCATCGCCTTTGCTCTGATTCATCATTGTAAAACACCACACCCATCGCCTTTACTCTGATTCATCATTGTAAAACATCACACCCATCTCCTTTACTCTAATTAATCATTGTAAAACACCACACCCATCGCCTTTACTCTGATTCATCATTGTAAAACACCACACCCATCGCCTTTACTCTGATTCATCATTGTAAAACACCACACCCATCGCCTTTACTCTGATTCATCATTGTAAAACACCACACCCATCGCCTTTACTCTGATTCATCATTGTAAAACACCACACCCATCGCCTTTACTCTGATTAATCATTGTAAAACACCACACCCATCGCCTTTACTCTGATTCATCATTGTAAAACACCACACCATCGCCTTTACTCTAATTAATCATTGTAAAACACCACACCCATCGCCTTTACTCTGATTCATCATTGTAAAACACCACACCCATCGCCTTTACTCTGATTCATCATTGTAAAACACCACACCCATCGCCTTTACTCTGATTCATCATTGTAAAACACCACACCCATCGCCATTACTCTGATTCATCATTGTAAAACACCACACCCATCGCCTTTACTCTGATTCATCATTGTAAAACACCACACCCATCGCCTTTACTCTGATTAATCATTGTAAAACACCACACACCCATCGCCTTTACTCTGATTCATCATTGTAAAACACCACACCCATCGCCTTTACTCTAATTAATCATTGTAAAACACCACACCCATCGCCTTTACTCTGATTCATCATTGTAAAACACCACACCCATCGCCTTTACTCTGATTCATCATTGTAAAACACTACACCCATCGCCTTTACTCTGATTCATCATTGTAAAACACCACACCCATCGCCTTTACTCTGATTCATCATTGTAAAACACCACACCCATCGCCTTTACTCTGATTCATCATTGTAAAACACCACACCCATCGCCTTTACTCTGATTCATCATTGTAAAACACCACACCCCTCGCCTTTACTCTGATTAATCATTGTAAAACACCACACCCATCGCCTTTACTCTGATTCATCATTGTAAAACACCACACCCATCGCCTTTACTCTGATTCATCATTGTAAAACACCACACCCATCGCCTTTACTCTGATTCATCATTGTAAAACACCACACCCATCGCCTTTACTCTGATTCATCATTGTAAAACACCACACCCATCGCCTTTACTCTGATTCATCATTGTAAAACACCACACCCATCGCCTTTACTCTGATTCATCATTGTAAAACACCACACCCATCGCCTTTACTCTGATTCATCATTGTAAAACACCACACCCATCGCCTTTACTCTGATTCATCATTGTAAAACACCACACCCATCGCCTTTACTCTGATTCATCATTGTAAAACACCACACCCATCGCCTTTACTCTGATTCATCATTGTAAAACACCACACCCATCGCCTTTACTCTGATTCATCATTGTAAAACACCACACCCATCGCCTTTACTCTGATTCATCATTGTAAAACACCACACCCATCGCCTTTACTCTGATTCATCATTGTAAAACACCACACCCATCGCCTTTACTCTGATTCATCATTGTAAAACACCACACCATCGCCTTTACTCTGATTCATCATTGTAAAACACCACACCCATCGCCTTTACTCTGATTCATCATTGTAAAACACCACACCCATCGCCTTTACTCTGATTCATCATTGTAAAACACCACACCCATCGCCTTTACTCTGATTCATCATTGTAAAACACCACACCCATCGCCTTTACTCTGATTCATCATTGTAAAACATCACACCCATCGCCTTTACTCTGATTCATCATTGTAAAAACCAACCACACCCATCGCCTTTACTCTGATTCATCATTGTAAAACACCACACCCATCGCCTTTACTCTGATTCATCATTGTAAAACACCACACCCATCGCCTTTACTCTGATTCATCATTGTAAAACACCACACCATCGCCTTTACTCTAATTAATCATTGTAAAACATCACACCCATCGCCTTTACTCTGATTCATCATTGTAAAACATCACACCCATCGCCTTTACTCTGATTCATCATTGTAAAACATCACACCCATCGCCTTTACTCTGATTCATCATTGTAAAACACCACACCCATCGCCTTTACTCTGATTCATCATTGTAAAACACCACACCCATCGCCTGTACTCTGATTCATCATTGCAAAAAAAGTCTCAAATTCAGTGACCCTTCCCACCATGCTCTGGAGATGACCACTGTTCTGATTTCCTCTCCATGTCCACGCTCGTGGTGAGTTCGAGTCAAAGTCAAGGGTATGGACGAGCTAACGGGGATTGTAGCTAGATAGATGTGGTGGTGTCTTCTGGAGGAATGGGCTAATGTACGTCGTCGCCACGATTAAGCAACTACCATCATTAGTAGGAGGAGTTCTGCGTAGTTTGGATCAGGACGAGCACCCCAGGGCACCACATAATAACTGGGCAGCAATGAAGTGTCTCCTTCGGTGGATCGTCTGATGGAGGTCTAAACTGGAACGCCCCCTGTGGATTGTAGTGCTGGGGCAGCGACCAAATCAAATGGTTCTCTGGCTGTGCATGCAGATGCGGAACGAGGGGCGTTGACATAATGCCACCAGGGGGTAGAGAGGATGAGACAAGCCAAAAGAAAAAGTACTGTGGCGAAGACACAGGGGCGAGTCGATTGGAGTTTGTTCAAGATGCGCATGTCTGTTTTTCCCCATTCATCTCCATCCTCTCTTCATCCTGCGTCCTCATAATTTATGGTGATTATTTATCACATGTGACTAGGAAAACGTTTCACGACTTCAGAAAGGGCAACGATATCAGTGACGGTCGTCTATGACGTGTACGTGCACACACAAATACACAAACACACACAGACACACACAGACACGTACACACACAGAAACAGACACACACACACACACACACACACACACACACACACACACACACACACACACACACACACACACACAAAACACACACAGACACACACAGACACGCACACACATAGAAACAGACAGACACACACACACACACACACACACACACACACACACACACACACAAACACACACGCGCGCACACAGACACACACACGCATATATATACACATTCATACACACACACACACATACATACATACATACATATATAGAAACTCGAGAATTCTCTCGCAATCATTTTCCAACATTTTTCTAATTAAGCCATATGTACCAGCAGATTTGGTGGTTTTCAATTTTTTTTACAGCTGCTAAAACGTCCCCTTTGGGGATTGGGTCATCCAGAAAACTGATTTCATCTGTGCTTTCTGGATCATTTGCCGTCTCTGTTTCTATTGAACAGTCAACATCTTTTTCAAAGAGGTTTTTGAAAGGCTTGTGCCACTCGTTAAAAGAAATTGCATATGTAAACGAGACACTTTGGATGACATCCATTGTACATGATTCCAGAAGTCATTGGCATGACTCACCGAATTAATAAGATTATTTAACACACAAGTGTTGAATTCTTTTTCCTTCTTCTGTAATAGTTTTTATGTACTCTTCGTGATTTACGATAATTCGACCTGTTAGTGACCTCCAATGTTCTACAAAATATTCTTAGGAGCTTTCTGGCAGAAGTTTTCGCTACTTGTCATTCTATGTAAAACAACGCATCGTTACGCGTTCTTCTATCAATTCTGATCCTTGTTTTCATACATCCGGCTTTTTTTTCTTCTTTCATACAGTTGTTAAAGGTATTCAATGCCAAGTTAATACCCATATCTATGAGATAAATTGCTGCTCCGTGTAAAGACTTAGTATTTTCATTATTCATCAGCGCATGAAATAATTCAGCATTCTGTTCCCGCAAAACAATTTTTTCAATAAACTTACAATTTTCATTAATATTACCTTGATACTTATGAAGCTTATCGTCCTGATAACAGTTCACACTGAGTTCCAAAGGTAAGTGGTCTGACTCAGTGCGTTCTTGTACATGCAGAGAACATAATAATACATACAGATCAACAGAAGCCAAGAATTAATCATTTACACAATAATCTGTCAGAAACGTATGTGAAAGGACCTTGGCGGTCGCCATTACATGCTCCGATTAAAATGCATACTTCCAGAGCTGTGCGTATGCTGAGTAAACACACCATACCTGTTTAATACTCTGTCTTCAGACTCCCTTTCAACACAAAAAGAATCATTTTTGAAACAAGCACAATAAACAGTGCTATCAGCGGCTTTATCCTGACTGATATTGGACGCTCTGCTTTTAAAGTCTCCGTTTAAAAGTATACACACATCGGGAAATTCTAAGATCCTACCTGTGTGAACATCTTCTAGTGTACGTATACCATTATCAACATCAAGATACGAATAGTATGGTGAGTTTTCGGGGTACATATGTACATACATACACACAAACATCTTTGGTCAAATTAAGTAGACTTCTAGAAATGACAAACATAATAACATTGTTGTAATCAACGTCTATAGCTTTAACATATTGCAAAATCTTTTTCACAAGACAAGTTATTCCTACTGATCGCCTTCCTTGAGGCGTAAATTGTATAGTAGGTTTACAGATAATCTCATGGATATGAAGAGAAGAAGGTTGTAAATAATCAACGAAAGTTTCAACAAGATTAACTATGTCAAACGATGTTATATAAGGAGAAAGTTATGATCACCAATCACCCATTGACATTCCAATGTAAAAATGACAAGCGGTTTCAATCCACACACACGTTATTCCTTTTTCTCCCTCACACGCATGCACTGTTTCCCTGCTGTGTACAATTCTCACCACAACTCTCAAATACACATTGACACCACTGGAGATCGACAACGTGTTCACACTATTCTCGTGCCCGCGATCGGGAGCTAACAGCTGCAGTGTCATCTTCTGCCACAAGCTCACGAGGAACAACACCACTTGCACGTGAATACATTCGTCAAAACTGAAGGAAGACAGTGATTCTAATTTTTTAATTCCCTCTGTGTTGTGTAAAATTTTAGTTACAAAATCTTTACTATAATATAACAGTGTACACTATTCTTTATGTACGCTAAGCCTTCAGTATTCCTATTGAATTGGTTTTAAGGTTTGCTGGTGGTCCAACCCAAATTTTTGTGCCTTCTTATTTTCTCTTCTGGCTGTCTTCAGACGAGAAACAAGTTTTCGTCGAAACTCCCTAACCCGTAAACTTTCCCCAGTGAATATGTTGCTGCTCCGAAGATTACGTCTCTAACAAAGAACTCTTTCCTTGTCTTTAAACATAGTACATCGACCAATAAATTGGGGAATCTTGTTTTCGGTACAGTCTGTGGAGTCGGCTGAAGTCAATGTCCTGTGTTAGTTCCAGTTCGTCTATTAGTAGATCTCTGATTAAAACTTCACATTGCTCTTTAGATTCATTTTCGTGTCGGGGAATGCCATAAAAGATAATATTGTTTCTTTTGGACCGTCCTTCTAAGTCGTCAGACGTCATTTTCAAGTTCTCTACTTTTTCTCATAGTCTTTCGTTTTGTTCTTTCAGAGTTTGATTCTCACATATTAAGTTTATCACTTTCTCCATCAGTTCAGTCAGTTCTTCCCGTAGTCCAGCACGCATGTCTTAAACTTATCGGTTATACTCCTTCACTTCGTCGAACATACTAAAGAGTTGACATGACGTCCTTCAGCGTCGGGTCACCGGCTGTCCGTGAAGGGGAAGAAGCTCCAGCAGAACCGAGCGGGTCTGCCGATGACTGTCCCCCTTTCGGCCAGGTGCAGATCCAGGATTCAGCTCCTCGTCTCCACAGCGATGCAGAACAACGCCGGAGTACAAATAGGCCATGAGCAAGCCAACCATGACACAGTGTACCTGTTTGCTCAGTTTAAATGTCTGAAAGAATATTGCTTCCTTCTTGAACACTCGTCGAGCCATGAAATGTATGAAAACCAGCACACATCCTCCGCACACCGATCCAAAACTTAAAGCAGTGGCCGACATGATGGCGACCAGGTACTCTCCAGGTTGATTTCGGGGCTCAGATCAGTGAAACTTCACTTAACTGTCGCAGCTCTTGTCAGTCACCCGGAAGTGACCCCCACCCCACCCCCACCGAGAGAGAGAGAGAGAGAGAGAGACAGAGACAGAGAGAGAGAGAGAGACAGAGAGAGAGAGAGAGAGAGAGAGAGATTCAGATTTAGATATTTTATTCATATTTAGGCCTGGGCCCCTATGAGGACAAATAAAATATCGTGAACGGGTACACAGATACAATATAACAACGGAGAGAGAGAGAGAGAGACAAACAGGCAGCAGAACAACAATCACAGTATCAAGTTATGATTAGGATACCAAATAGCAAACAGAAAAAAAATATTCACAACTTTTCTATTAAATACATTTTAGAAGAAATTTACAGTAATTCCGCCAGATAATAGGGACAAACAAATTACAAGACAAAACACGACGCATTTCGACCTCCTGGGTCTTATTCAGCCAAGATAAACAACATCCAGGACACAAAAAAAACAACGAGCAATCATCCGTCTTCCCAAATTCGGCGTAAGATGGACGTCGAATGAAAACGAGACCGTTGGGAAGGAGACAATGCAAGTCAGAAGAGTAATGATGATAATGGTAATAATGATAGTGATAATGACTATAATGATAATAATGATGATGAAAATATTGAAGAAATGATAAAGAGGATTTTGGCAATAATATGACGATAGTACTCGTTACATACCCGTTCAAAGGGCGCCAGCTCTGGAGAGCTATCCAAGGCCATCTAGCTCAGGGATGAAACCCCGACAAAAAACCGGGAATGGAACCCCTAAGGCGGTTGGATGGCAAACTTTGGCACCCTTCAGCGACCGCGTTGGCACCAAACTGTAACAGCCCTGCTGTTCCTTTGGATATGTCAGCGAGGTGGAGAGAGAGGACAAGCTGCATGGGCAACAGCCTGTCCTCCATATTGCAATGCCCGTCCATCTATCCACAAACACTCACTTGCACCTACGACTTGGGGAGGACACTCCAGCTTCGCTACTTGCGACGACACAACACGGGAAGCAGCAGATACCGGTTTTTCAGTCGGCGCTCAATTCGCGTAGTGCGAGACGACAGGGGTTGCTTCCGCTGGTGGGAGAGATCTTAGCGTCTCACTGGACAGCTACTGCCCGCCTAAGCTGGGCAGCCCACAGCCAGTCAGGTGCTGTCCCGCCACTACATGCCTTCTTCATTTGGTGCATGGAGATTAGGAGAGCATTCAACAAGCAGGTCGTAAACTACCACACCAGGCAACAAGAAAACTAGACGCTAGAAAAATAGCTGTCATAAACAACGAACTCAAGAGACTGAATGTGAACATTGCCACCCTGCAGGAAACACGGCTGGCTGACATAGCACACTGAAGGAGAGGGACTACACCTAATTCTGGCAAGGAAATGGCTCTGATACCCCAAGAGAGTATACAGTAGGTTTTGCAGTAAAGAACGGCTTGTTGAAGCAGGTAGCAGCGGCTCAGAGCGACTCCTGACTCTCCGCCTCAACACCACTGAAGGTCTTGTCACCCTTGTCAGCGTATATATGCTCCGACTCTGTCCGCCGCTCCGGATGCCAAGGATGAGTTTTATGAAAATTTTGCATCTACCGTAAGGAACATCCCAGTACAGAAAAACTTGTTCTCCTGGGCGGCCTTAATGCCAGAGTGGGTGCAGACAACGACTCGTGGTTTCATGCCTTGGTGCCTTTGGAGTGGGGAAAATGAATGAAAACGGGATAGCGACTGCTCGAGTTTTGCGCCTGTCGCGAACTGTAAATCGCTAACTCCTTCTTCAAGACGAAGCCTCAACACAAAGTCTCCTGGAGACACCCATGCTCAAAGCATTGGCACCAACTGGATCTGATCCTGATAAGATGCCCCGCTGTCAAAAACCTTCTCCGCACTCGTTCTGACCACTGCAGGGACTGCGACACGGACTTGGTATGTTGCAGGATCAGGCTGCCATCAAAGAAGTTCCACTGCTCAAAGAAACAAGGGAGCTTTCGTATGGACGTCAGTAAGATGTCTCAGCCAGTTCTTGTGGCAACAGTTCGCAGAGGCCTTTGAGAGAGAATGTAATGCATTGCAGCGCGGAGACTCTGCCACAGAGAGATGGGAAACTTTACGAGACACCATGCACCGCACTGCCCTGGCTACCTTTGGGAAGAAAATTTCAAAGTCTTGCGACTGGTTAGAGACCAAATCGTTAGAGATGACTCCCATTATTGAGGCCAAGCGCGCATTGGTTAGGTACAAGCGGTCACCCAACGAGAAGAACCTGCAGATCCTCAGGCCTGCCAGCAGCAAGGTGAAGCTGAATGCTAGGCGCTGCGCCGACGAGTACTGGACAGAGCTCAGCGACAGATACAGACAGCCGCTGAAAGAGGCAACATCAGAGGGATGTGTGACAGCATCAAAAAGACACTGGGACCAACGAGTACTGGACAGAGCTCAGCGACAGATACAGACAGCCGCTGAAAGAGGCAACATCAGAGGGATGTGTGACAGCATCAAAAAGACACTGGGACCAACGAGTACTGGACAGAGCTCAGCGACAGATACAGACAGCCGCTGAAAGAGGCAACATCAGAGGGATGTGTGACAGCATCAAAAAGACACTGGGACCAACGAGTACTGGGCAGAGCTCAGCGACAGATACAGACAGCCGCTGAAAGAGGCAACATCAGAGGGATGTGTGACAGCATCAAAAAGACACTGGACCAACGAGTACTGGGCAGAGCTCAGCGACAGATACAGACAGCCGCTGAAAGAGGCAACATCAGAGGGATGTGTGACAGCATCAAAAAGACACTGGGACCAACGAGTACTGGACAGAGCTCAGCGACAGATACAGACAGCCGCTGAAAGAGGCAACATCAGAGGGATGTGTGACAGCATCAAAAAGACACTGGGACCAACGCAGAGCAAGACGGCTCCCCTCAAATCCTCCACTGGGGAAGTAATCAATGACCCCAGCCAGCAGATGGAGAGATGAGTGGAGCACTGCTCCGTCCTCTACTTCAGACAGAACACAGCGATCTCCTCAGCCCTTGACGTAGAGCCGACCTTGGACGAACTCAGCAAGGCTTGGCATCAGGCAAGGCATCTGACAATAATGGCATTGCTTCAGACCTCATCAAACACTGCAAGACTGCCCTTCTGCACCATTAGCACGCAGTCCTCTGTCAGTGCTGGAATCAGGGAGCTGTACCGCAGGACATGAAGGATGCCAAGATTGTCACCCTGTTCAAAACAAGGGCGACAGGAGCGACTGCAATAACTACAGAGGCACCTGTCTTCTTACCATCGTCGGCAAAATCTACGCTCGGGTCCTCCTGATCCGCCTGCAGATGCTGGCTGAACGTGTCTACCCGGAATCACAGTGTGGCTTTCGAGCAGAGAGGTCCGAAGTAACCATGGTCTTCTCCCTTTGCCAACTCCAGGAGAAGTGCAGAGAGCAACGGATTCCCCTGTATGTCGCATTCATCGACCTCACCGAGGCCTTCGACCTAGTCAGCAAAGATGGTCTTTTCAAGGCTCTCGGGAAGACTGGCTGCGCCCCCCCCCCCCCCCACCACCAAACTGCACAGCTTAATTGAGTCCTTCCACTCCAAAATGAAAGGGACTGTGCAGTTTAACGGCAACCTCTCCAAGCTCTTCGACATACACAGTAGTGTCAAACAAGGCTGCGTCCTTGCCCCACCCTCTCTAAGATCTTCTTTGCTCCCCTCCTGAGGCATGCATGCAGCACAGGGCAAGAGGGGATCTAAATGCGGATCAGATCAGATGGCAGGCTTTTCGATCTCGCCCGCCTAGCGCCTAACAGCAAGGACAAAGGTCCGCGAAGCCCTCACCAGAGATATGCTGTTTGCCGATGATGACGCTGTCGCGACCCACACCCAGTGGGAATTGCAGTCTCTGATGAACCACATCTCCCAGGCCTGCAAAGACTTTGGTCTGACAGCCTAAAGAAGACAAATTTCCTGGTTCAAGACACGCCGTTACCACCAGCCATCACCATTAATAACTATGAGGTTGATGCCATCCATCAATTCACTTAACCTGGATCCACCATCACCGATAACCTCTCACTTGACACTGAAATCAACAAGAGGATCTGGAAGGCAGCCGCAACACTTGTTCAACTCACAAAGAAGGTGGACAAACCCCAAGCTTACCACAAAGACAAACATAGCTGTGCATAACGCCTGCGTTCTCAGCACCTTGCTATACGGCAGTGAGATATGATCATGGACCACGCCTGCTCGCCAGGAGAAAAGGCTCAATTCCTTCCACCTCGGAAACCTCCGGCGTATACTCGGCATCTTCTGGCAAAACAGGGTGAGCAACGCCTATCTCGTGCTGGCCTCCCTACCATGTATACCCTGCTGAGACCGCGTCGGCTGCGTTGGCTGAGTCACGTTTGCCGCATGGAGGATGGTCGCATCCCAAAAGACGTCCTCTGTGGAGAGCTTGCCACAGGGCAGAGAAGCATTGGCTGCCCACAGCTGAGATACAAAGACGTTTACAAAAGAGACATGAAGGCGCTTGCGATTAACACTGGGTCCAGGGAGGACCTTGCTGCAGACCGCAACAGAGAGAAGCACTCTCAAGAAACAGCTGCAGATTGGCGAAGACAAACTGACAGCTGCTGCAGCAGAAAAGCGAGCCCGCAGAAAGGGGATGACAGTGAGTAAACCAGTGTCAACAAACAGATGTGGCCGCTGCGACAGAGACTGCCACTCTCGCATCGGGCTGTAGAGTCTCTACAGCCACAGGCGACGGCTACGTTGCTCGGGTCGAGCAGACAGCACAGCCTATTAGGTCGGATATACTCTATCTATGGTCAGCTACGACTGACGGAGGCCTAGTACGTGAGTAGTTGTAGTATTGATAGTGGCTATACACACAGAAGGGGAGAAAGGAGAAGGGTTTGAGGATCGTCAAACAGCGTGGTTGCACTGTCAATAGTGTTAGTGGCAATGATGGTGATGACAATGGTAATGATGATGATCATGATGTAAAAACTATAATAATAATGGTATTGCTACTACTACTACTACTACTCTAGTAATAATAATAACAATAATGATGATAATAATAATAATAATAATAATAATAATAATAATAATAATAATAATAATAATAAATGACTCTGACTTCCGCTCACGGCCCGTGCGGACGTGTGTGTTTTTTTTTTAATCAGCTCTTACATCGACACTATTTTTTTCCATTGCGACCGAGAAATGTACGGATATCAATAGTGGCTAAACAACATGTTTAAATCTTCACTGACAAAAGCTAAACAAAAGGAAAAGTGTGAGTGAATGAAAAATTCTTTAGCATGTTATGTAAAAAATAAGTACCAAAACCTGGCGACCGTTGGGCAGTGTTGAATGTGTCCAGTGACAAGGGGGTTGGGTCCCTGACCTCGCTGACAGACATTAGTGCCGATACTGTGTGGACAACCTTTCTCATCAAAGAAGGTGAAGAGAATGTGGTGTTGTTAAACTATGTTATAATCTTCTGAAAAATTACTGACTGTCCCAGGTGATAGAGAAGTGACAGCGAAGAACAGACATCTTTCCCCTGGCATCAGTGCTTCCATTGACCAGTGAGTTTGGTGTCATATATTTGTCCACTCATTTTTTATATTAGTCTTGATGTAAGATGACCAGCACTAACTATATCCAGATATTTGAGTGGAAACAACACCAAAAGGAAACCTTTGTCAACATCATCGACGAGCGACACTTGTGCCAGTCCAGAGTTACAAAGTGTTACAGAGAAGAGAGACAGAAAAAGACAGAGACAAGATAGTGGGAATAATGAGCAGGACACAATGAGTCTTCAGGACGCTGTTGAAGAAATCAGAGTGAGCATGAGTAACCTTACGACAAAAGACGAATAGAGATCAGAGGGCGGGGGGGGGGGGGGGGGGGGGGGGACGGAGGAGGAGATGGGTAGGCTGGCAGAAAAACTGGGAGCAAGAGTAGAGAAACTTGAAGGGAAAAATATTATATAAACTGAAAAACGAACGGGATGCACTAATTGCAGAGACCAAACAACAGTGACAGGACAAAAAAGAACAAGCCACCCTGAAATGTGCCATCTACGATCAAGAGCAACATGGCAAACAGTTCAATTTAAGGGTGTATTGTGTGTCAGAAATTATGAGTGTGCAGAAACAGTGGAAGACTGTGGTGAAACATGCACTAACATTTTTGCCTCTGAATAAGAGGTCAGGGTAACACAGGAGGAGCAAGAAATATACTGCTCACCGAGTGGGAAGGCCGGGAGTAACGCGACCAAGACCGATTATGGTGCGTTTCTATTGGAGGAAGGTGAGGGGGGAAGTTTTGACAGAGAGACGGAAATTAAAGCAGTCGGGCCTTTCAATCGGGGAAGACCTGACCCACATAAACTTTTAAGGACGGCTGCTGATCACTCGGCCACCTTGGCAGAGTGGTCATTATATGGAAGAACTGTCAAATTGACAGAAGTATGAAGGTAGCAGAGGTGTTAACGAAAGCCATGTCATAATGTTAACATTGTGCCCTTTCCATGGATACAGCAGAAAAAACATTTCCCTTTTGTTCCCTTCAGTGACCATACCTGTTAACCCCACGGAAATAAGGGGGTTTACGTGTATATGTGAATGATAATTTACAACATTTGTTTATAGATCACTATGAGCGGATTTAATACAAATATAACATTCTTGTTTGTTGCATCACTACTGGGGTTTGTTTATTCCTGCCATATATATATATATAACAGAAAAGTACATAATACTATGCAAACCACAACTGGCAACTTTAAATACTAGGATAGAAATGGTTAACAACTGCAGGCACAAGTGGAAATTCCTATCAGTGAACAAGAACCAGAAACACACGAAAAACACAGACAGCACGTGATGACAGACAACACAAGCAGTTATAAAACACCGGCAGCACAGACCCACCACATCCTGATGATTGCATTGCATGAAACAGCGCTGCAGATAGTTTTAAAACCTTACCTTTTAACAAATATATATATATATATATATATATATATATATATATATATATATATATATATATATATATATATCGATCACAGTAATGACAGACAACACAACAAGTTGTACATATTTTTCTTTGACGTTTCGGCAATCTTGCCTTCCTCAGAGAAACTTTATTTACTGAACAACACACAGATCACAAAACCCAACCACAACCACGGGACAAAGAAACATCACTCACTTGAATTGGAGAGGAAAAACCAGACCGAGGTCCTATGAGGGAAGGTGAGGATGGATGGGGGGGGGGGGGGGGGGGGGGCAAGGGGGAAGGGGAAAGAGGCAGTTGGAGAGGATGGGGGAAGTGAGGGGAAAGGGTTGGGGATAGGGGATATTGTGGAGGGTGAAGACGATGGACTCTCACATTCACGATATTCATACTCAATCTCGCAAGTCTCTCTCTCACAGAGAGAGAGAGAGAGAGAGAGAGAGAGAGAGAGTGAGAAGAGAGAGAGAGAGAGAAAGAGAAAGACACAGAGAGAGTGTGAGAGAGAGAGAGTGAGTGAGACAGAGAGAGAGAGAGAGAGAGAGAGAGAGAGAGAGAGAGAGTGAGTGAGTGAGTTTTAAACAAACGTTGCAGTAATTTTGCTTGAGTTAAAGATAGAACCAAAATGCCAATGTTTAAAATCGATGTTGACATGTTACATGGTTGTACACACACACACACACACACACACACACACACACACACACACACACACACACACACACACACACACACACACACCAAATGTGCACGGAAATACATGCGTTCACGCACGAATACAACATAAACACATGGATGCGTAAACACACAAAGACAAGGAAGGGATGGGTTGAGGGCGGATGTGTGTGTGGGGGGGGGGGGGGGGTATTAATTGGTTCTGTGAATTCCTTTATAAATTAAGAATTGGGAGTCACAGCAGGACGAGAATCATGGCGTTTGTTAGACACCCACTCTCCTATTTAACATTTTGAGGAAACTAATAAATACATGTATATGTAACCATGCACCCACATGCATGAAGGTGCGCCGATACACAGGATTACACACACATACACGCCCACACACACACGCGCGCGCATACACACACCCACACACGTAACTATACACTGGTGCATATACATGCACAACACCACACACACACACACACACACACACACACACACACACACACACACATATATATATATATATACACACTCAGTCTCTCTCTCTCTCCCCTCTCTCTCTCTCTCTCTCTCTCTTCTCCTCTCTCTCCAAGTGGTGATATTGTAATCAAATTTACTATCTTTCAATTGAATTTCTTGTATAAAAATGGTTGATACAAAAAGTATTCTTAACAGCAATGAATGTGAGATTGTGTTAGAAAGTTATTATTGAGGGTGATTTATGTGACTTTGTAGAGGGGAAGATTACTATGGCTTTGTTTGTTTCAATGCTTTCAGTGTTCTCATCCTACCATGAATGTGACCACGGAATTTGAAGATAAGATCGAGCTAGTGATTGTGGTCATAAAATTTAGATGTGTTGAAAGGATGTGATGTCAGAATTGTATCTATGTTATAGCTAAAATGTTTTGCGCCCTTTGCCCTCACCATGAGAAGACGGGGCAGGGGATTGGGGATGAGGGGAGGGGTGAAGGTAAGACCACCTATTGCAAAACTACTGTGTAATTTTGAAAACTGGAATTCTTATTGATATCATAATAAGAAAACAATACCCACCTTTGGTCAAAAAATAAGTTGACTCCTTCCTCCCTCGCCTTCTTACTCATGCCTTCTTCATCTCTCCAAGCTTGTTTCACCCCTCCTTCCCTCTCCCCCTATCATCATAATATTATCCCTCCCTTGCAGGGGTTAGTCCCCATCCCCTCCACTGCCTCCTTCCACCGAGTCCCACATGGCAGCAGGCCAGTTTAACTTAACCATTCCTACACATCACTTGTAGATGATGTTCACCTGCTTGATCGGATGCCAGCCAAAGTTAGAGGAAAAGGTTGTTTTTTAACGTTTACTTTTGCTTCTTGATTTGACGGATTCTGTGTGTTCTTTTCAAATGTCTGATAACATCATGCCTCAAAAATGTTGTGCAAGTTGTGGCAAGCAAACTATTCCAATAGAATACTCGCTCATCATCTTGATAGATGTCACCATGTATTGGTGTAAATTTACACTGTCAAAACACACAGCATACAAACAAGCAATGCATAGTCTCAAAATTTAGAAACATACTTTCAATGTACAGTTCTTCTTGATGACCAAAGAATCTTACACAGGGTATCTCCGAGTGGAAGATATGATCTTTCCCCTGTCTGGCTGTGTTTCCTATTTTTCACTGGTAGTGATCAGTTTTACAACCTTCTGTGGCACAGTGAATTAGAGCGATTGAGTTTCTCCTTTTTGGTCTGTTAAGCTACACATTCAGGTTCCTGTTCCAGTTAGCTTTGTGTCTCTAAAGACAAAGAAAAGGGGAGGGGAGGTTGCTCATCCCCCACCACCTACAGTACGAGCAATTGTGTCGAAGATTCGAGAACGCTCAATCTTAGCAGTTGGTGTTGATTTCATTTAGCCTTCATGCTAATTGACAAACCGCTGCTAGCAGTTGGTGTTGATTTCATTTAGCCTTCATGCTAATTGACAAACCGCTGCTAGCAGTTGGTGTTGATTTCATTTAGCCTTCATGCTAATTGACAAACCGCTGCTTAACATAATTGCATCATGCAAGGGCGGAATGCACGCACACGCACGCACGATTGCCATGGTACTTAGTGGAAAGGAGAGCATGATCCCTGGCCTTAACCAGAGACAATCACCTGCACACGAGATAAGCAAGAGGCGAGGAAAGGGAGGAAGGGAGACAGGGAGAGAGACGAAGGGAAACAGGCGGCTTATTCCCAAAGCGACGTCACCTTTTTCCATGTCATTGTTTGAGGAGCCATGCACTGATTCTGGGGTCAGCGACCTGTTTAACATAATTGCATCACGCATGGGCGGAACGCACGCACGATTGCCATGGCGCGCAGTGAAAAGGAAAGAGAGAGGGGGAGTATGATCCCTGGTCTCAACCAGACGAGATATGGAAAGGGGAGGAAAGGGAGTAAGGGAGAGAGAGAGAGGAAGGGAAACAGGCGACTTACTCACAAAGTGACGTCACCATTTTCTGTGTCATTGTTTTGGGAGCCATGCGCTGATCTTGGGATCGGCAACTTCGAAGAAGACCCTGCATACTGTGGGGAGCAGCGAGAGAGACCCTGCATACTGTGGGGAGCAGCGGAGAGAGACCCTGCATACTGTGGGGAGCAGCGGAGAGAGACCCTGCATACTGTGGGGAGCAGCGGAGAGACACCCTGCATACTGTGGGGAGCAGCGGAGAGAGACCCTGCATACTGTGGGGAGCAGCGGGAGAGACCCTGCATACTGTGGGGAGCAGCGGAGAGAGACCCTGCATACTGTGGGGAGCAGCGGAGAGAGACCCTGCATACTGTGGGGAGCAGCGGAGAGAGACCCTGCATACTGTGGGGAGCAGCGGAGAGAGACCGCGTGTTGGCATTGATTAGTCATCTATATTGCCATTTGTGAGACAAACGGGGAGAGAAAGAAAGAGAGGGGTGGGGGGAGGGAGAGGGGAGGGGGAGTAGAAGAGGGGGGGGGGGGGTTAATACAGGATGGTGTGGTTGTCAGTATGCCATGTCCACAACTCCCCACCTCCACCAATATACCGATACAGACACAGACCGCTTACCATCCCTCTCCACCCTCATCTCCACTCTCTCTCTCTCTCTCTCTCTCTCCTCTCTCCTCTCTCTCATCTCTTGTGCGATCATCATGTTAGTTGTACCAGAGGAACAACCGAGTCACTATTAATTGCAAGGGAACTCAGCACACACACATACACACACACGCACGCACGCACGCACGCACGCACGCACGCACAACACACACACACACACACACACACACACATATATATATATATATATATATATATATATACACACACATATATATATATATATATATATAATATATATATATATATATATATATATATATATATTCTCAGCGTTATAGAAATTTAAACGATCATGTGAGCATTTGTCCATTATGTCATGAATCACTTGAAAATGAAGTTCACTTTGTTCTTTCATGTCCAGAATGATGTGATCTTAGACATCAGTGTATTCTACCCAAATATTTTATGCATCCTTCACTCTTCAGATTAATTTTGTTAATTACATCGACAAATGAAATAGTGAAGCAACTTGCTTTGTATTTGTACAGAGGTTTAAACGAAAATCGTCTGTAATATCTTAGTTTGTTTACATTCCTGACTGGTAAAGGATTAAGCAAGTTTTTTTTAATGTATCCCTCTTCTAAGGGACCATGACCTTTATGAATAAACATCTCTATCTTGTCTTGTCTTGTCTTGTTTCTCTCTCTCTCTCTCTCTCTCTCTCTCTCTCTCTCTCTCTCTCTCCTCTCTCTCTCTCTCTCTCTCTCTCTTGTATATACAATGTGTAATATATTGACTTAAACTGGTTCGAATGGGGGAACATTGACTATACCCGCTAAAGCTTACAAAACATTGTTTGATCTGGATATGAGGGAAGACTACGTGGCATCAAGTATTCGTAAATGTTTATGTAACTATGGTTTTTTTTTTTCGTTTTCATGGTTAGAAAAAAGGGTTGGCTGTGTCAGCAGTTTCTTGGCTTGTTTCTAGCAACGAATTATTGATTGTAGACGGCTGGACTGAGATAGCCATATTGAAAACAGCGAACGATTTTTATTATTCAGAGTGCTGAAAAGTAATCATTTAGTATATGTAGAAGCGTATCTGTCCGTGAACATGAACAGATTTGTCAGATCTGAACTGACAGAATTTAGGTTCGGTGTTTTGGATATTGCTGTGCATCGTCAGCAATATAATGTCCATACAGAAGGGGATTTATTGTGTCCATTGTGTAAATCTGGTAGGGAAGAAGACCTTCATTTTGTATTCTTATGCCCTGTGCTGGCAGATCGACGACACAAATTCATTCCGTTAAAGTGTTATCGACGTCCAGCAGCTTTCAAGTTAGTCTGTCCTTTGTCATCAAGAAATGAAAATGTTACAAGGAATCTTGCTTTGTTTCTATACAAATCATTTAAAAGGAGGAGGGATTTGTCATAAGTAAATTCATATGTTGCTGATGTTTACATTTAGTGATAAAATACCTTGTCTAAATATGATATGATATGGGGCTGTGTCCTTTTCTTGAGTAAATTATCGTGATCGTGATCGTGATCTCTCTCTCTCTCTCTCTCTCTCTCTCTCACTCTCTCTCTCTCCTCTCTCTCTCTCTCTCTCTCTCACTTCCAAGTAGTCTACAAAGTGCCAACACACTAAAACACTTCAAGAAACAGTTCCGTAAATATTTTTGTTTTAATAAATTAACTATCGGAGGAGAACTTCGCTCACCGTCGACGAGAAGGACGTGTCACTTCGCCGCTCCGCTGAAGTCAAAATGAACCGTCGAGTGTAACCCCTTCACTCGCATTTACTGCAATTAACTCAGGAAATGTACAAATAATGTGACTAAAGATTGTATACCGTGACGGAAAATTGT
>CM031617.1:17291030-17296030 GCA_018398815.1 Conus ventricosus | reverse complement strand
TGTTGAGTGTGTGGAGAGATACGGTAAAATGTTGAGTGTGGGGAGAGATAAGGTAAAATTTTGAGTATGCGGGGATATGACAGTTTTTTGAGTGTGTGGAGAGATTCACTAGGTGAATGTGTGAAAAGAGAGTCTTTCGTTAATGTGAGAGAGAGTCACTTACTGAGTGTGTGAAGTGATAAGGTAACTGATTGAGTGTGAAATGATAAGGTAACTGATTGAGTGTGGAATGATAAGGTAACCGATTGAGTGTGAAGTGATAAGGTAACTGATTGAGTGTGTAGAAAGATAGTCACTTCTTGAAACTGTGGAGAGATAAGGTCACTTATTGAGTGTGTGGAGATAAGGTCACTTATCGATTGCGCAGAGAAAAAAAAGGTCACTTACTGAGTGTCAAGACCAGTCTATGGTCCTTACTGAATGTTAGGAGAGATAAAAATCACTTTTCTATTGAGTTTGTGGATAAAGATGGTTGTTAACATGTGTGTGGAGAGATAATTCAACAAGCAATTGGACCCCATGAAGACCTACTCACAGTCGTCAAGAAGCAGAAAATGAAGCGGTACGGATATGTTGTCCCGTTCAGCAGGCCTTGCAAAGACAGTCCTGCAAGGAACAGTCAGAGGAAGCCGCAATAGAGGAAGACAAAGGAAGAGGTGGGAGGACAATGTCGAGAGTGGACTGGAATGAGCCTGGCAGAATCTCAGCGAGCGGTGGAGGACAGTGACATATGGAGGAGAGTGGTGGTCAGATCATCAGGATGCCCCAGCGACAACAGACGATGTCAAGGGATCGGTGAAGGTGAAGGCGCGCGCGCGCACGCACGCACGCACGCACGCACGCACGCACGCACGCACGCACGCACGCACGCACAACACACACACACACACACACTACACACACACACACACACACACACAAACAGGGTTGGTTTGGGGGATTTCTTACACTATGTTAAAACCATTACCAAGAACGGGATAGTTTTTTTACTAAATTATTTACCAAATGTTGGGAATGTGGACAAATCCGATATATGGAAGACTCTATTGTGACCCCCTATTCAAAAAGCGGGCAACCTCGGCTAACTTCTAGTAGCCCCATTTCAGTCACGTCCTACTGGAAAAGTCATGGAAAAAATAGAAATTTCAAATCCCCTATTACTGTGATAAAGATTATTTTTTCTACATAAAATCTGGATTTAGAAAAGGAGAAGTACAATTATCACCTACCGAAAACACTCAAATTAAGAAACAGTTTTTTAAACGAAAAGTGTCCTTGCCCCTTTCTTTGATTTAAAAAAGTTTAGATAGAGGGGCACAGCCGATTTTTTAAAAAAATTAAAACAATTGTTTTTCTGTCCGTCTACAATTTTTGTAAAAACCCTTTTTTAAGTGGGAACACATAAGACAAATTTGGGGACTTATCACCCAAAGTCAAAAATGGGGGGAAATTTCCAAGGTTCTAAACTCCCCATTGTTTATTCAATAATGCATATGACTTTATAAAAAGTTTTTCATCAATCCCAAGGGGGAAAACCCAAATGGTCATTGCAATAGGATTAATTACTTTAAGAAAAAAAAAATTTACGTACATAAAAAATATTCAGAAGTTTTTTTCAGCACGGCTGGAAAATTAAATATTATATGCATTTGAAGGGTTTTTTTCAATTCCTTTAAAAAGACACTTTTGGTTCCTTTAAAAATGGATAAACCCCAAAAACCTGCCAATATTTTTTCTGGGAGGACGGGGAAATTTTATAAATTGAAGTAAAATTTTAGGTGCCAATTACCCAAAACAAAGGGAAAAAAAACAATTGACCATTGTTATAAAGCCTTTAAAAGTTAAATTTTTCAAAAAATTTGTCAGCATTCCATGGGGACAAGACCCCAAGTTTTTTTGCATTTAGCAACCTTTAGACGACAAATTCTTACGGACGGGAAGATTCTTTTCTGTTGGGAACGCTTTTAAAAAAATTTTCAAAGAATTGACAGAAAAGCTGTAAAGTTGGCCCTGGGTGTACCGTGCACACTAAGCCTCTAAAAGTTTATAAATAGCGGGCCTTTTCCAAATTGATGAAAAAGGGAAAAAATTTTCTGAAAAATATGAGTAGAGGATTGCGGGGGCCACTTGAAGAGTTAAAATAACACCCGACTTTGATTTTTCGAAAAAGCACAGAAAATTCAAATTTAGATAGCTTTTCATAAATTTTTAGACGTTTTTTAAAATTTATCAAGTTTTACCCCCACGAGGAGCGCCCGCGTATGGTTCCGCCGGTACCCCCCCCCGGGAACTAACGAAGTAACAGTTAACATTTTTTCTTTGCTAATAAAAACGATTTCGCCCCATGTTTTAAGCATCTGTAAAAAATTGAAATTTGGAAAAAAACTTTTTCTAACTATTTAAAAAGTAACACTACGGCCCTATTCTTTGGGGTGGTAGTGCGGGATCGGCTTGTAATTCCCCGATTTTTAAAACCGAAAAATCATATATTTAGGTAAGGTCATTCCTATTTTAAGCTTAACTAGTTGCTGTCCTGAGGCTTAAAATTTTTTTTCCTTTCCGTCCCAAAAATTTTTAAAATCCTGTTTTGGTTGATTTCCCGTCGTTTTAAAAAAAGTTTGCATTGTTTTGAAAATACAAAGAGAAAAGGGGAATTTTTTTTTGAGATTAAAAAAAAATGTTGCACTTTCTTTACTTGAAAGTACTAAGTTGATTTTCTTTTGGGTTCCATCGACACCCCTTCGTTTTTAAGATCAAGCAGATAGGCAGCAAAAAAAAGGGGGGGAAAGAAAATATTTGGGGTTTTTAAGGTTGATTGTCCCTTTTTAACAAAAAAATTTTCATAAATCGAGAGGGATTTCTTGATAATACAGTTCCCCTCAAAACCTCGTCACAAAATCGTCAAAAATTTTGTCGTTAGGCCCCCCCGGTTTCAAGCCGACTTTTAGACTTTATGTAATTTCCCCAAAAGAACCAGTATTTCCCGCGTTAAGGCGTAGCGGGGGATTTCAGTTTAACATGTATTTTTGTTGGAACTAAAGAAACCCTTTTTGAATGGTGAATTTTCCAAGTGCTGACATGGACTGTAAAAGTGTTTTGACTTTTTAGATTTTTGCCGTTGTTTTCTTGTTTAAAAAACGATAACCTTTTTGGGGAAATCCCCTTTAAAGGGAAAATTTTATAATCAAACGAATTAGAATATTTAGTTATTTTTTCTCGAATTTTTCTAGTTTTCTGTCCCACAATTTTATCTATCCTTTAATTTGTTTTTGTAACCCCACGGCCCTTTCTTTTATGATAATATCTAAAATTTTAACACAAGTTTTTTAGACTCTGCAATCACCTATATTTGCAACGTAAAAAAATTCCCCCTACACACAACACAACCCCACACACAACACCACCCCACACACACACACACACCCCAAAACACTTCGCACAGCATTTTTGTATCACCCACTGGACACTCTATCTTAAAAATGAAAAACTAGGATTTAAAAATCTTTAATAAAAGCATTTGTTTGATTCAGTTTGAATTACATATAAACTCAAGGCAAAAAAACCGAAAACAAAGATAGAAAAATTTTTATGTAATTTGGGACCCATTTCCTTTTAACGGTAAAAGAAAGTGGGAAAAAGCAATGAAACCCCCGCAAAAATGTCCCTTTTCAAAATTATTCTGGTAGAAAATAAGGTCACATGAACTTGACCTTTTACCCCGTGTTTAAAAGAGAAATCAGTATCTGGTTGCCACCTCGACATTTACACGCTGTGCCCGCGGACATCAGCCCCAAGGTTGTTGCCTCTGGGGACTTGCCACCACACCTGGCCCACAGCGACAGCAAGCTGAGCTGCTGTCTGGGGTCTGGGGTTGAGCTGGTTCAACTGCCTCTGAAGGGCATCCCAGAAATGCTCTATTGGGTTAAGGTCGGGAAAAACGGGCTGGGTGAGGCAGCAGATTGATGTTGTTCTGCCTCAGGAAGTTCTGCGTAGCACGGGCAGTGTGCGGCCTTGCGTTGTCCTGCTGAAACAGGTTCTGTGGATGCCGCTGGAAATGCGGCAGGATGTGGGGCCTCAGAACTTGGTCGATGTAATGAACAGCAGTGACCCCGTTACCACGTCCTGGACCCACATTCGGGAAGATGACTGGCCCAATACGGCGATTTATGCCGATAGCCCCCCAGATCATGGTGCTTTCACCACCCCATGGGTCCCTTTCAGTGATGTTGGCATCCGTGAAGCGTTCCCCCGCTCTTCTCCAGATCCGGATGCGGCCATCGCCTGGGTCGACGCAGAACCGGCTTTCATCACTGAAGAGGACTCGGCCCCAGTCCCGATGGCGCCAATGCACGTGGATCTGTGCCCACTGCAGACGGTTCTGGCGATGCTGGAGTGTCAGGATAGGTCGCCGGGCTGGACGCCTGCATTGGAGACCAACTGTTCAGTCGGCGACGCACGGTCCTGTTGCTGATTGGCCTGCCATGGTTGCCTACGGTGTTCCTGGCTGTGTTGGCAGCGGTTTGGTAAGGCTCCCGTCGATGCTGACGAAGAAGATGGCGGTCTTGGGCTGCTGTGGTGACCCCGGTCTGCCACTCCTCGGTCTGTCATCAGTGGTGTTTCTTGCTTGAAAGCGGTCAAGAAGGCGATAGACGGTGGAAATGTGGACTCCGAATGCGATAGCGACCTGCCTCATTGGAACCCCGGCCTGCAGTTGCCCCATTGCTAATGCAACGATCTTGACGAGAAAGTCTCGGCATTATGTTGGCGCCTCTGGAAGGGATGATTTGAACTTTTTGGGGTTTGGAAATTTATAGCCCCACAATGGGGGCCGCATTGAGTTGCAATTCACATTGATGCACGTGCGTAGTAGTCCACATGGCAAATGCACTCCTCGTGCCAAAAACGCTGACCCGGCAACATTCACCCACTGTTACGAGGTTACAACCGGCCAAGACACCACGCACTGCTAATGTTGCACGTGCCAACGACATTGCTTACGT
>CM031617.1:17283530-17286030 GCA_018398815.1 Conus ventricosus | reverse complement strand
CTTTCCTTTGTTGTTTAATGGAAGGACAGATATCTCCTTTTCTTTGTGTGGTGTTTAATGGAAGGACAGATCTCTCCTTTCCTTTGTTGTTTTATGGAAGGACAGATCTCTCCTTTCCTTTGTTGTTTAATGGAAGGACAGATCTCTCCTTTCCTTTGTTGTTTAATGGAAGGACAGATATCTCCTTTCCTTTGTTGTTTAATGGAAGGACAGATCTCTCCTTTCCTTTGTTGTTTAATGGAAGGACAGATATCTCCTTTCCTTTGTGTGGTGTTTAATGGAAGGACAGATCTCTCCTTTCCTTTGTTGTTTTATGGAAGGACAGATCTTCCTTTCCTTTGTTGTTTAATGGAAGGACAGATCTCTCCTTTCCTTTGTTGTTTAATGGAAGGACAGATCTCTCCTTTCCTTTGTGTGGTGTTTTATCGAAGGACAGATCTCTCCTTTTCTTTGTGTGTTGTTTAATGGAAGGACAGATGTCTCCTTTCCTTTGTGTTGTATTTAATGGAAGTACAGATCTTTCCCTTCCTTTGTGTGTTTTTTTATGGAAGGACAGATCTCTGCAATTCTTTGTGTGGTGTCTAATGGACGGACACATCTCTCCCTTGTGTGGTGTTTTATGGAAGGACGGGTCTCTCCCTTGTGTGGTGTTTTATGGAAGGACGGGTCTCTCCCTTGTGTGGTGTTTTATGGAAGGACGGATCTCTCCTTTGTGTGGTGTTTTATGGGAGGACGGATCTCTCCTTTGTGTGGTGTTTTATGGAAGGACGGTTCTCTCCTTTGTATGGTGTTTTATGGAAGGACACATCTCTCCATTGTGTGGTGGTTTATGAAGGACGGATCTCACCTTTGTGTGTTGTTTTATGGAAGAACGGATCTCACACTTTGTGTGGTGTTTTATGGAAGGACGGATCTCTCCTTTGTGTGGTGTTTTATGGAAGGACACATCTCTCCCTTGTGTGGTGTTTTATGGAAGGACAGATCTCACCTTTTGTGGTTGTTTTATGGAAGGACGGATCTCTCCTTTGTGTGCTGGTTTATGGAAGGACGGGTCTCTCCTTTGTGTGTTGTTTTATGGAAGGACACATCTCTCCTTTGTGTGGTGTTTTATGGAAGGACGGATCTGTCCTTTGTGTAGTGGTTTATAGAAGGACGGATCTCTCCTTTGTGTGGTGGTTTATGGAAGGACGGGTCTCTCCTTTATGTGGTGTTTATGGAAGGACATATCTCTCATTTGTGTGGTGTTTTATGGAAGGACGGATCTGTCCTTTGTGTAGTGGTTTATGGAAGGACGGATCTCTCCTTTGTGTGGTGGTTTATGGAAGGACGGGTCTCTCCTTTGTGTGGTGTTTTGTGGAAGGACAATCTCTCCTTTGTGTGTGGTGTTTTATGGAAGGACAGATCTCTCCTTTGTGTTATGGTTTATGGATGGACGGATCTCTTCTTTGTGTGGTGTTTAATGAAAAGACGGATCTCTCCTTTGTGTCGTGGTTTATGGAAGGACAGACATCTCCATTATGTGGTGTTTAATGGAAGGACATATCTCTCCTTTGTGTGGTGTTTTATGGAAGGACGGATCTGTCCTTTGTGTAGTGGTTTATGGAAGGACGGCTGTCTCCTTTGTGTGGTGTTTTATGGAAGGACGGATCTCTCCTTTGTGTGGTGTTTTATGGAAGGACGGATCTCTCCTTTGTGTGGTGTTTTATGGAAGGACGGATCTTTTCGTTGTGTGTGTTTTATGGAAGGACGGATCTCTCCTTTGTGTGGTGTTTAATGGAAGGACGGATCTCTCCTTTGTGTGGTGTTTTATGGAAGGACAGTTCTCTGTCGCCTTCTTGGGTGAGCAGCCAGGGAGGCACAGCAAGAGCCACAGGTAAGGCCAAGTCAGGCACAAGCAGTTTTCCATCTCACTTGCATCGATATTTTAATAACCGAAAGTGAATTTCCCCAACCCATGTGAGATCACGGCCGTCCTGAACGTAGTGGATGTGTAATGGAACCTACGTGTCCCTCTTTATCCAGCCCTGAATGCAACAAAGAACTTACAACGCGTAAGATTAGGACGAGAAACGCTTCCTCAACACTCGCTAATACTAGATTAAATTCAAGGACCATCTCCCAAGTCCGTGTCTCGGTTCCAAGAAATCATTTGTTCACGTCCAGCTTTTCACAGTCATGCTTGACGTCATGGGACTCCCCTTGTGAGTCGGCCAGACAACACCAGTGCATTTCAACCTTCAGTTATCATGGGACTCCCCTATGAGTCAGCCAGACAACACCAGTGCATTTCAACCTTCAGTCATCATGGGACTCCCCCCGTGAGTCAGCCAGACAACACCAGTGCATTTCAATCTTCAGTTATCATGGGACTCCCCCTGTGAGTCAGCCAGACAACACCAGTGCATTTCAACCTTCAATTATCATGGGACTCCCCCTGTGAGTCAGCCAGACAACACCAGTGCATTTCAACCTTCAGTCATCATGGGACTCCCCCTGTGAG
>CM031617.1:17263530-17273530 GCA_018398815.1 Conus ventricosus | reverse complement strand
AGTGAGTCATGTCCCAGTCACAGTGTAACATAGTGTAGACAGCAGTGTGTCATGTCCCATCACAGTGTAACACAGTGTAAGACAGTCGTGTGTCATGTTCCTGTCACAGTGTAACACAGTGTAAACAGCAGTGAGTCATGTCCCAGTCACAGTGTACACAGTGTAGACAGCAGTGAGTCATGTCTCAGTCATAGTGTAACATAGTGTAGACAGCAGTGTGTTATGCCCAGTCACAGTGTAGACAGCAGTGTGTTATGTCCCAATCACAGTGTAGACAGCAGTGTGTATGCACCAGTGACAGTGTAGACAGCAGTGTGTCATGTCCCAGTGACAGTGTAGACAGCAGTGTGTCATGTCCCAATTTCAGTGTAGACAGCAGTGTGTTATCCACAGTGACAGTGTAGACAGCAGTGTGTCATGTCCCAATCACAGTGTAGACAGCAGTGTGTTATGCCCAGTCACAGTGTAGACAGCAGTGTGTTATGTCTCAGTCACAGTGTAGACAGCAGTATGTCATGTCCCAATCACAGTGTAGACAGCAGTGAGTTATGCCCCAGTGACAGTGTAGACAGCCGTGTGTTATGTCCCAATCACAGTGTAGACAGCAGTATGCCATGTACCAATCACAGTGTAGACAGCAGTGTTATGCACCAGTGACAGTGTAGACAGCAGTGTGTTATGCACCAGTGACAGTGTAGACAGCAGGGGGTTATGTCCAGTCACAGTGTAGACAGCAGTGTGTTATGCCCCAGTCACAGTGTAGACAGCAGTGTGTTATGTCCCAGTCACAGTGTAGACTGCAGTGTGTTATGTCCCAGTCACAGTTAGACAGCAGTGTGTTATGTCCCAGTCACAGTGTAGACAGCAGTGTGTTATGCCCCAGTCACAGTGTAGACAGCAGTGTGTTATGCCCCTTTCACAGTGTAGACAGCAGTGTGTTATGCCCCAGTCACAGTGTAGACAGCAGTGTGTTATCCCCAGTCACAGTGTAGACAGCAGTGTGTTATGCCCAGTCACAGTGGCACCAAGTCAGCTGTCAGCCCTAAAGTGGGTTCATCCAGGGGCAGGAGATGACGGACGGCAGCAGGTCCCCACACTACTGCGGCCTGACCTTTGTCTCTAGTCCTGAGGTCCATTTGAAAACCCGCAATGTTGGTGACGTCAGCCCTAGCAGTGAAGTCAGCTGTGTTTTTGACGCTATGACGCAGTATTAATTGTGCTGTGGTTTCAGGATGGGAGGCCACGGGTTTACACCCCACCAGGGGCATATATATACGCAGAGTTGCTCGGTTTGTTATCGGCTCTTGGTGAGAAGACTGGAATTTTTATCCACGTCGTGCATCCCTGCAGATGTTACATACATTTTTTTTTCTTACCAACACTGCAGATATCTGAATCACTCTTGCCTGATCGAAGCCTGGATTATGAAAGATGCCATGGAGTATTGCACTTATTTTCAATCTTTAAACCATGACGGAGCCCAGAGCATCATTTCTATCACCTTCATTCTCAGAGAGTAGCTTTATCAAACGTAACAAATTTTGTGATTGTTCATATCCTGTTCTCATGATGATCTGCTTCGATTCCCTGTCCACATTTACACCTGTGCTGAGTTTACGTCTCATTTGTGACGGCTAGCAAGTTCATGATGACTGTCATGGGATGGACGGGATGGCCTCTTGCCTAGTGGACCCTTACTCACGCAACTTTATCTTCTGAAGCAATGAATGTTGTCTGCATAGGGCTTGATAAGTAATGTCTTAATTATGTGGGATGAGAAGAGACAGTTCTATACGCAGCCGAAGTGACTCGGCATCAGCACACTGTCCTCTTGTGTGACCTAATATAACTCATTCACTGCAAGTTGCAAGCGCCAGAACTATTTGTTTTCGTTTTTGTTTGCGATGTTCTAAACACATTCCCACTGGCAGCTCCATCCACGTTGCTGAGTTGACAGCCTAAGTCCTGGCTCTTGAAATGATCTCTAAATCAAAACTTAAAGATTTCCTCATTTTGTCGGACTCCCTGTCTGTTTTGGAGACCATTGCAGGCCGTAACCTCAAGCACCCTCAACTGCTGAAATTATTCGAACTGTACACCTACCTGAAGTCAGATGGATACACCAGTTTTTGCTTGGGTTCCCAGCCATGTGGGCATTCGAGGCCACGAGCTGGTTGATCAACTTGCCATGAGTGCTACAAAGGAAGATTTGAACAGATTGTCTAACCCTTTCACTGCTCTGAAACCCAAAGCTAAAACTTAAGTCAAAGAACTCGGGCAAGAGAAAAGGAACTTGCAGACGGATAACAAACTATTTAAGATCCGTCCAGACCTGAAAGAGTTTTCACCATGTTCCCGAGACGGCCGTAAAGAAGAAACAGTCTTGTGACGTTTGCATACAGGCAATTCCTTTTACACCCATTCTTGTCCCTTAAAAGTGGTGCATTTTTATGTCATGTACCAGTCACAGTAAAACATATTCTTTTAGAGTGTTGGGACTTCCATGATCTGAGACATAAGTATTTTACAGAAGACTCCATGAAAACCTTTTTCAGAGATGTCCCAACTGATGTGATATTTGAATTTCTAAAAGAGATTAACATTTTTCATCTGATCTAATATTTTACAGAAGAAAGATTTTTTAACGAAGTTTCCGGTATGTTTTAGAAGGCGTATTTTAAAGGGTTGTGTGAATGATTTTTTTAATGACTTGAGTTGACTTCGGCCCGATGACAGCCCTGATATGGCCCTTAGCGGTCAGCTGGGCTATAAGCAACATAATCTTACCTTACCTATGTCGACCACACAGGACTGTTTTAAGGCTGTCAAACTCACACGGGGAACAAAAATCACATCTCGACAAGATCAGATCCTGAAAAAATTACACCCTGAAAAAGAAACGACATAAACAATTTACGACACGGTAATTAAACTGTTTAAGGCACGGAACTCAGCGCCGAGAAGACCAAGTGGATATATTTGTCCACGGTCAGATGCTAGAATTTGTTCAACGATTCACTGGTCCATCATCAGCAGTGAGGAATCTACACCACAAATCCTCTGAAGGCCAACAAAGACAACCACCTCACTGTCCAGATTAAAACATGTATGGAAGGATAAGAACATCTTCATGAAACGCAAGATTAGGCTTCTGCGTGCGCTGGTATCTCCCATCTCCCTTCACACACGTGAGGTGTGGACCCTTACAGCAGATCTGGAAGGGAGAATCCAAGCCATTGAAATGAAGTGTTCCCGCCAGATACTAAACATCAGGTACACTGATCACATCACCAGTAAACTAGTGTGTCAAACCATCAGATAGCTCATAGCACCCTACGAAGATCTACTGAAATCAGAAAGGAAAAGAAAACTTCGTTGATGTAGACATATATCAAGATCCAATAGCCTGGCTGAAACAATCTTTCAGAGGACTTTTGAAGGAGGGAGATGGGGGTAGGGATGGGGGGGGGGGGGACGAAGGATTGACAACATTGCAGGATGGACATGGAAGACATTTGCAGAGACCCAGGCCTTGGCACACACCCAGCAGAAGTGGAGAACCTTTATAACCTGTTCTACAGTGTGACACCCCAGTGACTCCCCACAGAGAGGGGCAGGATAAGCTGTTGACATCTTCAGATCCAATGACTCCCCACAGAGAGGGGCAGGATAAGCTATTGACACCTTCAGATCCATTGACTCCCCACAGAGAGGGGCAGGATAAGCTATTGACATCTTCAGATCCAATGACTCCCCACAGAGAGGGCAGGATAAGCTATTGACACCTTCAGATCCATTGACTCCCCACAGAGAGGGGCAGGATAAGCTATTGACATCTTCAGATCCATTGACTCCCCACAGAGAGGGGCAGGATAAGCTATTGACATCTTCAGATCCAAGACCTTTGGCCCGTTCTGGGACTGGACAGACATTTATCAAAATCTATCGAATGCAGAGTTTAAAAAGGCATACTAAAACATGTAAAAAGATCTACGTGAGACAAAACAGCCCAATGGACACACAGACACTGCAGAATGGACAATTAGTATCCACCGTTGACGGTGTGTAAAATCTCAGCTGCCAGATTACACCAAAGAAAAGCTAGACTGTCATGAATTTGACGAAAGTAACTGTAAAAGAGCTTCCAGAGCAAAACGGTAGAACGGTGTCCAAAAGCAGACCAGTGAAGGGCAATAAGCAAAGGTTTGTTTAAGAAGGCGGAGTGAAAAAGACTGACAGAAAAGAGAAAGGCACGGGCACAGAACTGACGGAGAGTGTGTGTGTGTGTGTGTGTGTGTGTGTGTGTGTGTGTGTGTGTGTGTGTGTGTGTAGGGGGGGGGGGGCTGCTTGTACTGAAAGGGCCCCCGACATCCCCACTGGAATGTTTCCACATAAAACTGGGTGGGGCTCTGGCGGAAGTAGAATGAGCGGCGTGGAAGAAATGCCAATGAGAGTTCGCGGAATGTGAGTCTAAAACAATTTATCATAGTGACATTTCCCCCCACTGGAAAAGCAAAATTTGCCATCACGGTATCCTAAAAATTTTTGGCTTTTGACAAAAATGTTAGTGCGTCTGAAAGATTGATTGAAGGTAATCCTAAGCTAGTGAATCGCCAATGTTACGCTGGTCTGACTTGTTCCAGGACATTTATACACAATAGTTAGTGCGGGAGTTTTTCCCAGTGTGTCGTGTGTGGTCTGTTCTCCAATCGTTTCTTCACCATCGTTGTCACAATTCATTCTGCTTCACTTGTTTGTCTGACCCCTCTCCTGCCGGGCACTCGCTCATCTTACAAAATATCTGTTCCCACCATTCTCTCTCTCTGTCTCTGTCTCTCTTTCTCTCTCTCCCTCTCTCTTTCTGTCTCTCTCTCTCTCTCTCTGTCTCTGTCTCTCTCTCTCTCTCCTCTCTCTCTCTCTCTCTCCTCTCTCTCTCTCTCTCTCTCTCTCTCTCTCTCTCTCTCTGCGTTTGCACGCGCGCGCGAGCGTAAGTGTGCGTGTGTGTGTGTGTGTGTGTGTGTGTGTGTGTTGTGTGTGTGTGTGTGTGTGCTTGCTTGCTTGTGTGTGAGTATTGGGGGGGGGGGGGGGGGGTGGGTTGTTGGATGGGTGTGTGTGTGTGCATATGTATTTGTGTGTTTGCATGTGTTTGCGTGCGTGGGAGAGAGAGAGAGAGAGAGAGAGAGAGAGAGAGAGAGAGAGAGGAAAAAATACTGAATTTTGTAAAAAAATGATCGGGAGTCACAAGAAAAGGCGTATTGGGTTATGCGAAAGGAAAGGGAGTTACAAGTAACAACTGACTGGATTATGCAAAATGAGAGAGAGAGAGAGAGAGAGAGAGAGAGAGAGAGAGAGAGAGAGAGAGAGAGAGAGAGAGAGAGAGAGAGTTACAAAGAAAAGCTTACTGGATTATGCAAAAGGTCACTAGCTAGTTGTAGACCAGAACACGTAGAAAGATGGAGATTTTTTAGACATACATTTAACATCTGTCTTCTTCTCCCTCCTCCTCCTCCTCCTTCTCCATCTCCTTCTCCTCCTCTTCCTCTCTCTGAATCGCTTTTTTCCATTTCTTTTTGGGGTCATAAACTAAGTGGAATGACGGTCACTTTCAAATCAGCAGGTTCATCTGTCTTAAGCGCATGTCTGTGTATTTCACTTCCACCGACTGTGTCCATGCTCTGAACGACTGTATCCATGCTCTGTATCCATGCTCTGAACGACTGTGTCCATGCTCTGAACGACTGTATCCATGCTCTGTATCCATGCTCTGAACGACTGTATCCATGCTCTGAACGACTGTATCCATGCTCTGAATGACTGTGTCCATGATCTGAACGACTGTGTCCATGATCTGAACGACTGTGTCCATGCTCTGAACGACTGTGTCCATGCTCTGAACGACTGTGTCCATGATCTGAACGACTGTATCCATGATCTGAACGACTGTGTCCATGCACTGAACGACTGTGTCCAGGCTCTGAACAAGGCTTTACTCCCGTGCAGCTCATGTCTGCTTTCCCCAACTCAGGTCCTGCCAGGAGGTTGTGCCACAGCCTCAGCAGCACTCTACACAGTGAGCTGCATCCGGAGGCCACGAGCAAACCAACCAGACAGGGCTCTGCAGGTCACGCTTCTTAATTACAAATATGAACCCAAACGCCATGTTTGATTCATGTCATCCTTCTCGGGCATAGCTAGTAATGTGCACAAGGCAAGGCGAGATATAGCTCAGGCATAGCTAGCAATGTGCACAAGGCAAGGCGAGCTATAGCTCAGGCATAGCTAGCAGTGTGCACAAGGCAAGGCGAGCTATAGCTCAGGCATAGCTAGCAGTGTGCACAAGGCAAGGCGAGATAGAGCTCTGGTGTGACAAAGGCATCATACAGCTCGTGGTGTGCCAAGGATGAGCTACAGCTCACGGTGTGCCAAGAGTGAGATACAGTTCGTGGTGTGCCAAGAGTGAGATACAGCTCGTGGTGTGCCAAGGCTGGACTGCAAATCTAAACCATTTTTCAACTTTTTGGGAGCCAGTGCCGGTTTTAAAACCAGTATTTTCACACCAGTACACACCACAAATTCTGGACTATAACCAGCACGCATTCATTCGTTTACATGCTCCTCCGGATCCCTCTCTCTCGCACGCACACAACAGCAACACCACCAACAACATGTACGTTATTAGTACAGTTCAAACCGTTGTCATCCTTAGAATTAAGCCATACTGAGGGTATCAGCCGTCCTGCTTGAATGTTCACCCCCCAGAGTAGACCCAAAACTGTCAGAAATTGATGAAAAACATGCCAGTGCAGCACAGCAGCCAAGAGGCCGTGTTGGTCCACCACGCTGCAGAATGGACAGCACACACCACTCTCCACAGTGTTCACAGCACACACCCACTCTCCACAGTGTTCACAGCACACACCCACTCTCCACAGTGTTCACAACATCCACTCTCCATCCACTGTGTTCACAGCATCCACTCTCCACAGTGTTCACAACATCCACTCTCCATCCACTGTGTTCACAGCATCCACTCTCCACAGTGTTCACAGCACACATCCACTCTCCACAGTGTTCACAACATCCACTCTCCACAGTGTTCACAGCACACATCCACTCTCCACAGTGTTCACAGCATCCACTCTCCACAGTGTTCACAGCATCCACTCTCCACAGTGTTTACAGCATCCACTCTCCACAGTGTTCACAGCATCCACTCTCCACAGTGTTCACAGCATCCACTCTCCACAGTGTTCACAGCACCCACTCTCCACAGTGTTCACAGCATCCACTCTCCACAGTGTTCACAGCACCCACTCTCCACAGTGTTCACAGCACCCAACAGCATCCACTCTCCACAGTGTTCACAGCACCCACTCTCCACAGTGTTCACAGCACCCAACAGCATCCACTCTCCACAGTGTTCACAGCACCCACTCTCCACAGTGTTCACAGCACCCACTCTTCACAGCACCCACTCTCCACAGTGTTCACAGCATCCACTCTCCACAGTGTTCACAGCACACACCACATCTCCACAGTGTTCACAGCACACACCCACTCTCCACAGTGTTCACAGTACACATCCACTCTCCACAGTGTTCACAGCCTCCACAGTGTTCACAGCCTCCACAGTGTTCACAGCCTCCACAGTGTTCACAGCCTCCACAGTGTTCACAGCCTTACTGACTCACCGTCAGATCGCACGGAAACGAGCACCAGCATCTCAAACATTTCACGACAAATGTCGTGCATAGTGATAAAGCTTACACTCTTAATGTCGACCTACTTATGCAACACATTACATTACTAGCTGCGTGTACACACACTCCTATCTTGTATAGGGCGAGGGGGCTGCTTCCTGCGCACCATACAATGAGCCACTCTTTCTGAAACGTATTCGCATAGGGATCTGCATCCGTTAGGCATAGCAGTTTGAAGTCTACTCCTTTACCAAAATGTTTCACCAGCCGTAATGTTTCAGTGTCTAAAGAAAATAGATTTGTTTCATTTGATCGAAGATTTATGGTAAATAGATACGAGTTTTAACCGTTTTCAGCATGTTTGGAAAGGCCGTTACACATGCTTACACACGCTTACATAGAATTGATTTTAACATGGGTATCGCCCTGGTTTCCTCCGCTCCCCCCCCCCCCCCCCCCTCCCCCACTCCATTCCCCACCTTCGACCCCATCCCCACAGGCGGCTGGACTATTATTAATAAGAAATCAAAATGCTTACATTCTACACATAGGTACAGAGAGGTTTTCCTCCTACACTATCAATGCTTACATTCTACACATAGGTACAGAGAGGTTTTCCTCCTACACTATCAATGCTTACATTCTACACATAGGTACAGAGAGGTTTTCCTCCTACACTATCAATGCTTACATTCTACACATAGGTACAGAGAGGTTTTCCTCCTACACTATCAATGCTTACATTCTACACATAGGTACAGAGAGGTTTTCCTCCTACACTATCAATGCTTACATTCTACACATAGGTACAGAGAGGTTTTCCTCCTACACTATCAATGCTTACATTCTACACATAGGCACAGAGAGGTTTTCCTCCTACACTATCAATGCTTACATTCTACACATAGGTACAGAGAGGTTTTCCTCCTACACTATCAATGCTTACATTCTACACATAGGCACAGAGAGGTTTTCCTCCTACACTATCAATGCTTACATTCTACACATAGGTACAGAGAGGTTTTCCTCCTACACTATCAATGCTTACATTCTACACATAGGTACAGAGAGGTTTTCCTCCTACACTATCAATGCTTACATTCTACACATAGGTACAGAGAGGTTTTCCTCCTACACTATCAATGCTTACATTCTACACATAGGTACAGAGAGGTTTTCCTCCTACACTATCAATGCTTACATTCTACACATAGGTACAGAGAGGTTTTCCTCCTACACTATCAATGCTTACATTCTACACATAGGTACAGAGAGGTTTTCCTCCTACACTATCAATGCTTACATTCTACACATAGGTACAGAGAGGTTTTCCTCCTACACTATCCCTGCACCCTCCCCCTCCCCAGTGTAGCACCTCACCTCCATCTACTTGAGGATTTTCACAAGAAAAAGCAGGATGTATAGTAATAAACAAATTGTACAAATAAAAACGACAGCAATACTATTCTCAGATGTCAAGGGAACGTCGTTGGATTTGACTCAAAGAATAGAAATGTGACCAGCGTCAGTATCTGCGGCACAACAGCATCCAGTGGGGAAGACACAGGTGTGGGGAGGGGAAGGGTTGGCAGAAGACCTACTAACCTGTATGTTGATGCACCAGTAAACGTTCAAACAAAGAAGAGGCGCGCAACACAGGTTCAGGGAGCAGCTTAGATGTTCCTGTCCTTGTATGCACAAAATCGTCTATAATATCTATAATATATTTTCTTAATTTTATGTTCCCGTTTTCTTCATCTTCAGCCCCCCCCCCCCCCCCCCCCCCCAAAGTCCAAATCTTTACCAAGTCATTACTATGATGACAGAGGAGTTGTTTGCCTGCGCTTGTTTTTTCCCCCACTATTAGATTGTTCGTCTTTGTATTTGTTTGACTTTATTCAAGTTTAAAAGGCTGTGCCAGTCTTGAATAAAAGTTACTCTGTGTTAGGTTTTCTTATGGGAGCAAAAGTTACCCTACTTATTTACTGTTTATTGTTTACTGTTCCCTGTCTCATTTCATTTTCAATTACATAGTCACCGTCATTGACAGTTTACACACTACATAGTCATCCTCATTGACAGTTTACAAACTACATAGTCATCATCATTGACGGTTTTCAAATTATATAGCCATCCTCATGGACGGTTTGCAAATTATATAGTCATCCTCATCGACGACTTGCGGACTGCACGGTCGCCGTCACCGATAGTTTGCAGACTTCACTGTCACTCTCATGCTTCGTTTTGTGTCTGTGCAGGAGACGGAGGTGCCTAAAGGGACCAACACACACATACAAACG
>CM031617.1:17251030-17261030 GCA_018398815.1 Conus ventricosus | reverse complement strand
ACGCACGCACGCACGCACGCACGCACGCACACACACACACACACACACACACACACACACACACACACACACACACACACACACACACGCGCGCGCGCGCGCGCGCACGCACGCACGCACGCACGCACGCACGCACGCACACGCACACACACACACACACACACTTTCAAAACTTTCAAGGATAGAATGATAGAACATGACAATCAAAATCAGTTTGATATTTTTGATATTAAAATCATTCAACATGATTTTAGTTTAAATAAAAATATACTTTCATTGATGTATAGGTGGAAACTTGATGCTTTTAAAACAAAATATGTTAAAAACATAGTATGTTTATGTAAAAAGAAAATAACACGTGATCATATTGTTACATGTCAAGACAATTCCAGTGTTGAGGCAAAATAGTGCACAGGCCATCTTGTCAAACCAGCAATGCTGCATTGTTATTTCCCCTTTGAGTCACCAGCTCTAACATATGAGTTTTTTGTATGCTTGGAGCGCACTCCATTGGGGAAGTATTTATAGGTTCCTTTTTTGTGTGTGGGGCGGAGATGGGGGATATGTGTGGGGAGGGAAGATGGAATAATGTACAAAGCTCAAAAGTGACAAGGACTGAGAAAGGTTAAGTTTCTGTGCCTAGATGGTTGTTAATTAGTTTTGTTAAAATTTTAGCTTTTTTCCCTTTCAAACTTATTTGAAAAATTCAAGTGTTTTGTAATTACCATTATTATTCATATAAGCACTCATATAAGCACACACACATATGCACACAAACATACTCGCATACACACACACGAGCACACGCACATGCACACATACGTGCACACGCACGTGCACACATACGTGTGCGTGCACAAGCATAAGCACATACGCTCTTTCTTTCCCCATCTCACTCTTTCGGCACGATTTTTTTTTTTTCGTCTAATATCACGTTTAGTGGAAAGACGTTAAATGAATCACACACACACACACACACACACACACACACACACACACACACACACACACACACACACACACACACACCAAAATAACAACTTATGACAAACAACAGTTCGATAATTCTTGATTAGCCACAGATCCAAGAATCGCTGCAGCTGTAATGGAACTTACGAGAATGAAAGTATATTGAGAGAGAGAGGGAGGGAGAGAGAGAGAGAGAGAGAGAGAGAGAGAGAGAGAGAGAGAGAGAGAGAGAGAGAGAGAGAGACAGACAGACAGACAGACAGACAGAGGACAGGTAAATATAGATTCTGCTTCATCAATTCTACATCATAGCATCTTTCACCCCGACCCCCGCCGTTCCGGCGTCTCCTTCCTTCATTTTCTCCTGCATCCCTCACCCTTCTCCTCCTTTTGCTACACTGACAACTGGGCGTATTTCCCCAATACTGTGGGCTTATTTCCCCTATACTGTGGGCGTATTTCCCCTATATACTGTGGGCTTATTTCCCTTATACTGTGGGCGTATTTCCCCTATACTGTGGGCTTATTTCCCTTGTACTGTGGTCATATTTCCCCTATACTGTGGGCTTATTTCCCCCTTACTGTGGGCTTATTTCCCCTATACTGTGGGCATATTTCTCTTATACTGTGGGCTTATTTTCCGTATACTATGGGCATACTTTCCTTATACCGTGGACTTATTTCCCTTATACTGTGGGCGTATTTCCCTTATACTGTGGGCTTATTTCCCTTATATTGTAGACGTATTTCCCTTATACTGTGGACGTATTCCCTTATACTGCGCGCGCATTTCCCCAACACTGTAGACGTGTTTTTTTTTATACTGTGGGCGTATTTCCCTTATACTGTGGGCGTATTCCCTTATACTGTGGGCGTATTCCCTTATACTGTGGGCGTATTCCCTTATACTGTGGGCGTATTCCTTATACTGCCGGCGTATTTCCTTTATACCGCGGGCGTATTTCCCTTATACTGTGGGCGTATTTCTCTTATCTAAAGAGAACAGAGAAGACAACACCAATGTAGATTGTTATAAGGGTTTATACAGTTAAGTTTCGGATCATGGTTTTGGTTTTAAAGTACGGTTTGGATTGTGGTTAAGGCGATCAGATTGGGTTCGCGTTTGGGTTACGGTCTGTTTAGGGCCAGGATTAGGGCTATGTCTTTCAGAGTTGGAGAGATGTTCCCGATGTTTTTATCAAGGTTCTTTGGCTTTGGTGGTCTCTTTGTTGGTGGGTACCTCATCCAGTTCCGCTGTTACTGGCTGCTGGGGTATGCGGAGAATTGCTGATTCATGGACAGAGTGGTTAGCGCTGAAGATAGCCTGGAAGTGCTCCGCCCAAAGGCTTAGGATTGACACCTTGTCCGTGAGAAGTGCCTGACCATCTGAATTGTGCGGTGGACTCTGGACCTGGCATGTAGGACAGTACATCGCCTTTAAGGCATTATAGAACCTCTTGGGGTCATTGGTGTCTGTGCTCAGCTGAGTTTTCTCGGTGATGGTGATCCACCACTCATTGTAGATCTCTTTCAGTTGTTCCCAAAGCGTTTCACAAGAGGGATCCGCGGGTGTCTTGTTACTTCAAGCCTCGACTGTAATGCCTACCAGGAAATCAGCTTTCATTCCAGCTGACTGGAATCTGTCAACCTGGAGCTTTTCCCGGTGGATCCCTCTTATCTTTAGTTTCGGTTTTAAGTGGAGCTTGAGTTTGCAGCGAACAAGGCGATGGTCGGTATGGCATTCTGCACTGGGCATCACTTTGGTGTGCAAAACATCTTTCAGGTCACGGTGGCGCCAATGTTTGGACTGAAGATGCATCCAGTTTGTCTTAAAACTGTCTTTCTGCTGGAAGAGGGTGTCTGTGATGACGAGTTGTTCCTTCGTGCGAAACTGCAGTTAGCAGCGCCCATTGTCGCTGCAGTTTCCAACACTGAAGAGCGCGACACATTGCTGGTTTCTCAGTGGGACACATTGCTGGTTTCTCAGTGGGACACGTGGCTGGTTTCTCAGTGGGACACATTGCTGGTTTCTCAATGGTACACATTGCATTGCTGGTTTCTCAGCGGGACACATTGCTGGTTTCTCAGTGGACACATTGTTAGTTTCTCAGTGGGAGGGACACATTGCTGGTTTCTCAGTGGATCACATTGTTAGTTTCTCAGTGGGAGGGACACATTGCTGGTTTCTCAGTGGATCACATTGTTAGTTTCTCAGTGGGAGGGACACATTGCTGGTTTCTCAGTGGGACACATTGTTAGTTTCTCAGTGGGAGGGACACATTGCTGGTTTCTCAGTGGGAGGGACACATTGCTGGTTTCTCAGTGGGACACATTGCTATTTTCTCAGTGGGAGGGACAAATTGCTGGTTTCTCAGTCGGACACATGGGCGGTTTCTCAGTGGGACACACTGCTGGTTCCTCAGTGGGAAACATGGCTGGTTTCTCAGTGGAAGGGACATTGCTGGTTTCTCATTACTGGTTTCTCGGTGGAAGGGACATTGCTGGTTTCTGAATGGGACATACTGCTGGTTTCTGAGTGGGAGGGACACATTGCTGGTTTCTTAGTTGGAAAATTTTCTGCTTTCTGAGTGGGAGTGACAGATTGCTGGTTTCTCAGTAGGACACATTGCTGGTTGATCAGTAGGAGAGACGCATTGCTGGTTTGACAATTGGACAAATTGCTGGTTTCTCAGTGGGACACATTGCCGGCTTCTCTGTGGGACACATTGCTGGTTTCTCAGTGGAAGGGACACATTGCTGGTTTCGCAGTCGGACACATTGCTGGTTTCTCAATGGGACACATTGCTGGTGTCTCAGTGGGAGGAACACATTGCTGGTGTCTCAGTGGGAGGGACACATTGCTGGTGTTTCAGTGGGAGGGACACATTGCTGGTTTTGCAGTGGAAGGGACACATTGCTGGTTTCTCAGTGGGGGGATACATTGCTGATTTACAGTGGGACACATTTCTGGTTTTTCAGTGGGACAAATTGCTGGTTTTTCAGTGGGACACATTGCTGGTTTTTCAGTGGGACAAATTGCTGGTTTTTCAGTGGGACACATTGCTGGTTTCTCAGTGGAAGGGACACATTGCTGGTTTCTCAGTGGGGGGATACATTGCTGATTTACAGTGGGACACATTGCTGGTTTTTCAGCGGGACATATTGCTGGTTTTCAGTGGGACACATTGCTGGTTCTCAGTGGAAGGGACACATTGCTGGTTTCTCAGTGGGGGGATACATCGCTAATTTCTCAGTGGAACACATTGCTGGTTTATCAGTGGGACATATTGCTGGTTCAATCAGTGGGACACATTGCTGGTTTCTCAGTGGGAGTAACATATTGCTGGCTTCTTAGTTGGACACATTGCTGGTTTCTCAGTGAAAGGGACACATTGCTGGTTTCTCAGTGGGGGGATACATTGCTAATTTCTCAGTGGGACACATTGCTGGTTTATCAGTGGGACATATTGCTGGTTCATCAGTGGGACACATTGCTGGTTTTTCAGTGGGAGTAACATATTGCTGGCTTCTTAGTTGGACACATTGCTGGTTTCACAATGGCAGGGACACACCGCCGGTTTCACAGTGGAAGAAACACAGTGCTGGTTTCTCAGTGGATGGGGCGCGCACACACACACACACACACACACACACGCACGCACGCACGCACGCACGCACGCACGCACGCACGCACGCACGCACGCACGCACGCACGCACGCACGCACGCACGCACGCACGCACGCACGCGCGCGCGCGCGCGCGCGCATGCCCGAGCATACACACACATTTAGGCAGACACGCAGACAGACAGACAGACAGAGAATACGACTATATGTGTTTTTGAGAGTACAGAGGATAAGCTGTCAACAAACGTCTCTACACCATGCCCAGACACAGAGGAAAGAAGATGGACAGACAGACAGACAGACAGAGGGAATATCTTGGAAAGAGGGGAGAGACCGAGGGAGGGAGAAGACTGAAAAGGAGAGCAGACGGGAGGACCAAAGTCTGCGTCCGGGAAGTGTAATTTGGCGACACTTAGTGTAATGTTCCTTTCGTCTGTTGTCTGCTGTCTTGTGTCCTTGTTTTACACCTAGACACTGGGGACCGCATGCGAGCGTGTGTGTGTGTGTGTGTGTGTGTGTGTGTGTGTGTGTGTGTGTGTGTGTGTGTTTATAAATAGATCGACAGATAAACAGACAGACAGACAGACAGACAGATAGATAGATAGATAGATAGATAGATAGATAGATAGATAGATAGATAGATAGGAGGAGTCCTGTGTAATATTGTTTTTCGCAATTCTGCACAAAACCGTCGATTTTGACGACTATAACTTTATCGACAGTAACGGTAAATGTGTGTTTGTTGCGAATTGTGTGGGTTTTTTTTTTTTCTGTAAGCCTGCGACAAAAACTGAGACCAGTGTGGTATCAGCAGCAAAGATGTCTATTCAATGAGTCTCACGATCATTGAATTCTAGTTTTAGTACAGAAAGATTTTTTTTCTTTAAAATGACTTCAGTATATGTTTGTGTGTGACGCCCAAAACAAATTAATATATTCAGTGATAATGGTTCCTAGCAGCAGTGATGACTTCGAACGTGTTCTGTTATGTCAGAAGTATTTTTACATTAACGTCAGATTGTTTCATGAAAAATGCGAGTTGATCAGTGCTGCCAAATGCCTTGGAAAGTCAAGAAGAGTGCAGAGTCTGCCACACTTTGGTAAGATGATGTTTTTGTTCGAGGAAATGCAGAGCAAACAAATTCATTTACTATGATGTATCTTGTAGGGAAATCTCCCCATAATTTTGATATATTTTATTACAGAATTTTGCCAGTGTACACACACACACACACACACACACACACACACACACACACACACACACACACACACACACACACACACACACACACACGCACACACACACACACACACACACATACCTCACTTACACTGCCTGCAATATTGGGGAGACGAAGGTGGCGAGAAGAAGGGGGCCATTTTAAAGAACCACTGAGGAGAGGCTGTGGGTAGGGGTGTGGAAGGAGAACCTAAAAAATGATCTCATTCACTGGCCTTTCTCTACATAAAGTGGAGTCGTTGTGGTCATAAAGGCACATAAATATAGTTTCACTGGCTACGTCTTTACTTGAACTTTGTTGTCTGAAAGTCTTACAGCATGAGGGAATAGGGAAGACAGGCCGGGGATGGGAGTGTTGTCTGAAAGTCTTACAGCATGAGGGAATAGGGAAGACAGGCCGGGGATGGGAGTGTTGTCTGAAAGTCTTGCAGCATGAGGGAATAGGGAAGACAGGCCGGGGATGAGAGTGGTGTCTGAAAGTCTTACAGCATGAGGGAATAGAGAAGACAGGCCGGGGATGGGAGCGTTGTCTGAAAGTCTTACAGCATGAGGGAATAGAGAAGACAGGCCGGGGATGGGAGCGTTGTCTGAAAGTCTTACAGCATGAGGGAATAGGGAAGACAGGCCGGGGATGGGAGTGGGCGGGGATGGGGGGCAGGGCAAAGAAAAAAGAAGAAAAGGGTAAAGGAGTGTTGGGACAGGAAAGGGGTAGGGTAGGCAGGGGAAAGAAGGCGTGAAAGTGAGAGAAGGGATAGGGGAGAAGTGGGGGAGGAAAAACGAGGATGGAGACAGGAAGGTGGAAAGGGGAATAGGAGGGGGAAAGGGGGTGGAAAGAGTGGTTATGATGGGAAGTGGTATGGGAGGGGAGGGGAAGGGAGGAAGCGAGCTGTATGCGTACGTGGGTTCAGGAGTGGCTTGGGTACAATTAGCAATGATGTAGGACTAAGGGATTTGCAGACAAATTCATTCTCAAGTGGATGGGTTGCAATGGTATAACACAGCTATCACTGTGCAGGTGCATAATTAGCAATGATGTCGGAGTAAGGGATTTGCAGACAAATTCATTCTCAAGTGGATGAGTTACAATGGTATAACACAGCTATCACTGTGCATGTGTACAATTAGCAATGATGTCGGAGTAAGGGATTTGCAGACAAATATTATTCATTCTCAAGTGGATGAGTTACAATGGTATAACACAGCTATCACTGTGCATGTATACAATTAGCAGTGATGTAGGAGTAAGGGATTTGCAGACAAATTCATTCTCAAGTGGATGGGTTGCAATGGAATATAACTAGTATAACAGCCATCACTCTGTAAAGTAAGCAAGTATGTGTAAGGGAAGGGTTTACGAACAAATGAATGCAACATAGTCGTATCAGTATGCCAATTTTAAATAATTGTAAGTAAAATTGCATTAGGCAGACATATGTTGCCGGTCTTATTTGTATTGTAAGTAAAATTGCATTAGGCAGACATATGTTGCCGGTCTTATTTGTATTGTAAGTAAAATTGCATTAGGCAGACATATGTTGCCGGTCTTATTTGTATTGTAAGTAAAATTGCATTAGGCAGACATATGTTGCCGGTCTTATTTGTATTGTAAGTAAAATTGCATTAGGCAGACATATGTTGCCGGCCTTATTTGTTTATGTCTGTACACATATAATAACAATGATAATAATATATACTTATATAACGCCTCTTCTCGGCTAGAGACCAAGCTCTAAGCGCTTTACAATCCACACTCGTTTACACAACGGGCTGCCTACCTGGGTAGTGCCGACTGAAGAGCTGCCAGCTGGCGCTTCATTCAGTCGTTTCCCGTGTCATCCAGTCAATATCGTTCAATATCGTTCACTCAGTTTCCTTACTTCCTTCATTCTTTCCATTTCTCACGCAGGGTGCATGCTATGTGTAACGTGTCATCCATACCAACGGCCAAACTGGCCTACTCTTCCGAAAGTTGGTGATGGGATTTTACGTGTGTGCAAGATGTTATGCATGCGTTCACACACGGAACCTCGGTTTATAGTCTCATTGGAAGGACTGTATGGGAATGGAGTCAGAACCAATGTTAACTCCGAGGGAAAAATCCCCCTGTACCGAAACGGCCCGGCGGAGATTCGAACCCGCAACCCCAGGATCACGAGTCTGGCGCTCTACCAACTGAGCTATTACGGCTTCATATGCCTACACGCGTGCGCGCGCGCACGCACACACACAATATAAACATAGAATTGTGTATGGTTTGGGATCAAAGAATAAGAGAACAAGATTATCTTTAGATCACTGCAAGTGTGCACGAAAATACATATGACTAATGCATACAACCTTTCGATGGCATTGTGTATTCATAAATTAATGGATAACAAAATACACAAAAGTGGGGAAAAATAGATATGTGATAATTAAATAATACTAAAAAGGAAGATAAAAGAAGAAGAGGAAGAAATATAATAACAATAACAGTAACCGTAAGAATAGAAGAAGAAGAAGAAGAAAGCGACTAAATTTCAATTAGAAAAAAGGAGATTCAACCGTAATTACATGTTAGCAAATATATCTGTCTATAAAAAAAAAGAAGAAAAAGAACATAAACAAGACAGCGATTAAAATAATGTAGATCGTGTCAGCAAATATTTCCATTGAAATATAATATTTGCGGACATGTAATGATAGCAGGATCATATTTTCGAGTTTCATTTATTCGCTTTTTTTAAAGGAATCCATTTATTCACTTTTATCTTCTTGTTGTTGTTGTTGTTGTTGTTGTTCTTCTTCTTCTTCTTTTTCTTCTTCTTCTTCTTCTTCTTCTTCTTCTTCTTCTTCTTCTTCTTCCATCGTTCTTATTGTTATTATTATTATTATTATTATTATTGTTATTATTATTATTATTATTATTATTATTATTATTATTATTATTATGTTATCATCATCATCATCATCATCTAGTTGCAAAGTGAGGCCACTGCAGGCGGAAATCTAAACAAAATTGAAATGTTAGTTATCATGCACAGCTAAAAAATGTAGACAAACGAATCACAAGACAAAATACGACATGTTTCGACCTCTTAGGTCTTCATCAGGCAAGATACGAAACACCCAGACAAGGAAAATGAACGAGCAGTCACTTGTTTTCATCCGATTTGGCCCAGTATGGGCTTTGATCATCATCATGATCATGATCATCATCATCATAATCATCATCATCATTATCATTATTATTATTATCATTAATATTATCATTATTATTATTGTTATTATTATTATCATTACTATTATTATCATCATTATTGCTGTTGCTGTTGTTCTTGTTCTTGCTCTTGTGCTTGTTGTTCTTATTCTTGTTACTATTGTCATTATTATTATTAGCATTAGTAGTAGAGTAGTAGTAGCATTATTATTATTAGCATTAGCATTAACATTATTAATATTATTGGCATTAGCATTATCATTATCAGCATTATTTCATTATGTGCTTTTTTTTATTTTCAATTAAAGTGTGCACATTGTGTCTGCGGCTATCATGTGCCTAAGGCAGGTCTCCAAAATGACCGAAATGTCGGACAGTGAAATACCAGGCGGTTAGAGAGAGAGAGAGAGAGAGAGAGAGAGAGAGAGAGAGTCACGGTTTTAGATTCCTCCGAAAACGTTTTGAATCATGATGGAGTTGATGATAATTATCACTGTTGTTGTGTTATCATCATCAGTGTGTGTGTGTGTGTGTGTGTGTGTGTGAGTGTGGTGTGTGTGTGTGTGTGTGTGTGTGTGTGTGTGTGTGTGTGTGTGTGTGCACGCGCGCACGCGCGCGTATGTGTCTATGTGTGTGCGCGCGCGCGCACTGTGTGGGTTTGTATATGTGTCCGTGCGTGGTAGCGCGTGCCCGAGTATGTATCTCTCTCTCTCTCTCTCTCTCTCTCTCTCTCTCTCTCTCTCTCTCTCTCTCTCTCTCTCTCTCTCTCTCTCTCCTCTCTGTCCGTGCACCACATATCATATCTAGTAGTTCTTTGCATATCTGTAAGATTGTATTTGAAACACACACACACACACACACACACACACACACACACACACACACACACACACACACACGCACACACACACGCATAGAGAGAGAGAGAGAGAGAGAGAGAGAGAGAGAGAGAGAGAGAGAGA
>CM031617.1:17211030-17246030 GCA_018398815.1 Conus ventricosus | reverse complement strand
CACCAAGACACCGGCAGGACAGGCTGCAGTGGGCACAAGCCCGAATCAACTGGCGCAGGCAGCAGTGGGGACACATACTGTTCTCAGATGAGAGCCGTTTTTGTATTGACATGGCTGACGGTCGTGTCAGAATATGGCGTCGACCTGGTGAACGCTATGCTGACTCCTGTGTGGTAGAGCGGAACCCCTGGGGAGGCCTGAACGTTATGATATGAGGTGCAATTGGCATTAACCACGCCATAGGACCAGTCATCTTTCAGAACATTGGTCCTGGTCGTGGACAGGGTGTCAATGCACAGCGCTACATCAACCAGGTGCTCAGACCCCATGTCGATCCTTTTTTTGCGCAACACCCAAACTGGACATTCCAACAGGACAATGCAAGACCACACACCACCAGGGCCACCCAGCAATTTCTTCAGCATAACAACGTCAATGAGCTGCCCTGGCCAGCCCTCAGTCCCGATTTAAACCCAATAGAACATTTTTGGGATGAACTTGGCAGACGGTTGGACCTCCTGCGTCCACGACCAGCAACAGCGGCTCAACTTCACCAGGCCATCGTCCATGTGTGGGCTGGTGTGCCAAGGGGACGCATCAACCACCTGGTCCACTCAATGAGCCGCAGGTGTCAAGCAGTTGTCCATGCAAATGGTGGCCACACACGGTATTAGGACTTCAAGCTGGTTTGTCACGTGACCTTGGATTTTCCACACAAAGACATATTGCTGATGACATTTTCACACATTACCGGTGTAATGAATCAAATCACGTTGAATTCTCGCTTCCACTCTGTACAATTGTGACCAATCAAATTCACCCCCAACCTTCAGCTTGTTTTGTTTTCGCGTTTTTTATGGAAGTCAGTATATATACATAAAGACAACACGCCTGCGAACATACGTAGCCCACATAAATACAAGCTCACACTTACATCTAAACATACAAAGGTATGGGTACGTTTTATACATTATGAATTTTATTTCAGAAATAGCATACAACTAGCACTGATCTAGAACTGTCTAAGGAGCCAAATAGATTTTTTTTAAAAACTGAAAATACTGAAGAGTTCAGCATTGGTGCTCTTGTTCTGTATGGATTACAATGAATAATGGCCATAGGTCAACGCAGAAGAAAAGCTTCTTCTTGATCTGTAAGATAACGAAAAGATGGTAATTGTTTTGCTGGGTTTCATGACAATTCAATCAACCATTCGCCGAGCAGTTGTGTAGAAGTATTAATAACGCACTTAACATTTCAACTCAAACAGCTTGAAACCGTTTCTATCATCAGCTGTCGGATTGATGATTTTTTTTCATACGTATGAATCCATTTTACTGTTCTCTGAGACTTTCCGAGAACAGAGACCGCTAAGAGATTAACAGGAGAACGAAATGTTATACCATTCCATGTATGTGCTGTTACCTCGTTTACCCCGATTGAAGTCAATGATTTAGTTTTTGTTTCCTAGCAACAAAGGCCGGTGTGGCAATCATTTCTAATTCCACAGAAACAAAATTTTCACATCATTTTCAAAAACCGGAAACCGAGACGTTTGATATAGGTACTGAAAGTACCCACCCCCATCCCACTCCAAAGGGAAGGGAGCGGTAGTATTTCAAAACTGTAGTGAAGAATATTTCGTCGAGAATGCACTCAATGCTTCAAAATGCAATGCATGATTTAAATGCACTCGTTTAAGTGATCGCCCCTGACATCTGGACTGATTCATACATATCTGGAGCACGTGTCTTGCTTCACGTGTCATAGCCTCACAAAGTGGAGCGCTGGATTTAATCCTGGGATCGCGGGTTCGAATCTGCGCAGGGCCGTTTCGCAAACTGGTTCAGACTCCATTTCCGAAAAGTCCACGAATGAGTCAATAAACTGAGGTTCCGCGTGCGAACGTACGCCTAACATCTTGCACATGTGTAAGATGTCAAGGCCAGAAGGAGGAGGAGAAGGCCAGTTTGGCCATTGGTATGGATGACACTATACACATAGCATGCATTTTCTGTGAACATTCGGGGGAAACAGAGAAAAAGTGAGAGGCTTACATGCGACTGAATAACACGGGGAAAGAAATGATTAGTGCCAGCAAGTCGTCAGTCGGCTCTACCAGACAGGCGGCCCCCTGAGTCAACGACAGCATGCATTGTGACGCGCTTTCAGCTTCGTCTCCAACCGAGGACAGGTAGTTAACTGTAGATACTCATTGTGGAACGTCCTGGAACATGATCAAAGTTTCTGCTTTCAGAAAATGTGCGAGGAACAGACACCGTGCTACGTCCAAGGTGAAAATGTCAGTTACTTCTACGTCACTTCATCACAACCAAGGACCACACATAACAATATATTCGCATTGATTATTGCAACATTCTTGTGTCGCTTGGAAAGTCCAAAAGGTTTGTGCTTGCAATAAAACCATCAAAACTGGAGCCACCAGAATATTGAAGCATCTTTTCACAGTACGCTTTCCAAATCACTGAGATATCAACTGTAAGCTTATCTTTGTGAAGAGCTTGTTTGGATGAATAGTGATACATAAGTAGCCTTAATTCCCACAGGTACAATGTTCGATACTGTAACTCCGATTTGCTACACAACTACAGCCACAGTCGGCAATCTGGGACTCCCAAAGTCCATTTTCTGTAAAAGCTGTCCCCAGCAGGATTTTGTTGTTGTTGATTTTTAAAGAAAACGGCACGCGTTTAGCAAGACACAGGGCTGAATGTTATGTTCCAGATTGTGACAAAACTGCATAAAAACAAAGAGGACACCAGAAAGTGCCAGTCTCCAGCGCCTCTGACTGGCCACTTTCTTTTCAGTCGCTGGGGCATAGCAATGTGAACACACCTGGGACATAGCAGTGTGAACACACCTGGGACATAGCAGTGTGAACACACCTGGGACATAGCAATGTGAACACAACTGAGACATAGCAATGTGAACACAGCTGGGACATAGCATGTGAACACAACGGGACATAGCAATGTGAACACAACTGGGACTAGCAATGAGAACACAACTGGACATAGCAATGGACACAACAGGGACATAGGCAATGTGAACACAACATGGGACATAGCAATGAGAACACAACTGGGACATGCAATGTGAACACAAGGGACATAGCAATGTGAACACACTGGGACATAGCAGATGTGAACACAACAGGGACATAGCAATGTGACACAACTAGGACATAGCAATATGAACACAAACCTGGGACATAGCATGTGAACACAACATGGGACATAGCAATGTGAACACAACTGGGACATAGCAGTTGAAACACAACAGGACCATGGCAATGTGAACACAACGGGACATGCAATGAACACAACTGGGACATGCAATGTGAACACAACTGGGACATAGCATGTGAACACAACTGGGACATAGCAATGTGAAACAACTGGACATGCAATGTGAAACACAACTGGGACATAGCATGTGAACATAACTGGGACATAGCAGTGTGAACACAACTGGGACATAGCAGATGTGAACACACCTGGGACATAGCAGTGTGACACAACTGGGACATAGCATGTGAACACAACTGGGACAGCAATGTGAACACAACTGTGACATAGCAATGTGAACACAACAGGGACAGTGTGAACACATGTGAACACACTGGGACATAGCATGTGAACACAACAGGGACATAGCAAGAAATGTGAACACAACTGGGACAGCAATGTGAACACAACTGTGGACATGGCTGTGAACACAAAAGGGACATAGCAATGTGAACACAACTGGGACATAGCAATGTGAACACAACAGGGACATAGCAGTGTGAACACAACTGGGACATAGCAGTGTGAACACAACTGGGACATAGCAGTGTGAACACAACTGGGATATAGCAATGTAAACACAACTGGGAAATAGCAATGTGAACACAACTGGGACATAGCAATGTGAACACAACTGGGACATAGCAATGTGAACACAACAGGGACATAGCAATGTGAACACAACTGGGACATAGCAATTTGAACACAACTGGGACATAGCAATATAAAACACAACTGGGACATAGCAATGTGAACACAACTGGGACAGCATGTGAACACAACTGGGACATAGCAATTTGATTACAACAGGGACATAGCAATGTGAACACAACTGGGACATAGCAATGTGAACACAACTGGGACATAGCAATGTGAACACAACGGGGACATAGCAATGTGAACACAACTGGGACACAGCAATGTGAACACAACTGGAACATAGCAATGTGAACACAACTGGACATAGCAATGTGAACACAAATGGGACATAGCAATGTGAACACAACAGGGACATAGCAGTGTGAACACAACCGGGACATAGCAGTATGAACACAACAGGGACATGGCAATGCGAACACAACTGGGACATAGCAATGTGAACACAGCTGGGACATAGCAATGTGAACACAGCTGGGACATAGCAATGTGCACACAACTGGGACATAGCAATGTGAACACAACTGGGACATAGCAGTGTGAACACAACTGGGACATAGCAATGTGAACACAACAAGGACATAGCAATGTGAACACAACTGGGACATAGCAATGTGAACACAACAGGGACATAGCAATGTGAGCACAACTAGGACATAGCAATATGAACACAACTGGGACATAGCAATGTGAACACAACTGGGACATAGCAGTGTGAACACAACTGGGACATAGCAGCGTGAACACAACTGGGACATAGCAATGTGAACACAACTGGGACATAGCAATGTGAACACAACTGGGACATAGCAGTGTGAACACAACTGGGACATAGCAGTGTGAACACAACTGGGATATAGCAATGTAAACACAACTGGGACATAGCAATGTGAACACAACTGGGACAGGGGTTTGTGAACACAAAAGCGACATAGCAATGTGAACACAACAGGGACATAGCAATGTGAACACAACTGGGACATAGCAGTGTGAACACAACTGGGACATAGCAATGTGAACACACCTGGGACATAGCAGTGTGAACACAACAGGGACATAGCAATGTGAACACAACTGGGACATAGTGTGAACACAACTGGGACATAGCAGTGTGAACACACCTGGGACATAGCAATGTGAACACAGCTGGGACATAGCAATGTGAACACAAAACTGGGACATAGCAATGTGAACACAACTGGGACATAGCAGTGTGAACACAACAGGGACAGCAATGTGAACACAACTGTGACATAGCAATTTGAACACAACAGAAACATAGCATGTGAACACAACTGGGACATAGCAATGTGAACACAACTGGGACATAGCAATGTGAACACAACTGGGACATAGCAGTGTGAACACAACAGGGACAGCAATGTGAACACAACTGTGACATAGCAATGTGAACACAACAGAAACATAGCAATGTGAACACAACTGGGACATAGCAATGTGAACACAACTGTGACATAGCAATGTGAACACAGGTGGGACTAGCATGTGAACGCAGCTGGGACATAACAATGTGAACACACCTGGGACATAGGAATGTGAACACAACTGGGACATAGCAATGTGAACACAACTGTGACATAGCAATGTGAACACAAACTGGGACATAGCAATGTGAACACAACAGTTACATGTCAGTGTAAACACAACTGGGACATAGCAGTGTGAACACAAAAGGGACATAGCAATGTGAACACAACTGGGACTAGCAATGTGAACACAATTGGGACATAGCAATGTGAACACAACTGTGACATAGCAATGTGAACACAACTGGGACATAGCAATGTGAACACAACTGGGACATAGCAATGTGAACACAACAGGGACATAGCAATGTGAACACAACTGGGACATAGCAATGTGAACACAACTGGAACATAGCAGTGTGAACACAACTGGGACATAACAGTGTGAACACAACTGGGACATAGCGGTGTGAACACAAAAGGGACATAGCAATGTGAACACAACAGGGACATAGCAATGTGAACACAACTGGGACATATCAATGTGAACACAACTGGGACATAGCAATGTGAACACAACTGGGTCATAACAGTTTGAACACAGCTGGGACATAGCAGTGTGAACACAACTGGGACATAGCAATGTGAACACAACTGGGACATAGCAGTGTGAACACAACTGGGACATAGCAATGTGAACACACCTAGGACATAGCAATGTGAACACAACTGGGACATAGCAATGTGAACACAACTGGGACATAGCAATGTGAACACAACTGGGACATAGCAATGTGAACACAGCTGGGACATAGCAATGTGAACGCAGCTGGGACATAGCAATGTGAAACACAACTGGGACATAGCAATGTGAACACAAAAGCGACATAGCAATGTGAACACAACAAGGACATAGCAATGTGAACACAATTGGGACATAGCAGTATGAACACAACTGGGACATAGCAATGTGAACACAACAGGGACATAGCAATGTGAACACAACTGGGACATAGCAATGTGAACACAACTGGGACATAGCAATATGAGCACACCTGGGACATAGCAATGTGAACACAACTGGGACAGCAATGTGAACACAACAGGGACATAGCAATGTGAACACAACAGGGACATAGTAATGTGAACACAACTGGGACATAGCAATGTGAACACAACTGGGACAGCAATGTGAACACAACAGGGACATAGCAATGTGAACACAACTGGGACATAGCAATGTGAACACAACTGGGACATAGCAATGTGAACACAAGTGGGACAGCAATGTGAACACAGCTGGGACATAGCAATGTGAACACAAGTGGGACATAGCAATGTGAACACAGCTGGGACATAACAATTTGAACACACCTGGGACATAGTAATGTGAACACAACTGGTTTTGTGAACTGAGGTTAGCGCCCATGTGATATTGTGGTAGGCCTATTACAATACACATTTCTATGTGTCAAGGGAGCGAAACATCTCACAAAGGGGCTTAAGCGCTTTAGATAAGAATGCCGCGCGTGGTGGAGAAATAGGTAATCGACCGATTAGCAGTAGCGCCCTCACCTAGCGCATATGGTCGAACTGTGTCAAGGAGGTTAAAGTAGTCAGGTGACAGTTGGCTACCAAGGTAGTTTGGGCCCCTCCCGAGTTCGAACCTTCCCGATAGTAAAAGTGAGACATTCATCCACTAGGACCTCTGAGCATCAATTGGGTGCTAAAGGCCCAGTCAGCTGAAGTTGCTTTGTAACCAGACCTTCAAGAACAGGAGTCTTGGGCTTGTTCATTCGGTATTGCTGTGGAGCACTGTGTTGATGTTTTGTCAGACTAGTTGACTGTGGATGGACGTCGTTGTCGTAGCTTTCTATAGGATAATTATTGTGTGAAAGTGGCCCCCGAAGTCGTCGGGAATTTTCGATGTCCATTTGGTGCGAAGTGGGTGTTTGCTAAGCTATTTTGTAGGTGTGTGTGTAAATGCTGATGTGTGGAAGAATATAGCTAGAGGGGAATTCATTGTGCATGTGACCAAGGTGGTAGAGAAACAACATGGACAAAAGGCATGGCCCAAAGTTTCATTGATGTTGGAAAAATGGAATAGTATCACGTGTACCCGAGAGAGAGGGAGTGGAGGGGAGGGATAAATATTGATATAAACGAGTCTTTAAAAGTTTTCAATTATTGTATAGTAAGTGCAGCAAAATATATGGAAAAACAAACGCGTATTGGTAGCAGTATAAGGAATAACGATTGGTACGATCAAGAATGACGCACTGGTAAAAGAAAGGCCCGTAATTTGTTAAACAAATTTCGTCGCACATTATCTCTGCCTGATCGTAACTGTTATTGTATAGCCAGACGTGAGTATAAACATATACTGAAAGAAAAGAAAAACACTGCCTTAACTGGTACAGGGTGGTGCCTTAACTAGGCTGACCCTGGAGAAAGGTCCAGTGACGGTGAGGAAAGACCCACTGACCACAGGGAAAGTCCTGTTGACAGTGGGAAAGACTACAACTTTGGATTCTCTCTTGAGGGCACATAAGACCGTATGGCGAAAGCTTGGCTGTGTCTGGAGTGGCACCGTCTTCATCTGTCCGTGGGCAGGGGTGGTTGGGTCTGTGGGGTGTGCTCGGCAGCTGGAGGGTGGTGTTTTTCGCCGGTGGGCTCTGCAGTCATGAAATACGGGCTGGTACACCCATGGGGATGCTACTTTAAGGCTGTTATGAGCTGCATCCTGTAGTCTAATTTACCTCTGTTCAGGAGCAGTTATGTCCCTTGATATCTTAATGGAGTGTCCTGCGCATGCCTGTACCCATCGTCAACACAGCGCAGGCCTCCAAGGGTGGTACAGGACTGCTCTAAAGGCAGGTGAAGACGGTGCTTCTCTGGGTCCTCCCCAGCACCTTCGGGTGTTTCTTTTTCTATAGCCAGACGTGAGTATAAACATATACTGAAGAGAAAAGAAAAACACTGCATTCAATTCATGATCAGAAAGAATTCTGGGAGAGTATGTTTATGAATACTTAGGTATATATTTTTCAACTCGTTTAAGCTTTACTTTTGCATGTAAAAATCTTGCTTGCAGGGCCAAGAGTACGTTAGTATGCATCATGAAGAAGTCATTCCTGTTACAAAATTATTCTTTCAAATTCTTCTTGAAATTATTTGATGTTCAAATCCAACATATCTTTCAATATGGAGCTGAAGTATGGGGACTGGATGCTGCTGCTATTTATTGTGAAAAGCTTCATTTGTATGCCTTTTCTCGGAGTTTCGCCACTGACACCCAATGATTTTTTGTCTATCGTGAGACAATTCGATATCCTGTACATTTGCTGTCTGCTGTCAGATGTATCCAAAACTGGTTAAAATTAACTCAAATGAATGTTGAAAGACTATCCTACAAGGCATACAGAATGTTGTTAGAACTGGATTGTAGGGGTAAGAAAAACGTGGTGTCCAATGTTCGAAACAAGCCATATGAATATGGATTTGGTGTTGTGTGGCTGGGTACCTTGAAGATATGAAAGCCTTTGTACGTGTATTTCGTGAAAGATTGATTGACTGTAGATGGCAAGACTGGGACTTCCACATTAATGATAGTGATAGATTTGATTTTTATAGGATGATATATGGCTTACATGGTGTGCTAAGCTATATGCAATGCCTGTTAATAGAGGATGGAAGCGTATGATGACAAAATTTTTTTTTGGTACTTCTGACATCTCTGTTCATTATTCTCGCTATAGACAGTCAACGAACGTCATTTTTTTTGCCTTTATTGTTGCGCGTCAACAGAAGACGAATGTTATTTTGTGTTTGTTTCCCCACAACTTCGTGATCTCAGAGAGCAATTTTTTCCTCATAAAAAATTTTAAACATCCATGCTTATTCAAACTTGTTATGTTAATGTCGTCAAGAAAATAAGAGTATTGTTCAGCAACTCGGGCTATATTTGAACAAAGCATTTGACAGAAGAAGTTTGTATTTAACTTAATAATACACTATTCATGAACCTGTAAATATTTTTTTCATGCCCTTCTAAGGGGCTATGGCCTTTACGTAAAATAAAACCTCTCTCTTTTCTCTCTCTCTCTGTCTCCTCTCTTCTCTCTCTCTTCTCTCTGTCTCTCTCTCTCTCTCCTCTCTTTTCTCTCTCTCTCTCTGTCTATCTGTCTATCTATCTATCTATCTATCTATCTATTATCTATCTATCTATCTATCTATCTATCTATCACTGTTTTACATAAATTTCTCTTCCGTGTCCTGTCAGTGACTTATGGCCGACACCACTTATTCCACTCTCCCATAGCAGCCACATCTAGCCACAGCTAGTCGTTTTGTTTCAGTTACCAACGCGACACTTCACAGGAGCTATCATCAGGAAAGAAAGAGACAGAGAGAGGAAATCTGTCTGACCTAAACACAGATCACACACTATGGTGGCGTGAATATGAATAACTTTGTTCTCATTTTGGCCCAGAGAGGGAGTGAGTGAGGGGCGGAGGGCAACACACACACACACACACACACACACACAAAACACACACACACACACACACACCACGCACACACACACACACACACACACACACACCACAGACAGAAAAGAGGGGGGGGGGGCAGAACCTCTCTTTTCAAAGACAGACTGGAGAGGTTATAGTGGCGCTAAAAAAAAAAAAATTTTGACATCATCTCGCTCAGTTATAAGCTTGTGGCTCAAAGAGAGAGAGAGGGGAGGAGAGAGAGAGAGTCGTTGTCTGTTACCCGTGATCACGTGTAAACTGAAATCAAATACAAACGAAGATAACAATGATTGACTTGGGAGGACTTCCTTTCTGAAAAAACGAGTCAGTCTGTGTTTTAAGTCTCTATTTCAACGTCTGTGTGTTTAACGTTGTGTTTTGAGTCTATGTTTCAACGTCTGTGTTTAATGTCTGTGTTTTAGTGTCTTTGTTTTAACGTCTGTGTTTTGTCTGTATTTTAGCGTCTGTGTTTTAATATCTGTGTTTTAAAAGTCTGTGTTTTATTGTCTGTGTTTAACATGTTTTCAGAGTCACCAGCAGTGATCATGCTTAACGTCTGTTTTAATGTCTGTGTTTTAACGTCTGTGTTTTAATGTCTGTGTTTTAACATCTGTGTTTTAACATGTGTGTTTTCAGAGTCACCAGCAGTGATCATGCTTAACGTCTGTTTTAATGTCTGTGTTTTAACGTCTGTGTTTTAATGTCTGTGTTTTAACGTCTGTGTTTTAACATGTGTGTTTTCAGAGCCACCAGCAGTGATCGTGCTTAGCGTCTGTGTTTTAATGTCTGTGTTTTAATGTCTGTGTTTTAACGTCTGTGTTTTATTGTCTGTGTTTTAACGTCTGTGTTTTAACGTCTGCGTTTTCAGAGTCCCCAGCAGTGATCATGTTTAACGTCTGTGTTTCAACGTCTGTGTTCTAATATATGTGTTTTCAGTCACCAGCAGTGATTATGCTTACCGTCTGTGTGTTCAGAGTCACCTGCAGTGATTATGCTTAACGTCTGTGTGTTCAGAGTCACCAGCAGTGATCACGCTTAACGTCTGTGTTTTTCAGTCACCAGAGTGATCACGCTTAATGTCTGTGTTTTTCAGTCACCAGAGTGATCATGCTTAATGTCTGTGTTTTCAGTCACCAGAGTGATCACGCTTAATGTCTGTGTTTTCAGAGTCCAGAGTCAGACGGCATCGAGTTCCAAGCTCCTGTGTATCACAACAAAGAGTGCTACTTTTCCGACGGAGTTCGCCAGATCGGTAAGCTTCGTCTGTTCCATCAGTTGATTATCAAATCAGTCAGTCAGTTAAGCAACCAATCAATCGAACACTAGGTCTGTCAGTTAGTTACTATAATCAAGAAGAAAGAGAGAAAGAAATAAAAAGCTGTTTCGTCCAGGGAGTTTGGCTGCTCAATAATTCCTTGTTTTATTCAGTTGAACAGTCAGTCGATAAATCATTCAGTCAGTCTCTCTTTCTCTCTCTCTCTCAGTTAACTGAATGGTGTAAATCCTATTATATGAATTTTAATCTAAATGAAACCAAGTATAATATGCAGTCATAACAATCAGACAAACGCGACAAAACATTTCCCGTTCTTTTGCTTCCATAGTCGAAAGTATAAAAGAAACAGACTGCCATCAAAGTTTAAGAGCAGTTATTGACAACAGTTTACCGCGGTCTGTAGGAAGTATGTATTGAAAAAGATGTATCCACTATCAAAGTGGAACACTTCTTAAATGATCGCTCTCGTAAAACACGTTTCCATGCTTAGATTAAATGCCATTTAAATGTTGCCTGCGCAAATAGAAACTCTGGAAGTGAGCGTATCCAGAACCACTGTCTTCACAGGCGAGCTTTAAAATTAGTTGTCTTAAAATAGCAACGTTATCTTATTTTGACTAAGCAACATCGAGTATCCTTCCATTAAGACCATAGCTCGTCCATGTAATGTTAACGAACTTCAGTTTAGGTCGTGACTTAGATGCTGCCCGGCGCCATAGAGAGAAAGGGGTTCAGTGCTGAAACACTTGTCTGAGGGGGTGGGGGTGGGGGCAGTGAGGGAAGCCTTTTCCGAAGTCCTTCTGCGATCAGACTCTCCCAAGAGTATCATCCTGCTCACACAACTGACCCAGGCAATGACGGTGTGACAGATTTCATTCTGGTGTACGAAGAACCGCTGGAGGCCAAGAAGGGAGCCACGGAGGACAGCAAAAAAATCCAGTGGCGGAACAAGTTCATGAAGAACCTCCGGAAGGCGGGACTGCAGACTGAAGAGGTACTGTATGTGGTGACATGTGATGCTGGCTGTATGTGGTGACATGTGATGCTGGCTGTATGTGGTGACATGTGATGCTGGCTGTATATGGTGACATGTGATGCTGGCTGTATGTGGTGACATGTGATGCTGGCTGTATGTGGTGACATGTGATGCTGGCTGTATGTATTGTAGTGACATGTGATGCTGGCTGTATGTGGTGACATGTGATGCTGGCTGTATGTGGTGACATATGATGCTGGCTGTATGTGGTGACATGTGATGCTGGCTGTATGTATTGTAGTGACATGTGATGCTGGCTGTATGTGGTGACATGTGATGCTGGCTATATGTGGTGACATATATGCTGGCTGTATGTGGTGACATGTGATGCTGGCTGTATGTGGTGACATGTGATGGTGGCTGTATGTATTGTGGTGACATGTGATTCTGGCTTTATGTGGTGACATGTGATGCTGGCTGTATGTATTGTGGTGACATGTGATGCTGGCTGTATGTATTGTAGTGACATGTGATACTGGCCGTATGTGGTGACATGTGATGCTGGCTGTCTGTGGTGACATGTGATGCTGGCCGTATGTATTGTGGTGACATGTGATGCTGGCCGTATGTGTTGAAATGTGATTCTGGCTGTATGTGGTGATATGTGATGCTGGCTGTATGTGGTGATATATGATGCTGGCTCGTGCTAAATGTGGTGACATGTGATGCTGGCTCGTGCTAAATGTGGTGACATGTGATGCCGTTTCGTGCTAAATGTGGTGACATGTGATGCTGGCTCGTGCTAAATGTGGTGACATGTGATGCTGGCTCGTGCTAAATGTGGTGACATGTGATACCGGCTCGTGCTAAATGTGGTGACATGTGATGCTGGCTCGTGCTAAATGTGGTGACATGTGATACTGGCTCGTGCTAAATGTGGTGAGATGTGATGCTGGCTCGTGCTAAATGAGGTGACATGTGATGCCGGCTCGTGCTAAATGAGGTGACATGTGATACTGGCTCGTGCTAAATGCGGTTGTAATGTGTTGTCTTGGTTTACTTTCGATTGGTTCAAGTGAGTTATATTTTGTGTGGGATTGTTGTATGTGACGAGAAGCGTTCATTCGTAATATACTGTTTTATCAGTTGTGCATTGTATGTGGCAGTGATGTATTGTATTGCGTTGAATTTGTGATGTGCTAAGAAGTGTTGAGTTAAATAGAATTATGTTGTATTAGGTTGTGTTCTGTTGTACTGGGTTGTCTTGTGTTTGGAACATTTAAGTCGAGGTAAAGTATTTTGTATTGTGCTGTCTTCTGTTGTATTTAGCTATATTGCGGAGCGGAGTGTTCAGATAATTATGTTGTAGTTTGGTGTGTTCTCTTTTACTGGATTGTGTTAAATTAGGATGTGAGTTGTGTTATGTTCTGTATACCATTGTTCTACATTTCATTTGGCTGCGATATTTACTATAGGTTCAGTTTCATGTACGAATTGTGACTGTGTGTGGACTCCTCGATGTACCCTATACCACACCTATTAAGCCATGAGAGACTATGCATAGGGAGAATAGCTAAGTAATAAATAACTAAATTATTGATTAGATAGATAACATGACAAAGAAAGAAAGAAGAAAAGATTTTGAAAGAAGGTCTCATGGATAAAAGTTAGCAGATGGCTGACCTACGTATTGGCACAACACACTGTTAAGGTCTTGGATACTAAATAACAGTGTCTGTGTCACTACTACAGTTGTGCGTGCATGCGTGCATGCGTGCGTGCGTGCGTGAGTGTGTGTGTGTGTGTGTGTGTGTGTGTGTGTGTGTGTGTGTGTGTGTGTGTGTGTGTGTGTGGACGTGTGCGTGTGTGTAGGGAGGGGGCTGGGAGGTGTCTGTATATATGTATCTTGCCTTGACTGTCTAAGACCATTCTACAGGGTACAGTAGAGGGTAGATATGTATCTCGCCTTGACTCCCTGTCAACGATCATTCTACAGAGTATAATGGAGGGTTGACATGTATCTTGCTTGACTCCCTGTCCATAACTATCCCAAGGGAACTATGGACTATGAACATACACCTCACAATAACTCTCTGTCCATAACTATCCCGCAGGGAACTATGGACTATGAACATGCACCTCACAATAACTCCCTGTCCATAACTATCCCACAGGGAACTATGGACTATGAACATACACCTCACAATAACTCCCTGTCCATAACTATCCCACAGGGAACTATGGACTATGAACATACACCTCACAATAACTCTCTGTCCATAACTATCCCACAGGGAACTATGGACTATGAACATACACCTCACAATAAACTCCTGTTCATAACTATCCCACAGGGAACTATGGACTATGAACATACACCTCACAATAACTCCCTGTCCATAACTATCCCACAGGGAACTATGGACTATGAACATACACCTCACAATAACTCCCTGTCCATAACTATCCACAGGGAACTATGGACAACGGAGACACCTCACAATAACTCCCTGTCCATAACTATCCCACAGGGAACTATAAACAACGGACACACATCTCCCTGTCCAAGACCTTCCCACAGGGTACAGTGGACGATGGATGTTCCAAGGGAAGACAAGCAGTCATGGATGGACAAGATAATGGACTGGATTGGTGACCATGCGCCACCGATTGTGCCTGACTTAGACAAAGAATCAGTTCGGGTCCCTGACTGACCATCCGTTTGTGACATCACCCCAGCCACCTCCTGTCGTTGGACGATAGTAAACAGGATTCAGATCCTGCCTGGCCATCACTCCGGTTTCGGTTCTATTTCTTTTTCGTAATCATGCATTTTAGCGGAGGTATCTTTTGTGTCGCATAACTGGTGAGAAAACTGTCACAACGTCACGGATGCGTCATTGGAAACAAGCGCTTGATTTGAGCAGTTTTCTTGCGAATGGAGTGCAGAGAACCACAGCTGTGTGAAACGGCAGAAACGGACTGGGCTGACAGTGAAGATTCCTGGCAAGGTGTGTGTCCACCCACCCCACCCATCCGCATCCTTTCCAACCCTCCTCCCCCTCTCCCACTCCACCCCACCATTTGTTGGTTGTGGTTGGTTCCATGCAGTGCCTTTCATGTCCATTACGGAACTGTGCCTTTGCTTCATATGAATACACACGGCGACAGAAGAAGAGCAGCTATCAGATATATCATGAAGCATGAATCACATTATCACATTATGAACGTGAGAATGAATAAAACATTCTATACCCGAATTCTTCACACATCTTTAACCTCCCTTTCCCCTTCCCCGTTCCATCTCCTCTTTTTCTAGTTCTTCTCTATCTGGACAATAGTGATGATGACAATGACAATGGTGATGATGAAGATGATGATGATGATGATGGTAACTACACAGGAGATGCTGGAGAGCGGGAAGAAGCTGATCACCTTCGTCAAACTGCACGCTCCGTGGGACATCTGTTGTCTGCACGCTGAGGACCTCTGTCTGCGTGCCCCTCTGCAGGTAACTACGTTACCACCCGATCGTCAGTGATAACGGTGATGACGTTGTCACATTCGTCACCACCGTCATCACAATTATTAGGTTTATCCTAATGTTCACGACCAAAACATGCAAAATAGACATGGACAGGGAAGGTTCGAAGGTCCAGCGCATAGTACAGGAATTTGTGTTACTTTGACTTTTATTTAGTTGAAAATTGTTGAGAATAGCTCAGTTTTGCAGTTTCATGTTGTCAAGTACACGTCTCATCACTGGTCGCCCAGGGCGCTAAAACATGCACCTGTGAACATTCCCTTTATCCCTCTAATGAACAAAAAAAAAACATATTCTTCTACTATTTAGCAGCAGGGCTAAAACCTCTACTCATAGCTTTATCTGAACCTATTACCCTTACCTCGGCAATTCCCGCTTGATTTTATTTAAAATCAGCGTGACCATTTCCTAGGTAAGTGGTTACAGATAATATGACATTTCGTAATTGATCATGCTTCGTTTTGAAATGTTTTCGGGCGTCATTTTGGAGGAAATTGTAGGTTTTGTTGTCTTTTGATTTAAATCTTTGCCCTAAAAGGGACATTTGACAAAAGGACAGTTATATGAAAAGAAAAGGAAACGGAAAAGGTTTGCGTACTCTTTATGTGTGTGTGTGTGTGTGTGTGTGTGTGTGTGTGTGTGTGTGTGTGTGTGTGTGTGTGTGTGTGTGCGTGCGTGCGTGCGTGCGTGCGTGCATGCGTGCGTGCGTGCGTGCATGTGAGGCTGCGCGTGCGCGCATGTATGTGTGCGTGTATGTGTGTGTGTGTGTGTGTGTGTGTGTTCTCATGAAGGTTGTGCTTAAAATCTTTTATTCTCATGAAGGCTGCGTTTAAAAATACATATGTGCACATGGTAGTTTTTAACACTGCCAACACAACATTTTCTTTGTAGTATGCTGTTTGAGTTGTTCACTTCATAGTACACGTGTTTTTGCAATACGGTTGCATTCAATATGTACTGCTGTTGATGCTTTGCTGATTGTATCCGCGCTTTGTTATTGATGATTAATTCCTGATGGCTGTTCACATGACCTCCATACTGCACAAGCTTTGCCTGCTATAGATGTATTGTTTTGCCGTCATGGCGGCTTTGGGGACTCACAGTAGGAAACAAGATGTTTGAGGAATTGGAGTGTACTCTTTTCTCTTCCATTTCGTGCAGAAATACAATATAGGATGCCACTTTTCTTCCACTGTAACAGGTTGCTTTTGTTGTTGAATTTTCAGATATTACTAATATGTTCTCTTTATTCAGCAGTTCCTAGGGATCTTTCTCAATTTTTGGGGGACTTCTTTTTGCTCCAGTTCTTTTTCTTTTGTTACTGATATAGTTTTCACAGCAAATGCAATTGTTACTGTTTTCTGGATGTAGTCTTTATGATAGAAGTTATTTCATGGGATTTCACATTTAAAAAAAATTAATATCAATAGTTCTACTTGTGGTTCTTGTTGTTTTGTTGTTTTTGTTTATATGTTGTCGTTAGCATTAGTGCCATAAGTTTTACTATCATCATTGTTACTATCACTTTTATTATCAATATCACTATTGCTGTTGTTTTTGTTGTCGTTGTTATAATCATATATGTTGGCATTAACATCATCTTTATAATTGCCGTCGTACTTACAGAATACACACAACAACGAAAAGTTAACACCTGACCAAACGTCACAATTTAAACATTCTACTACAGTTTGAAGATACTGACAAAAATAAGAAGAAAAAAAACAAAAAAACATCGCCGTCGTTATGTCGGACATTTTTGTGGTGGCCGAACAAGGATTCCAAGTCCTTTGGTTCAATGTGTCATGAAGAGTGTGTTGAATAATGCTGCCATGGCCGTGGTCTGATTACGTAGGTGGTGGGTTGGAAAAGGTTTACCGACAAGGCCGTGGAAGAGGTGAGTAAAGCGCAGGGCGACATCCCGGAATGCCACAACAGATATTTTCATTTCGGTAGGATCCATTCCCTATTTTCAATTTTTCTCTCAGGTAAGGCTTTGGTCAAGATAAGTCAAAGACACTTTTTTTGATAGGAAGTAACAATCTTTTGTTTATTTTGGGTGGTGTGATGATTTTCAGATACTGGTTTCAGTGTGATCTTTCTATTGTCAGAAATCGAAGCATTTCTGCGTTTTTAATGCAAAAGGTTTTTAGACATGGCTATTATTATTTCTTAAGTGGAGACAAAAGCCCGTTTGATTGAACCATGTTCGTGGCCTGTGGTGTGAGGTCGCCTAGGTAATGAATGTAATGAACTGAATGAGTTGGACTAAAAACAAAATCGACAGTTTTCTGTCCATAGTCATTTGCATTGAAAAGTATAGTAGTAGAGAACACGAGTTCAGGAGAACATTAAAAAAGCTAAATATCCCCGCCCCTCCCCCTACGCACCTTTCTCCTCCCTAACCCCCGCCACCACTGCCCTCAGTTTTCTGTTTTCCCTGACATAAATGTCCAAAATTATTTTTCTTTGTTTCTTTTCGTTTCTTTCCTTCTTTGTTTTTCGAAAATGTCCAAAATTATTTTTTCTTTGTTTCTTTTCGTTTGTTTCCTTTTTAAAAAATTGTTGTGGCCCTTTTTTCTGTGGGAAGGATTTGATAGAATCTGGGCTCTGTGGGCTGGCTCCCCACTTTGCCTTCAACATGTGGCTACTAAAAATAAAAGGAAAAGATGCTCCCAGGATTCACCGAAAGGGGGAGAGAATGATGAATCCATCGGTGCTCAACCAATCACGACTGCAAATCCCAAACGGACTATGAACATGGACCAAATGGAATATCCATGTGTCTGTGGAAAGCGTTTCGCTACCACCCGTGGCATGAAGATCCACAGAACAAAGATGGGATGTGTGAAGACTCACCTGAATGAGCAGCAGCGCACTGCATCAGCAGATAAGACGTCGGAAGACCAAGGCCAGGATTTAAACCACAGTGCCAAGGACATCCACGCTGTTGGTTCGGATGAGGAATTTGCACAGGCCCTCGATGCCAGGCGCCTGAAACTCAACCTGCCACGAGCAAACGAAACTGAAGATTGGGAGAAACTGGATGCAAAAATCGTCCAAAGACTCGATGCACTGATAGGGAAAAGCACCCTGGAACACAAACTAGCCACATATGGGGACATTGTGTATGCCACATGTAGAGACGCCTATGGAGTAAAACTACCCAAAGAGAAAACACCTCCAAAGAAATCCAGACGCCAAGAAAAGATGGACAAGATCAGAATCCAAAAGAACAACCTCAAGAAGCAAATGAAGACCGCACTGCCAGCTGAAAAACAAGGCTTGGAAAAACTGTGGGAAGACCTGAAAGAAAAACACAGCGCCCTCAGCAAAGCGGAATCTGCGAGGAAGAGGAAGAGCAAAAAAAGAAGACACAAGAGCGCTTCTTCAGAGACCCCTTCCAGTTTGCCAGAACACTGTTTGAGCAGCCAAAATCTGGGACCCTAATTTGGACAAAGGAGTTCTTGAGCAGCATCTGAGGAAAACATACTCTGACTCACAGAGCAAAGCACCACTCGACATTCAAGGTCTGGTGTGGCCAACCAACCCTGAGGAACAGTTCAATGGCAAGCCTCCAACGTTGGCGGAAATCAAGAAGGTGGTCGACAAAGCCAGAGCCAAATCATCACCAGGGCCAAACGGAATACCTTACCAGCTTTACAAGAAATGTCCCAAGGTGCTGGAGTGGCTCCACAGGCTGCTGCGATCGGCTTGGAGAAACCAGAAGATCAGCGGCCAGTGGATGACGGCAGAATGGTGTGTACATCCCCAAAGAGCAAAACTCAAGTGACATCAGCCAGTTCAGGCCAGTATCACTACTGAACGTCGAAGGAAATCTTCTTCTCTGTCATGGCAGCAAGGCTGACCAAGTACCTGATGGAAAACAAGTACTTTGATGTGTCAGTCCAGAAAGGTGGCATCCCAGGCGTGGCTGGCTGTGTAGAACACGCCACAATGATCTGGGACGCAATCCAAAAAGCAAAAACAGAAAAGAGAGACCTGGACGTATTTGTGGCTTGATCTGGCAAACGCATATGGATCTGTGCCCCATGAGATGATACAGTTGGCTCTTGAGATGTACCATGTGCCAAAGAACATCCGCGACATGCTCAAGAAGTACTTCAATGGCTTCTCAATGCGGTTCTCTACCAAGGATACACAACTGATTGGATCACTTGGAAGTGGGCATTGCAATGGGCTGTGCAATTTCCCCGATACTGTTCGTGCTGGCAATGGAACTCATCTTGAAAGCAGCAACAAACAACGCGAGACAAACAGACCTTGGCGATGGATACAAGATGCCTCCTCCAAGGCCTTCATGGATGACACTACAGTGATTTCATCCAGAGAAGACGAGACACGTAAATGTGCTGGAGAGGCTGGACGACATAGTTGCCTCATCCAGAATGAAGTTCAAGCCAAAGAAATCACGGAGTCTCTCACTGAGGAAAGGAAAAGTGGCCGAATCTGTGGTCTTCAGTGTTGCCAACCAGGCCATTCCAACAGTCACAGAAGAACCAGTCAAGAGCCTTGGAAGATGGTATGATGATACGCTGAAAGACACACAAAGAGCAAAAGAAACCAAGCAGATGTCGGAAGAAGGCTTGGAGACCAATTGACCTGTGGGCTCCCTGGCAAATACAAGGTCTGGTGTCTGCAGTTCATGCTGATACCCAAAACTCCTATGGCCTCTGATGATATACGACATCTGCACCACACAGTGGAGGCAATGGAAGCCAAAATCAACAAGTTCACAAGGAAATGGCTTGGTGTCCCACCCTGTCTGACTGACATCGCGCTGTACTGTCGCCAAGCAAAGCTCAAACTACCACTGAAATCCATCCTGGAGGAATACAAAGCAGGGAAGATCAGACTTCAAAGCATGCTGGAGGACTCAGGAGACAAGGTGGTAGAAGCAATCAAGCCCCAGCTGAAGACAGGCAGAAAATGGAAAGTTCAAGAGGCGATGGATTCTGCAAAAGAAAGTCTCAAGATCAAGAAATAACAGGACACACACAGACCCAAAAGACAAGGACTGGGGTGACCAAAACTGAATGGTGGTCAAAGGCCAAAGGAAAAGCCAAAAGAGACATGATGATTCAGGAGATGAGAAAAGAAGAAGACCAAAAAAGACTCCAAAAAGCAGTCCAGCAGAGCCAGCAAGGGCAATGGACAACGTGGGAGAATGCACTCCAAAGAAGTCTAATTGGAATGACATTTGGCACATGGCCCCTCTCAGGATCAGCTTCATTCTCAGATCTGCATATGACCTTCTGCCCTCAAATGCAACCTGGTGAAGTGGGGGAAAACAGACGATCCTGCATGCCCCCTCTGCCATAAAAAACAAACAGTGGGGCAAGTTCTAAGCTCATGTAAAATAGCCCTGGCTCAAGGAAGGTACACATGGAGGCACAACCAAGTGCTCAAAGAAATTGTACAAGTAGTCTGGGCTAGTACCAACACCACAAAAGGGAGAATCAGGACTCCAAAAGCACCCGCAACATTCTTCACGGCAGGAGGCAGCAAATCATGGCCAAGAACAACAGTGCCACTCGAAACATGCAGGGAGAGTCTGCTGGATGGGGCAGATGACTGGGAGTGCACTGCAGACCTCCCAGAATGGAAGAGTCACCCAGAGATCATCAGCAAGAGTGGCATGAGACCAGACATAGTAGTCCACTCTAAGTCAACCAAGCAGCTGATCATGATCGAGCTCACGGTGCCATATGAGAACAGAATGGAGGCAGCTCAAATCTACAAGACTGAAAAGTATGCTGATCTGGCAAACAACCTGAGGAGAGAAGGCTATCAGGTCAAAGTCCTCACTGCAGAAATTGGAGCTAGGGGATTTGTAGGAACGTCTGCATACAGCCTCATGAAACAGCTCTCAGTTGCAGGGAAGGAAAAAACCAGAGCCCTGAAAGCAATGGCAGAAGCGGCAGAGAGGTGTTCAAGCTGGATCTGGTCAAGGAGGAACAAAAGTGAACTTCATAAGGCTTAATTTCCCTACAAATATCAGGTGTCCCTGTGGCTCAGTGGTTAAAGCGCGAGTCATTAAGTAGAAAATGAGCATGTCCAGAGGGTCATGGGTTCGAATCCCAGCCATGGCTCGTCCCAAGATGGGGGGAAAAAAAGGGGGCAGCAGAGGGACATCCGGAGTCATGAACCGGGTGTGGCCCAACCCCCCTAGAGTGTCAGGAGATAAGGGCCGAACACTTGCTTGAAGGGGGCTTCTCTTCTGAGGACTCTCTGCTGCCACGCTCTCCATGAGTTTCTTTCTACTGAGTGAATAGACGAGGCTCACTGTGATTTTTTTTATCTACCTGTAAGAAGACACCATGACATCGATTTCATTCTGTTGTTTATGTATATTATTGTTACTAGTCATCATTTATTTACTTGTTTATTGATTGTTTATTGGTTTTATTGAAGCCTGATTGTGGTGACGGTGATTTAAGTTGTAGATGTGAAGAAGTGAGAAAGGAGTGAGGGGGAGGGGGAGAGAACTGTTGCCTTTCTAACACAGCAGCAGCTGGAATTGCACAGTTCTTTCAAGGCCCCAAGCAGGGAAGACGGCAAACACCTGGTGCACAACCACAAAGCGAGCGGCTGTGTGGTGTCTTCTTTCCTCACATCAGTATCCACTAACTACACAGCCCTTCTACAACACCCAGTCAACTGGTCACTTGATCACATCAGTATCCACTAACTACACAGCCCTTCTACAACACCCAGTCAACTGGTCACTTGCTCACATCAGTATCCACTAACTACACAGCCCTTCTACAACACCCAGTCAACTGGTCACTTGCTCACATCAGTATCCCACTAACTACACAGCCCTTCTACAAACACCCAGTCAACTGGTCACTTGCTCACATCAGTATCCACTAACTACACAGCCCTTCTACAACACCCAGTCAACTGGTCACTTGCTCACATCAGTATCCACTAACTACACAGCCCTTCTACAACACCCAGTCAACTGGTCACTTGCTCACATCAGTATCCACTAACTACACAGCCCTTCTACAACACCCAGTCAACTGGTCACTTGCTCACATCAGTATCCACTAACTACACAGCCCGTCTACAACACCCAGTCAACTGGTCACTTGCTCACATCAGTATCCACTAACTACACAGCCCTTCTACAACACCCAGTCAACTGGTCACTTGCTCACATCAGTATCCACTAACTACACAGCCCTTCTACAACACCCAGTCAACTGGTCACTTGCTCACATCAGTATCCACTAACTACACAGCCCTTCTACAACACCCAGTCAACTGGTCACTTGCTCACATCAGTATCCACTAACTACACAGCCCTTCTACAACACCCAGTCAACTGGTCACTTGCTCACATCAGTATCCACTAACTACACAGCCCTTCTACAACACCCAGACAACTGGTCACTTGCTCACAGCAGGTACCACTGAACACCACCGAAACGTTCCGTCAGCAGGACAGTGCCAACTCTCATGCGTTCTCCTGAGGCGACCTGATGTTGATAGTTGCCGGCGGAGTGTTTGTAGCAGACACTACTACAGCGTGAACTTGGGTGCGGCTGTGTGTGGGAGAGCCGGGATGAATGGCATGGCAATAGTGCCACCAAGCCGCCACGAAAGATGAGAGCGAGGGGGAAAAGAACAAAGCAAACCAGAAGACTGGAGAGTTGTACAGGGTGTGTGGACAAATAGTGAACAGTGCAGTTCTGTGTGCCGTTACAAATCACCCCCCTTCACACCCTGCACCCGTATCTCTCTCTCTCTCTCTCTCTCTCTCTCTCTCTCTCTCTCTCTCTCTCTTTCTCTCTCTCTCTCTCTCTCTCTCTCTCTCTCTCTCTCTCTCTCTCTCTCTCTCTCTCTCTCTCTCTCTCTCTCTCTCTCTCTCTCTCCCTCCTATGCCCCAATCTCATTAATTCTTACCACATTTTTCTTCGAACTACCAACCCCTTTCTCGTCCCCACTTTGTCCTTCCTTACTGTTCTATTTAGATCGGACTCTGGTAACCGGACTTACAAATATGTATGTAGATAATAGGAAACCAATTAAAGAGTTTGCCTATAGAAAGTTTAGAACGGTGAAATAGGAATGGACACGCAATTCAAAGTGTGAAATAGCGCTGAATTGTATATACTAAAACAGACTAGAGAATTTTCGACAAGCAGGTCTTCTTCGGACGTTACGAAAAAAAGACCTACAGAAATGCACGAAATAATATCCCCCCTATTGCAGTACCTACAGAAATGCACGAAATAATATCCCCTCTATTGCAGTACCTACAGAAATGCACGAAATAATATCCCCTCTATTGCAGTACCTACAGAAATGCACGAAATAATATCCCCCCTATTGCAGTACCTACAGAAATGCACGAAATGATATCCCCTCTATTGCAGTACCTACAGAAATGCACGAAATGATATCCCCCATATTGCAGTACCTACAGAAATGCACGTAATAGTATCCCCCATATTGCAGAACCCACAGAAATGCACGAAATAATATCCCCTATATTGCAGTACCTACAGAAATGCACGAAATAATATCCCCCCTATTGCAGTACCTACAGAAATGCACGAAATAATATCTCCCATATTGCAGTACCTACAGAAATGCACGAAATAATACCCCCCCCCCCCCCCCCCCCCCCACATATTGCAGCCAGAGTGCTGTCGGTTGTCTCGGGAGAACTGATTTATGCAGTTCCAGTTTTGAATGTCTGTCATTTGTAACTTCTGAAGAAGACAACACTGTGGAACATTCACTAGACTGCTTGGTACTGTATGTCATGTCAGCGGTACTTTGCCCCTTGTCGTGTGTATTGCTTTGTATTTTGCCTTGTTTTCATTAGTACTTCATTCTGTTTCATGTTCCAAAAGAAGATGATGATTTTTCTTTTCATTTTATACTGCAAGACGTCTTATGGCACCCAACTTATATAAATGATTGCACAGTGTTTATTGTCCACTAAATGAGCCTTTGGGTCTTTTTCAAACATTTTCAAAGACTAGAAATGGGAAGGAAGGGGGAAGGACAGACAGACAGTCTGACTGATTTTACATTTGGCTTGGATTTCTTACAGAAAAATGAAGACACACAAACAGTAAGTGTCTGAAGACGACGTTGTCATCCCAGTGTTGATTGTTGTGGAACATAGAACAGTTGTAGTGGTATGCCGTATTACTTCAGACAGCATGCTAACATCACATAAACGCTTGATTAACGTTCATTAACTAACGTTACATTCCCTTATAAGGTGCTCTGAGGGCATTGTTGCGTTGCTTGTCAGATTTGACGTTACAGTAACGTTTACATTCAGCCTGACGTTGATTGGCACTAATCAGTTCTCAATAGTAACGTTTAGCTAACGAATGAGCGTTATTGTGGCATCCATATTCCTTGATCATGTTCACTAATATGCGACATTGTGCAATCTATTGACAATTTTCCTTCTGTGAAACTGAAATTACTCTTTGTAGGGAGAACTCATCGCTATAGTACTGAGCCACCGACGTTTTTATTTTTTATGTATTTGTATGTTTCTGTTGACATGACAGAGTGGATATCTCTGTGCAACTTAGTCATGGGCATATCTCAATGGTTCCTCCACATGGGCTGGCTGTAAAGTACACACGGAGCCTGAATTCGTTGTCTCGTTGAAAGACTAGTAATCAGACCACTAATTAGGATCTAATGGGAAAGAGGACTGGAGCAGAAAACATGCCATGTATGAGGTACGAACCACAGGTCTTGAAATTCTCGCCCTTTCCAGGCGAGTACGTTACCCACTGGGCCCCCTCTTTGTGACAGTGCCGATTACACGGCAGTAAATACTGTTGTCTGATTTCTGTCGCTGTGTGAAATCATTTGTTTATAGTTCTTCCATTTATGCACTTGCATTTATGCTCTGCGTGAATTTTGATGCCATTGTAGAATCATTGAATCAATAGTTGTTTAAAACGTATATGTGTAAGACAAAACTGGGAAGCGGAAAAGGGGGTGGGTCGAGTAGGGGCGGTGGTGGGTGGAATGCGCAACTTCAATACTGGGAACACAATTGTCATGTATTGAGAGTCAGAACTCAGTGACCATATCCATTCTTCTGTCTCGGTGCAAGAACTAGAATGCGAAAGTAATAAAAATGATGATAACGAATAGCCGTAGATGAGTGTAATTCTTAAGTCCAAAGCTAGCATTTTAACCTGTCACTACACAGGCACGCTCTTGCTTACTTAGTATACATGATGTTGCATTCTTCCGTCGTGTCCGATGTATGAGTAGGCAGCATGTCATCTGCTGATGTGTGTCCTCATGCTTGAATGAAGACCAATTCCTGAGGCACAAAGTCGTCCATAGACGCCGCATGGAATGGAGTCCTGCAAGGGTGGGCCCCGTTTTCTTTGATTCCTCTTTTCCTGGCTGGCGGCTGCTCTGTTGGGCTAGAATGTCTTCGTGCCCTGGGTGCACCGTTGCTTCCACTGTGTTCTGTCAAGGGCGACATCTTCCCAGGAAGCAGTGTCGATGTTGCAGCTTCTGAGGTTGGCCTTCAAGGTGTCTTCGTATCTATTGAGAGGCCTTCCTTGGTCACGTTATCCTTCCTTCAGTTGTCCATAGAACAGCATCTTTGGAATTCTGCTGTCCTCCATACGGACAACGTGTCCGGCCCATCGGAGCTGGCTTTTGATGAGTATATACTCAATGCTGGGCAGGCCACACTTCTTCAGGACCTGAAGGTTGGACACTCTGTCTTGCCATTTGATGCTGCAGATCTTGCGCAAGCATCGTTGATTGAACTGTTCGATTTGTTGGATGTGTCGGCGACAAGTGGTCCAAGTCTCACAACAGTAGAGGAGAGAACTCAGAGCCACAGCTATGTACACGGCGACCTTCGTGCGCAATTTAATGCCATGGTCTTGCCCCAGACTCTTTGAGGGTCTGCCAAAGGTAGAGCTCGCCTTTAAGATGTGCAACATCACTTCTGCATCCAGAGATCCATTGGTGCTTACAGTGATGCCCAAACAGCAGAACTTGTCTGCAGTTTTGATCTCTGTGTTGTTGATGACGACAGATGATGGTGGAGCACTGCCAGCTCCGGACGGTGAAGGCTGGAACGTAGCCTCGGTCTTACCAAGACTGATTGCAAGTCCAAAGCGTTGACAAAGCCTTACAAAGCGATCTGTGTTGCACTGGATGTCTTCACATGTGTGCGCGGCCAGTGTTTGGTCATCAGCAAAGAGGAACTCTCTCAGAGGAGCATCAAATACTTTGTCTTGACCTGAAGTCGTCGAAAGTTAAAGAGTTGGTTTATCATCTGAATGAAAGTGGATGTATACACCCTTGTTACAGTTCCTGAAGCATCGATAAGCATTGCAGCAACAGAATGGAAAAGAAGGTGGGAGCAAAAGCACATCCCTGTTTCACTCTGTTTTTCACTGGGAATGGGTCAGAGGTATCTCCGTTTTCTTTCACCTTTGCCCGCCATCATGGAATGAAACGATCAGTGAGATGAGCTTTTCTGGGCAACCAAACTTGTGGAAGATATTCCACAAGCCAGTCCGATTAACGGTGTTGAAGGCCTTGATGAGATCAACAAACACCATGTGGAGCTCCTGATTCTGCTCACGACACTTCTGTAGCTGACGAACAGCAAACACCATGTCGGTTGTGCCCCTGCCTGCAAGAAAACCCGCACTGTGATTCAGGAATGATGGAGTCTGCTATGAGTCTGTTGTATGGTTTGAGGACGTCCGTATTCATCACTTTTGCCTTATTAGAGGTGACCGATTTTAATGCAGTTAAAGTACTTTGGAAGGAGAGAGAGAGGTGACCGATTTTAATGCAGTTAAAGTACTTTGGAAGGAGAGAGAGAGAGAGAGAGAGAGAGAGAGAGAGAGAGAGAGAGAGAGAGAGAGAGGGAGAGAGAGAGATCGTATAAAGGCATTGTAAAACCACTTCGTTAATTAAGTGTGACCTAGCTGTTTGTGTTCAGGTATACCATGGGCATCCCTCTTACAGTCACCATCCACTTAGAATGTATGGGGGTATATCAAACGCTATATGAATACCATCTGAACAACACGTTGACATTGACGGCGACGTTGTTCTTACTACTATTGAAATGCTCTGTGATTCAATTTTGAAGAAGTAAGGTGGAAGTGTGTCAAGTTCATAACCCGGTTCAAATAAAAAAACTAAATAATATCGATAAAGATAATAACAACCATAGTATGAAAATCATAATAAGATGGCTCGTGCTAAGTGACAAAGCATGTAGACGCTAAATGCTGTTTCTACTTTACATTTCATTCTTTGGTTGTAGCCATCAGAAACATGATGACAGCTGGGTATTCCACACTTGGTGCCTGCCTCGATGAATAACTAATCCTTAGTGGCTGATGAAGGGGCATGCAATGTAAAGCAGGAGTTCATGGCATGATAACCGTCTTAGCACCGCTCTGTGAACTCTCCATTTTGCATTCCTATTTTACAGAAGTTGTGCACTTCTGTGCAGTTTTGTATAGTTGGTCAGAAATATTTTTTCAACGTTATAATATTTTTCAGCGTTACTCATCACTCATTACCTGAGTGTTTACTTAAGGCTATTGTGCTATTAGTTAACCTTTCAAAGTTATACTGACGTAAATCTAACAAGCAACATTGTTTCACTGGTGCCCTCACTACGTCAGACCAACAGTGCTCGGTTAGTCCTTCAATAATATTGTTTTAGTAACAGCATCGCAACGACTAGAAATCAACGTTTTTCTAATGTCAGCATGCATGGTGTGTAGGGGCGTGTTCTAATCATGGTGTGAAGTAGTTTTGTTGTGTGTTTAAGCGTGTGTTGTTGAGACGTAGCTGTAAAGAAAGGACGATGTGACTGACTTGGGCGTGTGTTACATGACAAAGAAGACATACAGCAGGAAAAAGAACCATGAACACAGTGTAAGCTTCTACGAACCAAAGCAAAAAAAGCTTGGAAAGCGGTGCCATGTGGACTAAATATTGGCTGTCGAATAACTGATCAGTCCACATGTGGACTAAATATTGACTGTCGAATAACTGATCAGTCCACATGTGGACTAAATATTGGCTGTCGAATAACTGATCAGTCCACATGTGGACTAAATATTGGCTGTCGAATAACTGACCAGTCCACATGAACATCAGACTCACAAAGACCGTAAAAATATACAGTCATACTGTACAAGAGGAAAACATGGACAAAAAATGAAATAGAACGCAGATAATAATTTTTAGGAGAACGAATATGAAGGCTGAAAGTAAAATCATCAATGGCTGGCCACATGGAAGCTTCAAATGCACGAGATCGGGATTATACTTATGCCGGCATAGACGATAGAATCGTGAAATCATGCATCGTTTTATCGGCGGTTTTTTTTTTTTTTTAACAAATGGAAGGAGGAATTAGGATCAGACATGTGGAAGCTACATCTAAGACAATACAGAAGGTGTTCGAATGAGAGAGTATCAGGCGTTACAAACAGTTGTGTTTTCAGGACAGACTGCGATTGGTCCCATACGTTGCTAGTCCCGTTGGTGTTTACATTTCAATGCACTCTTTTTCAGTCTGATTGTCTTTCTCTTTCTCCCAACATTTTTTTCTGTAAATCATTGCCAAGTTATTGCTTTAATGGTGGGAATTGTCTGTATATGTTTCCCCCACTTCTTATATGTTCAGTACGTGATTTTATCTTTAAACATGCTGTCAGTTATGTAATGATCTTCACGGTGAGCTGGATCTTGAAGAACACGGACTGGATGCGTTTGAGATGAGTACGCTTGTAATTTCACCAAGAATAGGTGAGGCATGTGAAAGTATACTGACGCCAAAGCAAATAAGTGTGTTGCGCTGTAGGAGAAAGACGAGAGAGGAAAGGCACATAAGGTAAACAGGCACATTCCCTTCCAGATGCTTGAAATGCGCGACTGATTGTCACTAGAATTGAAGGCGAACATTGAACACACGAATTTCTCTGTTTCTTTTTCTTTTTTGTTTATGTTTTAGGTTAGATTGTTTGTTCATTTAAACTTCGATGCCGAGAGTCTGTTTAGCCCAATCAAAAACGTACAAAACTACACAATGAATGATGATGAAAGCCTGCAAATTACAAACTAGACTGACAGCAGAAGGTAGAGAAGCAATCATACAACAGTGGACGCAAACGATTCATTGAAGACAACAAACTTGTAAAGAATGACAAAATCAATCGGATAGCAAGATTGGACTTAGATTCAAGTTTGTAGCTTTTGAAACTGTTATGCATTTGCTCTCATTTGACCACTTGCTCAAGTTTGACCAAATGGCCATACATTTCTTGAATTTGGCAGAACTGGCCAATGAATGGCGTTCCTGTTGGACAGGTGACAACGCCTCGCTTGAAAGTCAAACAGCAGACGAGAGCTTGACCGGCCTGTTTCAAAGTCTTTAACCGATTTCTTTTTCATTTTGAATTTTAAAATAACAACTTCGCGACTGGACCATTTATTCCCGGACCTCTTGACTAGCAGGAATTAGTATACTGGCTGGCAAAAATAAGGACAAGGAACGAGGCGGCTGGATCTCACTGAAGCTATATTCTGTGCATCAGTCAGGCAGTCAGCGATCAGTTTATGGAGCGTGTGGCCTTCTGGTGTGGGCATTGCAGTGTGTGACATGACAACACGAGACCTACTCACAGATCTAAGTTATTCGCGCCTTTTTATAATGGATGCTTTACATAAAAACATTGCCATGTGACACAGCTCAAGAGCATGCCAAATCTCGTCGTAGCTGTAGACCAGTGAAATGAAGCCATGGTGGTCTGTTTTGTCCCAGGATCGTTATTAGACGTCAGATGTGTATAAAGGTGTTAGATAATTTCCCTCTGTGTTCTGAATTTTTTTTTCTGGGTGGAGTTTTTGTTGTTACTGTTGCTCTCTCTCTCTCTCTCTCTCTCTCTCTCTCTCTCTCAAGAGTCACCCCCCCCCCCTTTCATTTTCTTCATCTTTAACCTATCTGTTTCTTGCAGTTTCACCTCTGGCCTTTTTGCTCCCAAAAGCTGTGTGGATAAGCAAGACAGACAGACAGACAGACAGACAGAAGTTATTATTACGTCCTACCAACTCACATTCAATTTCCTTTTTTTTTCTAGCGTGTCATGTTGACGGTATAAATGCTCTTTATTTCTCGCCTTCTCTCCTCCTTGCCCTTCTCTCATCCATTTATCAGGTGTGTGGTGTTTCCAGTGCCTTCTCCACCATGAACCTCCACCCACCCACCCCACCCTACCCCACCCCTCTCTCTGGCTTTCTGTCTCCCTCTGCCTCTCCTTCACTGGCTTTTTATTCAAGTGCACACTGCCACACTGTTTCTACTGTCGTTTTGTCTTGGGTTTTGTCCCTCGCACCTCTTTCCCCCAACCCACGCACATCCTCTCTTCCTCTTTAGCTGTCTGTCTGTCCCGCTTTCTGTCTGTCTGTCTGTTCGACTCTCTCTCTCTCTCTCACTCTCTCTTACTCACTCTCTCTCTCTCTCTATCTCTCTCTCTCTCTTCTCTCTCTCTCTCTCTCCTCTCCTCTCTCTCTCTCTCTCTCTCTCTCTCTTTCTCCTTTAGCCACCATGCTTGACATTTTGTGATCACAACCCACAGTTTTTGGTTCTTCTTGATTTCTTCCCTTGCTTATGTTACTGCTTTGCAATGAATCACACTATCAAGTATGCTATGTATAGAAACAAACACACACATGCGCGCTCGCCATGTCTTTCTCTCACACCTTTTTCCCTCCCTTTCCCTATTTCCTGTCTTCCCTTTCTCACCCACTCGCTCACTCCCCTCTCCACCTTCCCCCTTTTCCATCTCTCTCCCGCCCCGGTTTCTCCTTTGCTTCCCTGTCTCTTCTTCCTCCCCCTTCCTCCATCCCCTGTCTTGCCCGCCCCCACCACCCCCTCCACCCCCTCTGTCTTTCTGTTTGCATGGGCAGCATGATGGTGCATGCAATTATAGACATACTTTAATGGACGTGGAGAGGGAGCATATGTGCACGTGCTTTACGTTTAAGTCGCTTATTTTATAGATACAGAGAAAGAAAGAGAGAGAGAGAGGGGGGGGGGACACACACACACACACACACACACACACACATACACACACACACACACACACACACACAACACACCTCAGGAAGAGAGAGGGGAGAGAGATTATTTAGAGACATGTTCTGTGGCTAAAAAGTGTTGTATTCAGAGTTGAAAATTTGTTTATCTGTGCTTTTGTTATCAGTGTATGCATTGCTTGTAACCTCCCAAATTTAGAAATGTTTAATTCAGAGACTTACTACAGATATCTTTTCTTGTCAGCTTTTGCGACGGTGTGTGTGTGTGTGTGTGTGTGTGTGTGTGTGTGTGTGTGTGTGAGAGAGAGAGAGAGAGAGAGAGAGAGAGAGAGAGAGAGAGAGAGAGAGAGAGAGCGGGGGAGGGAGAGAGCTTTATATTTTCTTGATCTCACCTGCCCTACTACAATAATACAATATCGTACACTTAATATTTCAGTTAGGTCTATCTGTCCATGCTATAACATCGGACATTTGGTCTTGAATTTATCCAGGTCTCTGTACCTTTACGTACGACACTATAAGGGTTGTTCACTTACTCCTTTACTTGCTCTTGGTCTTCCTGTTCATACGATATTCATTCCTACAAAATTACAGTTTGGCACACTTATTCTTCGAAATGATCAAAGTCTCTTTGCCTCAGATGTGCACCAATATTGTAAATTTATTCATTGACTTGAACTAGGTTTTCCTGTTTGCATATTCTCTGAATTGATGTGGTTCTACTAGTCTTGAATATGTTAAAATGCAATGCACTTTTTCATTCCGTATCGTTTCCCTGTCCATACAGTGCTACAATGTCGTACACTAATTCCTTGAATTGATCTAGGTCTCTTGCCCATACTATGGTAAAAGATTGTACACATACTATTTGATTACTCAGTCACCAGTCTACACAATACAACAATACCATATACTTATCATTTCAGTTACCGCGTGTCTGTTATATCTTCCTGTCCTTTCTGTACAGCAGTATTATAAGCTAACAATTTTTTTATCTTTTTTTAATCTTTTTTTGGATGTCCCATCTTCTATACCACGTCAGTGGCATTGCACCCACGCCGCTCATTCCCAGACCCGTCCACACCCACGCCGCTCATTCCCAGACCCCGTCCACACCCACGCCGCTCATTCCCAGATCCCGTCCACACCCACGCCGCTCATTCCCAGACCCCGTCCACACCCACGCCGCTCATTCCCAGACCCCGTCCACACCCACGCCGCTCATTCCAAGACCCCGTCCACACCCATGCCGCTCATTCCAAGACCCCGTCCACACCCACGCCGCTCATTCCCAGACCCCGTCCACACCCACGCCGCTCATTCCCAGACCCCGTCCACACCCACGCCGCTCATTCCCAGACCCCGTCCACACCCACGCCGCTCATTCCCAGACCCCGTCCACACCCACGCCGCTCATTCCAAGACCCCGTCCACACCCATGCCGCTCATTCCCAGACCCCGTCCACACCCACGCCGCTCATTCCCAGACCCCGTCCACACCCACGCCGCTCATTCCCAGATCCCGTCCACACCCAAGCCGCTCATTCCCAGACCCCGTCCACACCCACGCCGCTCATTCCCAGACCCCGTCCACACCCACGCCGCTCATTCCAAGACCCCGTCCACACCCATGCCGCTCATTCCCAGACCCCGTCCACACCCACGCCGCTCATTCCCAGACCCCGTCCACACCCACGCCGCTCATTCCCAGACCCCGTCCACACCCACGCCGCTCATTCCCAGACCCCGTCCACACCCACGCCGCTCATTCCCAGACCCCGTCCACACCCACGCCGCTCATTCCAAGACCCCGTCCACACCCATGCCGCTCATTCCCAGACCCTGTCCACACCCACGCCGCTCATTCCCAGACCCCGTCCACACCCACGCCGCTCATTCCCAGACCCCGTCCACACCCACGCCGCTCATTCCCAGACCCCGTCCACACCCACGCCGCTCATTCCCAGATCCCGTCCACACCCACGCCGCTCATTCCCAGACCCCGTCCACACCCACGCCGCTCATTCCCAGATCCCGTCCACACCCACGCCGCTCATTCCCAGACCCCGTCCACACCCACGCCGCTCATTCCCAGATCCCGTCCACACCCATGCCGCTCATTCCCAGATCCCGTCCACACCCACGCCGCTCATTCCCAGACCCCGTCCACACCCATGCCGCTCATTCCCAGACCCTGTCCACACCCATGCCGCTCATTCCCAGACCCCGTCCACAAGCACAGCTCGCCCTGCCGCAGCCCCAGCACCAGCAATCCACAGGGAGTAGTCAAAGTCAAGTCATCAAGAGGCAACTCACCGGCGGAGACACTGCCGAATTACTTCTGTGGTGTCCAGTCGTGCCTGTTCTGATCCAACATACGTAGGACACTGCCTGCTAAGTCCTCTACTGACAACACTAATTGCTTAGTGGCGGAGCCGGGGTGAGTGAGCTCTCCCTCCAGAGGGCACCACCACGTCCGTCAACGACAGCCCCATTGAATTTGCCGATACTGGTGACCCCGACGGAATCAAACTAAGGCCATAGACGCGGAGAGGATATCGAAACTTAGGTCACCATGAGAACAGGGTATGAAGGGCCACTCAGTTTGAGACTTTTTAAAAAATGCTGATCGATGAGAATGACGATGATGAAAATGATGCTACGTATTTCCATTCCGGTCTGAGACTGCATGACAGGGCTGTACTCTACGCTTACTTTCATAGTACATCCCGGCGTCAACCAGGCCCGAGACAAACAGTCACCTGCAGTGTTGGTCAGGAAATTTGAGTAACACTCTGAGAGATACATCCGTTTAGTGAATGAAACTCGACTGTGTGGTCCCAGTCTTCCCAACTGAGCCCTTAGCAAACTTAACTCTGAGTAGGAACCGGTTGGGGCAGGAAAATCCCACGGGACTCTGATGGGAATCGAACCCACAATCTCCCAACCGGGAATCCTCGACGCTTACCACTTCACCACAGCGGCTGGTATACGCTTACAGTTACTAAATAACAAACAAGTCGGGTAAACTTTGCTCCAATGATAAAATGAATACACATCCATAACTCCAAATGAGTGCCGCTTACGACGCC
>CM031617.1:17158530-17206030 GCA_018398815.1 Conus ventricosus | reverse complement strand
TATGCCATCCCCCCCCCCCCCCCACTTCCCTACCCCTCTCAAACCCTCACCCCCCTCACTCTCCCACAGTCGTTTCGAAGTGTGAGCAGCCCAGCTTAGCAACATTTGTTACCAGAGAAGTTTACGTCATTTTCGGACTATACATTTGTTACCAGAGAAGTTTACGTCATTTTCGGACTATGTCGCCTGTCACTCCCCTTCTCTCTCTCCCTCCTCTACAATGGAAAGGGAAGGTTTCCATTTAATGGGGCCCTCTCCTCGCCTCCCATCCCCCCCCCCCCCCCCCCCCCCCCCCCTCCATTTACCACCCACAGGCTGACAGTCGCCTAGAGGACACACCGATCCCCCAACTCTCGTCACACTCTCTCTCTCTCTCTCTCTCTCTCTCTCTCTCTGGACAGTTTTTTTCGATTCTGTTTAACTGAGTTAAAATCGACTGTCATTTCCTGGTTAAGGCTCTTCAGTGACGCGCCACATGCAGTGTTTCTCTCCATTCATAGTATCTACCAAAGACGTTGAACATAAGACTCTCATCACATAGAGTGAGGGGAGAAATATGTCAGCTTTGAGTGGATAATCTACAGGGAGCACCAAAATTACCCACAGAGTCGGATGCTTCTTTCAGTGCCATGTACTTTCTCCACATTGACAACACACAGGTGGATGCAGTAACGGTCCCGTTCTCTTTCTCTCAGATGCTTTTCCAACTGTAATGATTCCTTTACATCCCGCAAACCCTCCATCTCTGTCCTTCAGCCAGCTCCCTTTGCCCCCACCCTATCTCTCTCTCTCTCTCTCTCTCTCTCTCTCTCTCTCTCTCTCTCTCTCTCTCTCTCTCTCTGTAACCATTCCATCCCAGCCTGATCTGAGCCATTTTCTTGTTTCCTTCCCATCCTCCTTTCCCATCACTTTTCCCTGCCACTGGCCAAAGGTCTGTGATATTAAAAGGTAATCACAGATCAGCTACAAAGTCCTTCACTCATGAACTATAAGCATCATCTTCATTTTCCTGTTGCTTTCAGTGAAGATCTGTTGTCAGCACTTGTGGCTGAGAGGTTTCGTGTGTTCGCTTCTTTTCTTTTCTTTTCCGTTTAAAAAAAATTAAATTGTAGTGGGGTTTTCATTGATCGTTTTACGTTTTCTATAACGCTGGACATGAGCAACCAAGCTGATTCACCCGGAATACGCATGCATTTCTTTGTTAAAGAAGTGAAATTAATGATCTGAGGTGAGGCATTACATGTTCTATATTTGTTTCATTTTTTCATGTTGGACATTTTTTAAGGGAGGTGAGGATAGGGGAGGGTGGAGGACTTGCCGCAGCAGTTGTCTCTCCTGGTCCAGTGGTTGGGGTGGTGACGTGGCCCCATGGAGTCGTCTGCTCTGTCAACCACCACACTTGTCTCAGCACTGAACCAGCCGTCAGACCTTATCTCTTCTCCCCACCCCTTTCCTCCTACCCTCTCTGCTGCATGCTTTTTTCGCTATTGGTCCTTGAATCTGTGGCCTACTTCAGTAACAACCAGTGCCGTCTGCTGGGGGCTGGCTCAGCCCTTGCTTCAGGCCTTGTCTGGGTCAGTTGACAATCTTCCAGGGAGGAGGAATTGTTTGTAGTCTGCTGACAGCCAGTTCAACTTGTAGTTGTAGGGCTGTTGCCCTTTCTGTTTTCCCCATATTTTCCTGTGACGGACAACAAAGTATTTAATATCCGTCCAAACCTGAAAAAGATTTTACCGTGTTCTAGAGGCAGCCATAAAGATTAAACAGTCTTGTGCTGCTTGCACACAGGCCACTCGTGTTATACCCGTTCTTATCTTAGAAAAGGTGAAGAAGCTCCATGGTGCATTTAATGTCATGTTCCAATCACAGTGAAACATATTCTTTTAGATTGTTTGGACTTGTACGATGTGAGACATAAACACTTTACAGCAGACTCCATGAAAACCCTGTTCAGAGATGTCTCACCTGACGCGATCTTTGAGTTTCTGAAAGAGATTTATATTTTTCATCTGACCTAAGATTTTATGAAAGAAAGATTTTTAACGTTTTGTAAATTTCTGGTGCGTTTTTAGAAGGTGTATCTTAAAGAAATGCGTGAATGATGTTTTTTATGACAAGTAAGTTGAATTCAACGTGGTGACAGCGTTAATATGGCCCTTTGCGGTCGGCTGGGCTATAAGCAACATTAGCTGTTACAAGGCAGTGTAAAAGATAGGATAACCAGAAGGGCACACACTTGGCAGTGTAAAAGATAGGATAACTAGAATCTAGAAGGGCACACACTTGGCAGTGTACAAGATAGGATAACCAGGAGGGCACACACTTGGCAGTGTACAAGATAGGATAACCAGAAGGGCACACACTTGGCAGTGTACAACATAGGATAACCAGAAGGGCACACACTTGGCAGTGTAGAAGAAAGGATAACCAGAAAGGCATACACTTGACAGTGTACAAGATAGGATAACCAGAAGGGCACACACTTGACAGTGTACAAGATAGGATAACCAGGAGGGTACACGTTTGGTAGTGTATAAGATAGGATAACCAGAAGTGCTCACACTTGGCAGTGTACAAGATAGGATAACCAGGAGGGTACACGTTTGGTAGTGTATAAGATAGGATAACCGGAAGGGCACACACTTGGCAGTGTAGAAGATAGGATAACCAGGAGGGCACACGCTTGGTAGTGTATAAGATAGGATAACCGGAAGGGCACACACTTGGCAGTGTAGAAGATAGGATAACCAGGAGGGCACACGCTTGGTAGTGTATAAGATAGGATAACCGGAAGGGCACACACTTGGTAGTGTAGAAGAAGGATAACCAGGAGGGCACACGCTTGGTAGTGTAGAAGATAGGATAACCAGAAGGGCACACACTTGGCAGTGTAGAAGATAGGATAACAAGGAGGGCGTACGCTTGGTAGTGTAGAAGATAGGATAAGCAGTTGGGCACACACTTGGCAGTGTAGAAGCTGGATGACCAGAAGGGAACACACTTGGCAGGGTACAAGATAGGATAACCAGAAGGGCACACACTTGGCAGTGTACAAGATAGGATAACCAGGAGGGCACACACTTGGCAGTGTACAAGATAGGATAACCAGAAGGGCACACACTTGGCAGTGTACAAGATAGGATAACCAGGAGGGCACACACTTGGCAGTGTACAAGATAGAATAACCAGAAGGGCACACACTTGGCAGTGTACAAGATAGGATAACCAGGAGGGCACACACTTGGCAGTGTACAAGATAGGATAACCAGAAGGGCACACACTTGGCAGTGTACAAAATAGGATAACCAGGAGGGCACACAAGAGAGCGCACACCTCCGCCAAGTGCAGGCCAATGCTGGATTCTGCCTGTGATCTTCATCTGCGCTCAGATTTCGTCCTTTGCTCTTATTCCATCTTTTTACCCGGTTTCGTTAACATCAGTTCATGTAGTTTTTGCATAATTGTGTTGACAGACATACCGACCAACTCATATGGATGGTAAGACAGCCTTCTCTGACGTGGTAACGGTTATGGGATATTTCTTTGGCGATCTCTGACGCCTCGGAGTTGTTCACAAGATATAAAGTGAACGTACATTCACACATCTGCATTGAGACAAACTGGCTTGTACAGCTCTTCTACTCCGATTTCCTCCCTTCCTTCTTCACCCTCCACGGCCACATTCTTTGCCCGCTCCCCCTTCCCCCATCCCTCTGGTCTACATGTACAAAGACACAGACACGCATATAACTCCTCACCAACGCCGCCACACACAACAAACCCACTTACACGCGCGCGCACACACACACCACGCACGCACGCACACACACACATATACATACACGCACATGTAAAAGTTTTCACAGACACGCATACGCAGTAATAGAGAAACCAAAGTTCGTTTCAGAAACAAAAAAAGAGAAGTGGAAAATGGAGTAACATCGATGAAAGACAGTTGGAAAAGCTGTGTTTAATGTGTTGGAAACAGTAAGGATGATGGACAATAGCGGACGTCCAGAGGCAAAGGGCCCTACGTTGACCAGCAGATATTGCAGAGCTCTGTCATCGTGCACTTCTCTGTCATCGTGCACTTGTCAACAACAAAAATGATTATATGAATGATGACATTGAGGGGAGAAGAGTGTCACACAAACACATGTCAACAAGTGAACTATGATGCTATGAGGTACCAGTGGCAAGGAAATTTACGCAATTCGGCCGGTCACTTTAACCGACACACACACTCATCTGTCAATCTCTCTCTCTCTCTCTCTCTCTCTATATATATATATATATAGAGAGAGAGAGAGAGAGAGAATGCTGAAAGATTAAGTAGTGGGGGAAAACAAGTGCAGGTTAACAATTCGTCAGTCGTTATAGTAATGACTTGGCAAAGATTTGAACTTTAAAAAAAAAAAAAATCTTGAAGATGAAGAAAATGGGGGAATATATTATAAATATGAGAAGCCCTTTACTAGCTGCCTGAGGGAATCATCGTAATCCCTCTTGAAAACACATTTATTTGTATTGTCTGCTCCTAGGCCTTTCGTCCACTGGATCGGACTCATCAGGGAGACACGACTGATAGTGTCAGTGCTCATAGTGTCAAATAGAGACACACCACAGTCCATAATTCTGTGGTGTTCTCACCACCAAGGTTCAAAAAAGAATCCAACAGCACCCCCAAAGCAGCCAGCGAAGGGTAGTAAATGAAACAAAACACAAGTGTGGAGATGAAAAAAGTTGCTGAAAAACTAAAAGCATTATTCAAACAATATAAAATATAGGGGACAATCTTTGAGCCTATGCTTGAGGATCCATTCAAGGATGCAAGGGAGATCAAAAGATATGGAACAGTCTGAGTGGTCAGCTCTGCTGTTCAATAACCCAAGCATTGTGAGTGGCTAAGAATTGTACAGAACAATCTTTACTTGGATCTCCTAAGAGATGCAATCTCCCACTGATATATATATATATATATATATATATATATATATATATATATATATATATAATATATATATATATATATTGAATTATAAACAAAGCTTGCTCTTATGTCTTAGATTGAAGAAATAGGGGGAGATACGCATTCATATCTGCAGTGGTAGATGATTCTGCCTAACTAACAGTATGTGCTTGAGTGGGTGAATGGGGAAAAATAAAATAAATGCTTCTCAAAATGAGCCTTCAGCAAGCTTATATTCTCCAAGGGGGAGAGAGATATATATATCTGTCTGCCTATCTATCTATCTGTCTCTCTATCTATCTATATATCTATCTGTCTGTCTATCTATCTACATGTCTGTCTATCTACCTGCCTGTCAATCTGTCTCTCTATTTGCCTGTCTATCTTTATATCTATCTGTCTGTCTGTCTATCTGTCTGTCTATCTATCAATCAATCTGTCTATCTATGTAAAGCGATAGAGATGAAAAAACAAAGGCGAAGCTAAAACATCGTCTGATTCAGCATCGTTCCGTTCACAGTTCACCTAGTGTTCGACAGGGAAAAAGATGATTGTCTTGAAGTGCTAGAGTTAGGAAGAAAACATTGACTTTGTACCCCCATTATTGTTACTCCCGCGCCATTAGCAGCAATAGTCTCTGACTGGTGAACGACCTGATGGGCATCATCATTGTGTGTCACGTGTGCAGGTTTCTGGGCAGCGGGGACCAGGTGAACTTTTTCCCGCCAGTGCAGAGACACCGCATCATCAACCACATCCTGTCCACCTCCACCTACGGCAAGAGGAAGAAGGCGGAGATCGGCATTGAGCGGCTGATTGAGGAGGATGTCTACACGGCGGCCTTCCCTCTGCACGACGTGAGTCGCCCTGCCCCGCACTGTACAGTCCGAGACGCCCCCGGCTCGTTACTCCCCCGGCTCGTTACTCCCCCGCAATTGCGCGGGCCCGCTATTGCGCGGCTAACCCTAACCCTAACCCTATCCCTAACCCTAACCCTAACCCTAACCCTATCCCTATCCCTAACCCTAACCCTAACCCTATCCCTACCTATCCCTAACCCTAACCCTATCCCTAACCCTATCCCTAACCCTAACCCTAACCCTAACCCTATCCCTAACCCTAACCCTAACCCTATCCCTAACCCTAACCCTAACCCTATCCCTAACCCGGGACCATCTCATTACTCGCCGGGGAGTAAAGAGCCGGGGAAGTAACGATACGGGGAGTAATGAGCTGATCCGGTCCGAGACACGTCTCGCTCAACAACACGCGCATCGTTTTCAAGTTTTTATTTGTTCGTTCGTTTTTGTTTTGTTCACGCTTTGAACAAAACGGGTGTTTTGAACAGTTAAGGGTGTGGGGTGGGTGTGGGGGCGTTCATATATACCAAAAATATAACTATGAGGTGTTGTATTCTTGGTTTACAGGCAATACACAAGAATAGAATTTGACCTTATCCGCATAGACACCCGTAAGAGAAAATAATCTATTGACGAAAACGACCTTTCCACATTTTTCGAGCACCTTCCATTTAATATCTCATTTTTCAAAGTTTTAGTTTTATCTTCATCCGCGCCACTCTTCCACCATTCTTTCTTTCCCTGACCTGTGATCAAGACTTGTCGGGTAAGCCACCCCTCATAAGTCTGGCTGTGTATGGTGTTGGAAAACTGCTTCCATCAGCTGGTGAGTGGTGTTCTCCACCACAACACAAGACGTGTCGTACGTTAGTATCGTTCGAGATGTAGGGAATGGAATCCACCCATCGATTCAGCTAGAAATGGACTGTCCTCACTGCACGATGACCAGAAACTTCCCCTCGGACATCAAAGTATGGATCAAAAAATAACCTGAAAGAGAGAATGAGCAAACTACGATGAAGGAAAGGGAAGAAAAGGAGGACAAAGCCAAATAATGCATGAGTACTATTACAAAGAGGTGGCAACCAGAGCGTTGTAGACGCAAGATCGGCAATGCCATGGAGAGACAAGAGAACTGTGATAACACAAGAAATCTTACGCATCCTGTTGAGATCAGCCCAGACCTCCCGTGGAGCATTACCACAATGCATGTGAACGAATACATGAAAAGACTACAGTTCTCCCACTATGATGAAAGGTTCAGGAAAGAGGTGTGGAGATCGCACTGAATGCGTACAACTCTATAAAGAGAAAGATAGGATGGAGAACAGCCACTGTACGACCCAAACACTGGCAAAGAACAGACAGAAAGAAGAAGAGAAGAACAAAGAAAGAAGACTGGTACAAGAAAGGAGGGAACAAGACAGTGATATTGTACCATCAACCCCACACTCTCAGCTGAGGAAAAGATACCAGGATGTAATAAAGAATACAAACCTGAAGATAAAAGTTGTGGAAAGATCAGGGAAGACGGTCAAGAGCATCTTACAAAAATCAGATCCATACAAACGACCTAGATGCAGCACAGAAGAGAATTGCATGGTGTGTGGAGGAGGAAGGGGAATTGCAGAAGAGAAGGTGTGACATATGAGATCAGATGTAGTGAGTGCAGTTGCGTGTATGTTGGAGAGACAGCACGCACTGGACACTATTGAGGCCAACAACACATGACAGCCCTGGCAAAGAGAGACCATGACTCAGTGTTGTTGCGACACACAGCACAGACACACAGCAACAGTGAACCACCCCCCCAGTACAGCATGGTGATAACAAGTTACCAAGAAACTGCTTTGGAAGAGAGAACAGGAAAAGGCGGCTTTAACTCACTTTCGCCCTCAACCAGTTTTCGGGCGAAAGTGACCTAAAAGCCGCCTTTTCCTGTTCTCTGACAAGTAAGACTTCAATACCAAAAATAACGATTATCTACAAACAAACATACTGTGTAGGGTTATCCGTTTTAATACTAATTTACTAAACTGTTCAATTTTAATTTTTGCTTAATCCTGCGTTTTCCTGATCGTTTTTCAATAACATCATTTTCATCTTTAACTGCTCTTTAAAGTCTTTTTAAAACCAAGTTATATTTCTGGCATAAAATCCACACCCGACACAATGCAATGAAAACAACAACCGCCGCACATACCGACATTCGGCGCGAGCGCGCGCATGAACGATAACCTCTCTCCCGAAACAGTAGCGCGCGTCAAGCATATGACAAGACAAACACTAGGCAAAGCTGGCCGGATTTTCCACACACCTGCAGAGACCCGTCAATAGACCGTCACCTGATTACTTAATTACAGTGTACTGAGTCCAGCAAGATAAAACCAGCCTGCCGGCAGTACGCTGTAATGACATCACAGACACGCTTTGCGGCCTGCCTGACATTGACTTGGTTCGCTTAGCTGACTTGCTGGGACCGTGCAAGCTGTGTCGTTGTAAACAATTCTACATACCTCACTCTCTTCAATTCACTGGGCATGCGCAGTAGCGAGATAAAACCAGCCTGTGTTTTACAGTGTAACAGTCGTCTTGTTAGCAAAGCTTGAGCTGAACGGCGCTGTGATCCAGTGCAGTGTAGTGCTGTGTAGTGTAGTGCTGTGTAGTGTAGTGTTGTGTAGTGGCAGTGCTGTGTAGTGCAGGGTTGTGTAGTGCAGTGCAGCGCAGTGCAGTGTAGTGCAGCGTGAACCACTTGAAGAGCGTGTTGAGAGGCTGAGCAGCGGTGTGTAGTGGTAGTGTAGTGCAGTGCTGTGTAGTGTAGTGTAGTGCTGTGCAGTGTAGTGTAGTGCTGTGCAGTGTAGTGCTGTGCAGTGTAGTGTAGTGCTGTGCAGTGTAGTGCTGTGCAGTGTAGTGTAGTGCTGTGCAGTGTAGTGTAGTGCAGTGTTCTAAGTTCTTAATCAAGTCTCTTCAACTTATAATTATTTATTAAGTTCTTTAATTAAGTCTCCTCAAGTTTTTAATAAGTTCTTGATTAAGTCGCCTTAAGTTGCCTAAGTTCTTAGTTAAGTTTTTAATCAAGTCACTGAAGTTCTTTAATTAAGTTCTTAATTAAGTTACCCCAAGTTCTTAATAAAGTTCTTAATCAAGTTTTTACTCAAGTTCTTATTCAAGTTATCTTATAATTATTAAAAAACCAATACAATCTATGTTTTTATCTTAAATATAAATGTCTAATATAGTACACACACGCCTCAAAAAACGCGTTATCGTTGAGGATGTCTTGCTTAACGCCCTTGGTGTGAGATTGGTTAGCATAGATCTTAATGAAGTTCTTACATCCTAAGCAACCGCATTGATTACAATTCTGGTCTATGAAAATGTCTTTTATAGACTCCATGTCTTTATTTATTGACTCCATCATTTTAAACAAATAATAATCCGCCATGATCTATTTTTATCAAAAAATTTAAGTTCTTAAAATATTATTGCATTTTAAATGGATCAAAGTGATTTTTTGTTATTGGCGCGCTGGCGTGCTGTTGTCTTCTGTATTTAATGGTTCAGGTTGTTTTAACTTCTTTGTTTTTGTCGCCATTGTTTATATATTTTTATAACCGTAATAACTGCCCCCAGCAGCAGCAATGGCGCCAAAAATGGCAACAGTTTTAAGTTCAATATTCCATGAAGACTTTGGTGCCCTTGAATTAACTTGCTCTTGTTCTGGAGCTGGCATTGAATCAACTGTTGGCGTTAGCGGTGTTAGTTTCATGATGAGTTATATTTTGTGATTGTAACTGTAATTTTTTTTGTTTGTTCCACTCTGCTAATTTTTTTCCTGCTGCAATGCGTCCAGGATGCTTTAGCTTTTCACTCGTCACTTTCTCGACTTGATTCAGTGTTTTCTGATTCAATGTTTCCTGATTCTGCTGATTTTCCGACTCGTTCATTTTGAAGGGAAATAAAATCTATATGATTAAAAGTAATTAATCCCATGATTAACGGTGATAACAATGTTCCAAATCTGTAATATAAATCACAGCTTAGAGACTCTAATGACTTGTTAAAACTGGATCTTGCGTTAAATCATACGTAAGATCTTGTTACAAATCAATTAGGGGCAAATCTACTGACTAGTTTAGTGTACAAACTAAGAACCGTTTGTCCTACACTTTTTTACCATTCTTGACCCCAGCTGCGCTTTATACCTGTTATGATACTTTATAATGTCTTGCGGCGACATCTGTTGAATCTGTTCTATGCTGAATTCAGTTCTGAGGAACTGTTTGTTTTTCCACATGCTGCCAAAGAATACAACCTCTCCTTTTTGGGCATAATAGCTTGGTCATCAACTTCTTCATTTGTAAGTCCAAGACAGTGTAGGCCGCTCTGTAGCTCTAGCAGATCATCGCTGTTCATGTTTTTTATTAATTATAATTATTTTATTTTTTAAAATGAGCACCGAAAAAACTATTTTGCCAACCTTGATATACCATTCGCTGTTATTGGAGGTCTAAGTGTAGGATACTCAATGCTTGGTAAAAGCCTGTTAAAAATAAACCGGCAGATCTTGGCAAACTAGACTTTGAGGATTCGGCAAAACTGATTGCTATTATTACAGCTTCATTTGCTACGAAAGATTTTCTAGTTAAGCAAGGAATAATTCCAGAAAATATAAATATGTAAAAAAAATACATTTATAAAAAATGGCTTCACTCGTAATGATGATAGGTGGCGCTGTGTGGTGAATGCGCTTGCTTTTAGCGGAAGTAATACGCATTTAGTAAACTACGGATGACGACGAGAGAAAAAGACATAACAAAGCTGTGGAGCAACTAGCCGCAGCACAAGATCGCTATGAAAAGCAGAGAATTGAGCAGTTAGATTTTATTAATAACACACTGAAAAAACAGGGACATGCAGCTTACACATTTAAAGATGTTGATCAAGCAATAAAAGAGTATTATCTAGTAACGGGCAAACCAATCCAGACATTGCCCCCACCAAAATTCAGCAACTTTTATCATCCATCAGAAAAACAAAAGACGCAAGAAATCGCGTTTATTGTCGTTGGTATGACTGTTGTCTATTTTGTTGCGCATAATATTGGCTGAATAAAAAATGAACAAAATCTATTATTGACCAAAAGGATATTGGAAGGGAATCACAGCAATCAAAAAGCTAAGCCAAGCAGCGCGGGTGTTAGTGAACAAACAGCGAAGGAATGGTTATCTAAACAAGCGATTTGGCAAATTTATTTACCTGCGCCTAGACGAATACAGAGACCACACTTTGTCAATACAACTCCAAACGACACCCATCAAATGGACCTTCTATATTTACCCTCTGATACGATTAGACGAAAAAGATTTAAGTACGCACTCACAGTCATTGACATGGCTTCAAGATACAAAGATGCGGAACCATTAACACAAAAGAGTGCTTCTGCTGTTGCTGTTGCCATACAACTGATATACCAACGAGGCCCCTTAACTTATCCTCGCATGATTCAAGTCGATGATGGAAAAGAATTTAAAGGCCAAGTGAATCAATTATTGTTGAAACATAGAGTTACCATTAAAAGAGGCATTCCAGGTGTTCACAGATCACAGGCTTTAGTTGAAAACTTTAACAAACAGTTAGCTGAAAGACTTTTTTCTTACCAGTATCACAGAGAGCTTATTGACAATTCTCGCAACACAGAATGGGTTAGAAGACTGCCCTCAGTTTTGCGCGCAATGAATAATGAAGAATTTAAAGGACTAAAACCAGTACAAGCAATCAAAAGAAAAACAATAAATGTTGCTGAAGACTCCAGTACAACCAGCAAACTATTACCGTTTGGTTTGAAAGTAAGGTACCTTTATTTACCGGGGGAAGTAGAAGGGGACACTCGCATCAGGGCAACAGATCCCGTTTGGAGTGTTGATCCGTATGAAATAAAAAGAATTGTAAAGATGAATCCGCCCGTGTATTATTTACGAGAAACTGACACAACGAAACAACCGGCTCCTCAAAGATCTTTTGTGAAAGAAGAACTGCAGATAATCCCACCAGACAATTCCGCTTTAATTAATTTACGGTTCTCCAATGCCCATATGCATATGAAAACTCTGGATTAACAAACACACGTTTTGTGTTTGTTCTATCTAATGACTTCTTTGTTACAACAGTTGTGTTGATTTCATGTAGATTAGATCGTAGTTTTACGTTGTCATGATGAAAAGTCTTATTGCCAAACAATGCTTCTTTGTAGTTGTCATGTGATATGTTTGACTGCACAACACTGCGAGATATTCCTTTTGCTTTCTTAATGGTTTTCTCCTGGCTCGAAATACTGTACATTTTCGACCTTAACCCCACATACTCCTTGATCACCTTTCCAGATAATTCATCTTTCATCTTTCCTAAAACCTTCTTGTTAGTAATTGAATGCAAAGGCAAATCTTTAGGATAATCGGATGTGTCGTACCATCCCGCTTGCCCTTTAGCTACTTCTATTTCCATGTCTTTATAGATGTCTTCAGTAGGGATATCTATAACAAAACTGTCTGTATCTTGTGTAAAGTACTCTGGACTCTGGATACGAGGGTTTAAAGTAGTCATAAAGAAATTCTAACATCAAAAGCTTTGATAATTCTAAAACAGTAAACCCGATAAATACAGGTTTGTCCAATTTGACTTTCTTTTTTTTTCATCATTATACCAAAAAGCTGATCATGAAATCTTCTGAAGTCCTGATAATTTGGTTTTGAAGTCAGCTTAATTGCTTCGTTCTCTTTAGTAACCAATCTAACATCTTTGCGCTTGTGTGGATTCTCCATAGTCTTTCCGAAACAGCTGTTGTTCACCAGCTTAAAAAAGTCTTTTTCTGAAGCATCTGCGGATTTAGTTCTGAGATCAGTGTTCTTCATGATGTATTGTTTCATGAACTGTTCTTGATCAAAAGCAATTATACGTATGAACAACTGTCAACTTCAAACCGTGTCTTAAATAAAATTGTAGAAGTCTGTAATGACATACATAATTTTTTTTGCCTCGAAGATTAGGCACAAGTTTAGGCGGCTCTCTTGGATTCATCTTTAGACTTCTGCTGCTAATGGATAGTCATTATGCAAGTCATGGAGTTCCTGAGGATATTCTAAGTCAACTTCTAGAATGTATCCGCGCTGTTGACCCGGCATCAAACTGCCCAACCACTTTAATGCCTTTTGAATATTATTTGTACCTGTGTACATTTTAAAGTTACGTAATGGAAGCGATTGCGCCATAGCCCAACCATACAGATTGTTTGCATCTAAATTACATGAGATAGTTAGACCTTTTACTCGGATCATAGTCGTCCAAGTATTTGTTGTTTGCTTTACAATAAGGATGCGACGCCATACTAATTCCCCCACGCAATCCGTTTTCAATCATCTGAATCATTGGTAGGTCAGACAATAAATCAATCTGTACTCCAGTAAACTTTAAGAAAGCGTCCCAACTCATCCCGGGCGCAGAAATGTAATGCGCGGGATCCAGGCTATAATGTTTCATGCAGGTCTTTCTGTAATTTTCAAAGACGTCCGCCAACAAAACATACATCAGCCATCAAGTATGAATCATGATAGTCTCCCATCGTTTTACACTCTAACTTCTGCCACGCATCTTGAGCATGCTGGTAATCAGAATCACTGATGTCCTTTCCTCTGAGACTAGAAAAGAACGCGCCTTTAGAGGAAGTGTATCTTCGTCAAACCTTTCCCAACTGTTCATGTACTCATAAGGGTAAACGCCCTTTCTAACGAGAGATGAGTCAAAATATTCTTCCGTTATTGGGCAGACTTTAAGGACATAGCCAGCGACTCTAACGAACCCATCATGTGCTGCATAGAGTCATAAAAAAGACATGTTATTTAAAGTGAAAACACATGTACTTTTCTGATGACTGTGCAATGCATGACACCCTGAAGGCATCGCCCACTGCTTTCATTATAAGGTGGGAGTCATAACCTCTCAAGTTGTGAAAGAATACAGGCAGCTTCCATGTCTTTGGTTCAAACTTTAGTTGAAATTGCAGTTGTTGTGCGCTGCTCCTCTAAACTTCCCACTAATGTGATCATGGTCTCTTACTGTTGGATTGGCTTCCTCACTGAGTTCTAAACCACAAATCCAACAATGTGTGGCTGAGTCATACTGCTGTTGGTCTTCAGGCGTCATCATGATTTCAGATAAATTCAGATTATTAGAACAATCGTTACGCACTTGCTGCATGCGTTTTAAGAAGTATTCTGCAGCATTAGGCCCTCTGTATAATTCTGGTGCTGAATGAGCGCCATCCGACCTGACAATAATGAAGGCAAATGAACAAATCTGATGATTACTCATTAAGACTGTTTTTCGAAGTTTTTGTGGCGCTGGCCCTTCATAAGGAACAATGAGCGATTTCGAAGTCTGCGTAAACAACATATGGGGAATTTTGCATCCGTTTCAGTTCTTAAAACTAACTTTACTGCCTTCTGGGGGCGTAATTAGTTCCGTATTACAGTCAACTGGGTTAATACAATGTTTTATATGTTTCACTCGCGGCTTGCACAGATGGAATTCTTGTTAAACATTTTCGACAGAATTCTTGTTTATTTTTATGCTTTGAAGTATGCCGCAATAATCTACTCATTGTTCGTATCAATGTGTAATGCGGCAGCCCTGCTGGTGAAAACATCAGAAGTAAGTCGACATGATTCTTGTCTGGTTCGCCAATCGTTGGACTGTTCTTGGACACTCTGATGGGCTGTAGATTCGTTTCCTCATCCCATGTGTATACATTAACAGTTATTGGTTTTGTTTTGTTCTTCAAACTGATCAATGGTGTCCACGCTAACAGGAAAGGATATTCCATCGAAGTTAAGATCATTAATGTAATCCCAATAGTTAGACACTCTCTCTGCGTTTTTGCGGGCGTAAATGCAGCCTTGCGAGAACACACCACATAAACATTTGTTGTCTGTATTCTTTATGTTTAGAACTGCTCTTTTTGCAACTAATGCTGGTGGTAGTAGAATGTAAGACCTGCCTACAATCGGTGCATACTTAGACTGTTTTTAATCTGATCTCTAAGACTTCGCCCTCTGACCAACCAGAGCCTCTCATTTTGGCTTCTTCAGCAGCCACATCAAACTGTGTAAGCAGCTGGTCTGCCCAACCAGGTGTTAAGTCATTATGAGAAAGAATAGTCTGTTGTTTAGTCGAGACCCAGACTTCTAGATTTTCTTCTTTATTGTTTACATAGTCGATTAAAACAGCTAACATTACTTTAACTGGCGGGTCTATTGTTAGTTTACCAGGAACTTGAGAAATAGCATGAGCAACACTTGCCTGTACTTTTGCTGGATCAATGACTTCTAAATCAATATCATTTAGTGCTCTTGACAAACGCTCTTCCTTAAGCATTCCTTCAACAATCGTCTGGGCCTTCATATATTTTATCCATGCTGAGTTTCTTTTCTAACTCAAAATATTTATTTAAATCAAAAAAAAATTAATCAATATCGATGGTCTTTTTGCGCTTGGACTCATAAACTAAAGTATAAACACCCTTTGGGGTTGTTAATGCGAGATGTTTAGAGCAGAGTTTAATGTTTCGTTTACTTTTTTTAAGCATTCCTTTTTTATCTGCTCGGCGTCTGGCTGTTGAGAAAAACTTGTCCTTGCCTTTCTTTGAAGATCAAACTTTGTCTTTTGTAGTCATCAAAATCGGCCTGTAAACGATTAAATTCTTCATCCGTGATGTTTGAGTCAACTAGTGCTTTATTTATAATCAGCTTAAGGAACTAAGTTTAGCTGTTATTAGTTGAACCATGGCTGTGTGCTTTTGGAGTTTAGTTTTTATTTTTTTGCTAGCAGCACCTACAGCTAATGAACACAGGCCGAGAGCTAAAGACAAACCGCCTAGAGGTAAAGCTGCGGGTACGCCTATGCCCGTTGCTAAGAAACCTACACTCGTTCCTGCTGATAGAGCGCTTATAGTCGATGCTCCAGTATTAACATAAGTAACAGCATTAAAGACAGCAGAATACCTTCGTTTGGTTTTGCTGTATTTTGAAAGGTCCTGCTCTAGTTTTTGTTGCATTTGCGTAATGTTTGTTTAATCTAAAGGTTTTTATGTCGGAGGTTTCTACTATCCCTTCTTTTGGCGACTCTGGCGCTGAGGCACATTTGGATAAACTTGAACAGACATGCTTTTTTAAAAATGAAAAAATAATTTAGTATTCTATTTGGTCTAATCTGTTCTTTGCAATATTTAGCTGTGTATCAATTAATAAAAGCAAATGTGCATTAAGTGGTTTATCGGCTTCTTTTTCTTTCTCAATTTGAATGTTTACGTCTTTAACCGTTCTCCCACTTCCATGCAACTGAATTATCCTCTGTTGACCTTAGGTCAATCCATAAAACCGTATTTTGATGTTAAATAATCGTCAAGCCTAACACTGTGAAGGTGTAGATCTTTAGACGCAAGGTCTGCTGTTGGACTTTTCTGCCCCTCCCACCCCCAAACAATTTTCTTATTTCGTCAAAATGATGATAAGGTCTAAGTCCGCTAGCATAGATTTGGTTAGGACTACCATCAATTGTACATTGCACTTTCGTTATTTTTGGATTAAAAAACTTTTCACTTGCTCTTGCAAATGGTTCTTCATCTTCACACAGCAATAAAATACCTTTAAGCGATTTTGCTGTGACACTAAGATTAAAATTCCATATAGCGTCTGCCCTGCTTTTAGGATATGTTGAATGATGACGCACGTTTTCGTAATATATTACTAATTGTGACTCATATTGTTGCCCAATCAGCCTTGCTAAATTAGAGTTGCTAACAACATCAAACTCTAACGAGATGTCAGAAATGCTGTACTTTGCTTCGGTGTCTGTTGATCTGATAACACGTTTGTAGTCATTAAAAGTTAGTTCGTATGACAATCTGTCTTTTAATGCCCCTTGAAGGTATGGGCATGCGCTTTTAACATACTCAAAATCTAAGGGAATGGAAAAGCGATTTCCAAACGCATAACTTACAGCTAAAGCCTTTTTGCTGCTTTTAGCATCTGGTGCGAGTTCGGCGTCTATTCTAAGTTTTAGTGCTTCTTCATTACCAATTCCTTGAAACGCAAGATCTTCCCTTTCATTCGCGGTTAGCCATAGATCAGAATAGGTTAAAAATATGTCTGCATTGTGTAAAGAAAATACTTCTTTCCCTCAAGTTTTATAGAAATTTTCTTAACGATTGCCCGCCCCAAATTCTGGACAACTGTTCTTTTTGGGTCTGTTGTTGAAGCAAGTTTCATTTTGAAAGTAAGCCGTGCAGAGCCTGGCACAATCAAATCATCCGCTCCTAGGTCTGGAAAATTTTAACAGTAAGAATTTTGATCCGCATCAATAGTAGATGGATTATTTGGAACAGTAATATTCCGTTTATTTCCCTTCACGCCATGGGGTTCTTTCAGCTTTCTATGCGGTGTCAAGAATCGAGCCATATACTTGTGACATTTTTATAAAACAAAATAAAAAGTTAATTATTTAAAAACATGGCGGGCATTGAAGAAGAATATGATATTAGTGATCCTGCAGACGACATGGATGAAAGAACTCCTTTAACACAGCATCGCTCAACAATCTCATTGCGGCGTGAATTAACAGAAAGTACGGCCAAAGCATTTTACAAAAGTTTAAACATAAAACCTCCCAACTTTATAGACCCTAATGATTTTGAACGAGATGATGATGGCCATTTGTTTGTGAAAATCGGCTCCAACCGAGAACAACTTTTTCAGCTTACAGATAAACGAAACCCATCAAAGTTTGTAGGTATGAGTACACTTAACCAAAAACTTAAGGCAAAAGATCTAAATCGCCTTGACATTCCTAAACCAAAACCAAAATTAAAGAGGAAAGCAGTTGCTCCTCTTCAAAACAAGCAACAAGAACTCCCAACAGATAACCAAAATGCAAAACACAAAACCTGAAGATTTAATTCAAACAGTGGATGAAGTAAGAAATACAGTAGCAGAACTCACTGAAGAAGAAGAAGCAGCATTAAATACTATGCACGAGAGAGAATTATTAGCCCTTAATCGTACTTTAACAACCATCAAAGGCGAATTACAAACAATGTAGCAAAAACTAGGTGAACTAGATGAGCATATAAAAAAAGAAAAAGAAAAACTCGCTGAGACTAACGACCGCATCGTAGGGCGTGATATTAAAGAAAGAATAGCCCAAAGACTAAAAAATCTTGAGCAAGAAAGATCAGCAAGACTAGAAGCGCTGACTACTAACCGAGACCAATTACGAACTCAAGTGAATAGAATAAGAGAAACTATCGAAAAAATTTTATATGAAGACACAACGCTAGCAGAACGAATACGAACACTGTTTAGAGAGCAAGGTGTCACATTAGCGAGCGTTTATAACGGCCTTAGGATTTGCAATAAGTACGTTAGTGATGGCTATTACAGGCGGTGGTGGAGGGCAAAGTTCAGTGCCTCCATCGCCATCTCCTGATAAATCATGGGTAAAGAAACAGCTTGATCATCTTGCGAGTTTGTTAAAAAAATTAGCTGGTAAAGCTATAGACTCTTTGCCAGGTATATTAGGGAGTGTTATTAGCTGGCTTTTGTCTACTGCAAACAAAGTAGTTGGCTTTATGGCTGAGCACTTATGGGCATTAGTTCTCTTAATAGTGGGTTAATATTTAGTAAAATAAAGGCCGAGTAATCCTAGGCCAGTTTAATCCAATAACAAGTGCTGTCTTTTCATATTCATGGTCATTACTTTTTTTGCGGTCTTCAACGGTCTTTGGGCTTTGGACCCCGGGGATTGGATGACTTAATCTTGGGGGGTCATCGTGTTTTTTTTATTTGTTTGTAGTATTACTGGCTCAGAATTTATGTCGTTTTTTTCCGACCTTCTGTTCATTGCCTGCCACAAGGATTTCATGTTGTAGTTTATTATTGTTCCTACCTGGAGTCTGAGGTCAGAAGGCAGCATGTATAAACCAGTGCCAACAGCAAAGTCTACTTTCGATCTTGCAAATTGCAAAACATGTTGGTACCTTTTTTATACTTGAAGGTAAATCAACTGTAGAATTAATGGCGTCCTCTAAATTTGCTAAGTATTGTTTTTGTGCATCAAACCAGTAGAAGAATCAGTTATGCTCGATCTCGCTTGTGCTTGCGCACCTAGCAAACACCAAACGTAAGTACGAATAGAGTCGTTTATTCGTTCTATTCCCGCTTTAGTTAAGCCCTACAGATGTGTCTAAGATAAATGTTGTCCATGCTGTTTTATGCTCTTGCTCTATGGACCCGAGGTGAACGCCTGTGCCTGAAGAGAAAGATGTGTAAGGAGGATGCAGTCATAGTTATACTTTCTGTTTCACGCCCCCACAATAAGGGGTGCCTAAGCCATGATTAAGATCCAACTTTTGTCTAAAGTCTGTCTTAACATTTTAAAATTGATTCGTTACAAATCCTTTCAAAAGCCTCATATCTATTTGGTTGCTGAATGGATTAAACGGTTTGTCCCTTGGTAATGGCGCTTGCCCGTTCAGTCAAAATACGTCTGAAGGTGTAATAAAAATGAAATCTATACACTGACCTCACCAAAGGATCTGGATGATTTAAATGATTAGCATACGATACTCCACACCCCAGTTGTTGCACAAAACACAGCAAAGTTTAACTGGTTCTGATAAAACTGCATCGGATGGCTGAACCACACTTTCGCGATGTAGTCTTTTTTAATAGGGGGGTTAAGATATCTGCATAATGGAGTACTCACCTTTACTTGAAAGGCATCAGACTGAGTCACAGCAATGTCAAGAGTATCAGTTGCTATATTTTTAAGATTGTAGTGCAGCCCAACAGAAATTTTGCTTTAGTATATATTTAAACGCGCTCATTTTATTTCGTTTAAAAAATTTTTTGTAACAATAACAACTCAAGACAGTCCTTCGTTTTTAAAACAAGCTATTGATAACAATTGTGGAACCAAAATGGTTGCGCTTCATGAAATATTTTACAAAGTCGTAGGGTTTAATATAAGCGAAACCAAGAACAATAATAAGATTCAAAAAATTGAAAGGGGAAGCAAATCAATTCACCCGTTAACAATACCTGATGGTTATTACGGGTTTTGCTCACTAAAAGAAGCAATGAGTAAATTAGACATTACTCTCAAACTTAACAATGCAAATCTAAAAACAATGTTAACATTCAAGCCTGAAGAAGAAAATTACTTTTTTGATAACGAGCTAGCTAAAATGTTAGGCTTTGCAACTAACGGTCAGGACACTAAAAGATTTGTTGTTGCGCCAGACAAAACTACTTTTGAGGGGGAAAATCCGCTCAATCTTGAATTACATTCATTACTCTATGTTCGTTTGGAGGAGCTGAGCACTACTGAAAACTTATATGATGGAAGACCTCAAATGTTTTAAGAGCCCTTCCATCAGGGAAAGCTGCATATTTCGATTATGAAAATATACAATTTCCCCAATTTACAGTTTAAAAGATTAGTTGTGGGGAAGTCGGATCATTTCGTATAAAAATCATAGACAAAACAGGAAAAGACGTAAAATGTGATAACCTGCACATTGTTTTGGAAATAAAATAATAAACTGTACTAAAAAATAATGTCGCGGGGGCCAGATGAATCAGGAGTTACATTAGCGCCTGTAAGGTGTATTACCTTAGAATTAAAAGACCTTGCAGACGTTACAGACTTTGAACAGAATGGTGAAATAGGCACTTTGTATGGGTTTGAGTACACTAAAGATGGTGATTATAAACGCAAAGAGGTTAGCGACAACAAAAAGTTTCCTAAACTAGAACAACTACGCAATGTAGAAGCAAATAATGCTGGCCAGTATGAATATAAAATAGTTCGAAAACCTGACAGCAAATGGCACTTAGAACCATATTTAGAATGGGACATAAAATTTGAATTCATAAGCCCATTTACATTTTTTAGCCGTCAAAAAAGTTTCAGAAAAGCATTCAACTCCGGCCCTTTACATGTAAGTCTTATGCCAGACGACAATAGTCGGAAAGAGATTGAAATAAAGCCGTATGGGAAAAAACAGTACATCCTCCACAGAAGAGAAACGGTTTTAAAGAAAGGTTCTACAAAATTACAGTTCTTTCCAAGCAGAAAATTAGGAGACACGTTCACAATGATATTTGAAATTTCTGTCTTTAAAGATGTGGAGAGGGATGGGGTTGTGGGCGTCAGTGACGTCCTTTTAAAAGGAATTAATATTAGCTGGCAAAACTTAGACGTTAAACATCTTAAAGTTACCATCATCGTTCTTCACAATGGTGAGGATGTTAAGGTCATAACAACAAGCAACAAAATCGATGTTGACTTAAATAGAAACAATCTTACAGAACTAAATTGGATTAATGTTACACATTTAGGCCTCATAGGATTTTATTATACTGAACAGGTTCTAACAGAGAGTATGATAAACATAATAACTGAATTAGATTAAATTCTATTATAAAACTATGGAGCAGTTAAACTTTATGACAAAAACCCCTCATTGTTCATTAATTTGTGGACAAACTGGTTGTGGAAAAACAATATTTATCCTCAACCTGTTACAAACAGTTTATCGTTATAATTTTGATCATATTGTGATTTTCTGCCCAACACTTAAATGGAACAAAGCATATCATGATAGAAGGTTTATATGGACTGATGATAACATATTTTTAGTTAATCCTAGCAATAAACTGAGTGAGTGTCTAGAACGCTTTTTTATATTGTTTGAAGGAACGCAGACACTATTTATATAGATGACTGTTCAGCAGAAAGAGACATAGTTAAAAAGAGAAACACTTTGTCGAAACTAGCTTTCAGTGGAAAGACATGCTGGGATAAGTGTGTGGATTTTATGTCAAAAATATAACTCGGTTTTAAAAGACTTTAGAGAACAGTTAAAGACTGTAGTTTTATTTCACATGAAAGACAGAGATGCATTTGATGAATGTTTGCGTGAAAATGATGTTATTGAGAATGATCAGGAAAAACACAGAATTAAGCAAAAAACTAAAATCTGAAAAGTTTAGTAAATTAGTATTGAAAACGGATAACCCTACACAGTATGTTTGTTTGTAGATAATCGTTATTTTTTGGTTATTGAAGTCTTACTTGTCAGAGAAACAGGAAAAGGCGGCTTTTAGGTCACTTTCGCCCGAAAACTGGTTGAGGGCGAAAGTGAGTTAAAAGCCGCCTTTTCCTGTTCTCTGGAAGACAAATCACTGAAGCTGTCAAAATTAACAACACACCACCTGAGTTGAGACTCAACACAAGAGAGGAGTGGGGCCATACACGACTGGTGAGAACATCACTCACCAACCTGTGAGAACACCACTCACCAGCTGATGGAAGCAGTTATTCCAACACCATACACAGCCAGACTTATGAGGGGTGGCTTACCCGACAAGTCTTGATCACAGGTCAGGGAAAGAAAGAATGGTGGAAGAGTGGCGCGGCTGAAGATAAAACTAAAAACTTTGAAAAATGAGATGCAGTAATATCTTCATGGCTAGAGTCTATGGACTATCTAAATTCCGTTTAATAGATTTTTTTTAATCTTACGAGTGTAAATGTGGGTATTGCGGAATGTTCTGCGTAGAAGGATACAGCATAAATAGGTTGATGCGCCCCTAGGCGTTTACTCAACAACCGAGTGTCAGATTATGAAGTTGCATGTAGGTATAACGTCACAAAATGGCGTGTTTAGGGGAAATCTGTTTCAATGAGTTATGTGTATCTCTATTTTTTAAAATTTGTTTTGAGATTTACTTCAGCGAAGTGACAGCCCTGATATGCCACTTTGCAGTCGGCTGGCTGTAATCAACATCTCTCTCTCTCCCTTCCTCCCTCCCCCTCACTCTCTCCCTCCCTCCCTCCCTCTCTCTCTCTCTCTCTCTCTCTCTCTCTCTCTCTCTCTCTCTCTCTCTCTACTCTCTTCTCTCTTCTCTCCCTCCCATCTCCCCCTCCTCTCTCCCCACACTAAAATCAATGAAAGGCAGACGTGGATATGCTAACCATCCAAGGGGAATGGATCTAACAAAGTCAAGACGCTAAGACTGAGTAACATTTGGTGGATTTTCTTTTCTTTGAGAGGGTGAAGGAGGGGGCAAGGGGATTCGAACTTTGAACGCCTGACCGCAAACTCTGCTGTACCACTGAACCAGTTTGGCAGCTGGTTATGATTATATGAAAGATGGAGGCATGAGAAAGAGGAGGGTAGGAGAGAGGAGAATGGTAGAGAGAATGCGAGAGGGCGGGAAAGGGGGCTGTGAGTGATTGGATGGAGAGTGCACCTGGTCGTGGAAGGTAGTGACAGAAGTGGAGAGGGCTTCGGCCCTGGTAAACCAGAGGCCGTGGAAGGTAGTGACAGTAGTGGAAGGGACTTCTGCCCTGGTAAACCAAGGCCGTGGAAGGTAGTGACAGTAGTGGAAGGGACTTCTGCCCTGGTAAAGCAGAGGCCGTGGAAGGTAGTGACAGAAGTGGAGAGGGTTTCTGCCCGGGTAAAGCAGAGGTCGTGGAAGGTAGTGACAGTGGTGGAAGGGACTTCTGCCCTGGTAAAGCAGAGGCCGTGGAAGGTAGTGACAGTGGTGGAAGGACTTCTGCCTGGTAAAGCAGAGGCCGTGGAAGGTAGTCACGTAGTGGAGATGACTTCTGCCCGGTAAAGCAGAGACCGGGAAGGTAATGACAGTGGTGGAGATGACTTCTGCCCTGGTAAAGCAGAGGCCGTGGAGGTAGTGACAGCGGTGGGAAGGACTTCTGCCCGGGTAAAGCAGAGGCCGTGGAAGGTAGTGACAGCGGTGGAAGGGACTTCTGCCCGGGTAAAGCAGAGGCCGTGGAAGGTAGTGACAGTGGTGGAGATGACTTCTGCCCTGGTAAAGCAGAGGCCGTGAAGGTAGTGACAGCGGTGGAAGGGACTTCTGCCCGGGTAAAGCAGAGGCCGTGGAAGGTAGTGACAGCGGTGGAAGGGACTTCTGCCCGAGTAAAGCAGAGGCCGTGGAAGGTAGTGACAGCGGTGGAAGGGACTTCTGCCCGGGTAAAGCAGAGGCCGTGGAAGGTAGTGACAGCGGTGAAGGGACTTCAGCCCGGTAAAGCAGAGGCCGTGGAAGGTAGTGACAGTGGTGAGAGGGTTTCTGCCCGGTAAAGCAGAGGCCGTGGAATGTAGTGACAGTGGTGAAGGGACTTCTGCCCGGGTAAAGCAGAGGCCGTGGAAGGTAGTGACAGTGGTGGAGAGGGTTTCTGCCCGGGTAAAGCAGAGGCCGTGGAAGGTAGTGACAGTGGTGGAGATGACTTCTGCCCGGGTAAAGCAGAGGCCGTGGAAGGTAGTGACAGTGGTGGAGAGTGTTTCTGCCGGGTAAAGCAGAGGCCGTGGAAGGTAGTGACAGTGGTGGAAGGGACTTCTGCCCGGGTAAAGCAAGAGGCCGTGAAGGTAGTGACAGTGGTGGAAGGGACTTCTGCCCGGGTAAAGCAGAGGCCGTGGAAGGTAGTGACAGTGGTGGAAGGGACTTCTGCCCGGGTAAAGCAAGGCACAGAGGAGGGGTCCAGGACCCAGAGGACTCCCCTGCTCCCCTCCCTCTCCCCACCTCGTCCCCTTCCAACACATAAAAGATCTGAAAGCCCGGTGAAAGTGTCATTTTGAAAGGAAAAGACAAAATATTCATAGCCCCCCCCCCCCCCCCCCCCCACCCACCCCCCGCCCGTAGAGGCATAACAAGTCATTAGTAGTCATAGTGGAAGACACTGAGCTGGTCAGTTTTTCCCTTCCCTTTCTCCTTCCTCTTTTGCTTTCGTTCTTTCCTTTTTTTTTTACTTTTTCTATTTTCCTTTTCTTCCCCTCTCCCTTCTCAAGTAGTCTCATGTCTGTCTTTGCCTCGTTCTGCTTGCATGAATTATCGTACTATTTTATTGACTACTACGTGTTTAACCCGTTCGCCCCCAGACAAAATTACCATCATGCACAGACATGTCTGAGACTGCCACACACAAACGAGGGGAAATAAATGGTAAATGATTGGTAACCCAGTTTGTTTCCCCCTTTCAGTTCTTCCCGCATATATGAAGATGCCTTTACTTCTTTTTCAGTCTGTATCGTTCAATGCAGTGGTGTTCAGTAATGTTTATGTACGTCCTCGCGTAGCGTCACCACCATGTTAGTTTGCAGGCAATCAGGAGGGTGACAGCTGCAAGTCTCCAGACACTGTACAGTTCACTTTCGTCTGCAGTGCGTGTGTTTGTCGTGTTTGAGAGCATAAAAAACCTGCACCTCGGTGATGAATACATCCAGTGTGTGTGTGTGTACATTTCTTCTGTCGTTGCTGTGATGGATATACGGACAGGTGTTGTTCTTCTGTCGTTGCTGTGATGGAGATACGGACAGGTGTTGTTCTTCTGTCGTTGCTGTGATGGATATACGGACAGGTGTTGTTCTTCTGTCGTTGCTGTGATGGATATACGGACAGGTGTTGTTCTTCTGTCGTTGCTGTGATGGAGATACGGACAGGTGTTGTTCTTCTGTCGTTGCTGTGATGGAGATACGGACAGGTGTTGTTCTTCTGTCGTTGCTGTGATGGAGATACGGACAGGTGTTGTTCTTCTGTCGTTGCTGTGATGGATATACGGACAGGTGTTGTTCTTCTGTCGTTGCTGTGATGGAGACACGGACAGGTGTTGTTCTTCTGTCGTTGCTGTGATGGAGACACGGACAGGTGTTGTTCTTCTGTCGTTGCTGTGATGGAGATACGGACAGGTGTTGTTCTTCTGTCGTTGCTGTGATGGAGATACGGACAGGTGTTGTTCTTCTGTCGTTGCTGTGATGGAGATACGGACAGTTGTTGTACGGTTTTTAGGGGAAGGAAGGAGTGGCCGAAGGGAACTGGGCAATGTACTGGAGGGGGGTGGGGGTGGGGGTCGTGGGAAGGTGGGAGGAGACGACAGTGTGTCTTCTGTTTACTAAGCGGCAGGCAGCTTAGGCAACTCTGCATGAATTTATGGGGACACATGCACGTGTGCATAGGTCTGGAGTTGTACTGTCTTCACCTGTCAGCGGAACACCACCGAGTGAGGCTGTGGGATGCACACGGCAGTTGCTTGACGGTGGCGTTTTCGCCGGTGCGCACTGGAGCCATGAAATATGGGCTGGTACACCAATGGAAACGTTCCCGTTGAGTTTTTGTCGTGTCAAATCCACAGGCCATTACACAATGGCATCTGCCGGGGAGCAGTTATGTCCCCTTGACGTCTTAATGGAATACCCTGTGCGTGCCTGCATCCTATGTGAACACAGCGCAGGCTTCCAAGGGTGGTGCAGGATTGCTCCCTGCTTGTTTGTTCGGCAGTTGAGGACAGTACCTTGGGTGTATCTTTTTCTTATGAGTGCATGCATAAACGCACACGAGTGTGCACACTCACACACACACACACACACACACACACACACACACACACACACACACACACACACACACACACACACACACTCTCTCTCTCTCTCTCTCTCTCTCTCTCTCTCTCTCTCTCTCTCTCTCTCACACACACACACCAACACACACACACACACACACACGCACGCACGCACGCACGCGCATATACACACGTGAACATGCACACGCGCACGCACATACTTAAACACACATGAACATGCACACAGTGCAGTGGGCCTACTGTTGTAATTTATCATTTTAAAGCGATGCTCCTGATACCATTCAAGATTTCACTTGGCTAAATTCGTCATCCCTGCTGGAAGTGTCCCTTCTCTTCCCAGTTTATTATCACGTTCTCCCGTACTTACTGTACTCCAGGGTCCACACGAAAAGCCAAGTCACCTGATAATTCCAGAGGATTTGAACCCTCGCCAAGTCCTGTACGAATACTGGGCCCGCTGGGGGTGTTGGTACAAGTATCAGCCACTGGACCACATCCGCGACTACTTCGGAGAGAAGATCGGCATCTATTTTGCTTGGCTGGGTAAAAATGGCGGGTGGATGGAAAGGGGGGGGGGGGTAAAGAGTGTGTGGGGATATGAGGTGAAGTGGGGTGGGTTGGAGTGGGGTGTTGTGTGAAGAGAAAAGGTGTGTATGGATGGTGTATGCGAGTGTGTGTGTGTGAGCGTGCGTGCGTGTGTGTGTGTGTGTGTGCGTGTGTGTGTGTGTGTGTGTGTGTGTGTGTGTGTGTGTGTGTTCTATGCCTGTGATTTATAATTGAATTTACAGACTGGATGACTTATTGCTTTCTTTGTTGACTGATTGACTGACAGGGTTTTACACCGCCTGGCTTCTGCCGGCCTCTGTGGTGGGTGTGATGGTGTTTCTGTACGGTGTCTTCACCATTGGTGACAACATCCCAGCGTGAGTGACAGTCCCACGTTGTCTTGTCTCTTTCCCAACATTGCTTGTTTATTGGTTAGTTTGTATTTGAAGGGGAAGGGGAGGAGGGGGAGAAACATCAGTATAAACTGTTGTGACCGTTGGTTGTGATATAGTACGTTTACAATTGCCGCACTGTGCTTGTTGTGAGATGTGTATAAGTATTGCTGTTGTTGTCTTTGCTTTTTTTGTCATTCTTTGTTGTTGTTTTGTTTCATTTTCCCCGTTCCAGTTCAAACAAGTCAATTCCCCCGACACAGGTCTCTCGCTGTTAAAAAAGGACATCTTAGATATGTTTTATTGTTGTTTTGTAGAACCAATTCTGTCCTTTTGGCTTTTTATGCTGATTTGGAAATCTTAGCATGGAAAACAAAAAAACATTTTAACAGAGTGGTGAATACATGTGGAAAGATTATTGGCAAAAAGCAAGAGCAGTTAGATGAATTGTATGAATGTCGTGTCACAAAAAGCTGTGAACATTGCTGCCGACAGTTCTACAATGTTCTACCATCTGGACGAAGATTCCAAATTCGAACATTTTAAACACAAATAGAACTGAAAACAGCTTTGTTCCCAGTTCCATCAAACTCCTGAATCAAACCTGAACTTTCAATAAGATCCGATTCAGAAAGCTTGTTTGTATATAAGTGTGCGTAGATTATTCTCTGTGTGTGAGTGAGTGGGTGGGTGGATGGGTGTGTGTATGATGTGTTAAATGTAGATCCATAGTCATGTTTTTATGGTCACTCCTAATTTCTCTTTGAAGATAATAACGTGTTCTTGACTTGAATTGACTCCCCGGAAGGCGTTGCAGTGGCAATTCCAGCATCTCGCAGGAACCTGTCGGTCAGCCACTCGCCAGAGCAAGCACTGCAAAGCTGTTAAATCGAATTTAATGGTATCCAGACGTGCCTGTTCTGATTAAACACACTGGACACCACCAGTTAACCCCCACCCCACCCCATCCACCCCACCCCACCCCACCCCACCGCCTGCTGATGGCAGTGGTGACGGTGTTAATGTAGACGAACGTCCCCGTGCGGAGGGAGATCGCCGCCGCGTTCATTTCACGACTGTCCCCAGGAATCTGACGACATCCAACACCTTCACTCACCCTGTCTATAGATCAGCAAAGGAAATTAAAACGGAGACCGCATGGGAGCACGACGGGAAAGCCTCAGAATAGCGGGCATTTCTGTCGCCATTTGGTCATGAAGACCGTGATGCTGTGAAATTCCAGTCTGGATTTCAGACTTCATGACATGGGTCTGTTTTCGCCTCCTTTCATAATATCAGCGGGATGTTAGCAAGGCCAGTTTGGGGAAAGGCAGTATCAATTTTCCCTCTCATTTCTTTTCAAGGAATATTGTTTTTCCTTTTCCAAATGTTTCTGCTTAAAACTGTCAGCTTCACTCTAATGTATTATATGATTACATGGACACATACTTTTTTTGGTTGGTAAATTAGCTGGCTGATCGTTTGATTGGTTAATTTGAAGTTAGTTAGTCAAGTCAGCCGATACAGGTTGATGTTAATGATACCTTTGTCACAATGAACATAATTGTATGCTTTTGGTACTTTTTTAAGAGCATAGTCAATATCAATGATAACTGAAATGATCGTCGTCTTTAAAAGAGAGAAGTCGGGAAGGAGGAGGGTACCAAAAGGACATCTTCCCTATCTGTCTTGCAGTCAGGACATCTGCGAAAGCGGGGACAACTACACCATGTGCCCCCTGAGTGACAAAGGCGAGTTCTGGTATCTCTCTGACGTCTGCTTGTTCGTGCGCATCGCCTACCTCTTCGATCATCCGGGCACCGTCTTCTACGCCATCTTTGTTTCCTTCTGGGGTGAGACAGAAACCATGGAACAAAACTTCAGATCCAAATTTGTATGGTCCAGAAGGCGATCAGCTCAGAGAGGGGAGGAGGGGGGGTCCAGTTTCATTTTAGAGGCAAACAGTAGAACTACCTGCCAAAAAAAATCAAAAAGCGACCATGCAGAGAGAAGGGATAGGATAGCAGCAGAGCTTGCTCTCACTTAGCAACGCGGCAAGGGAAAGGGGCGGTGGGAGGGGGACAGGGAAAGGGATCGGGAGCAGAACACCTGTTTCTTGTCAAGTAAAAAGGAGGGAGGAGGACAGCCGGACAGAAGGTAGCGTTGTCTACCAAATTTATAAGTCATCAAAAAGTTGTTGGGTGGTGGAAAATGTATCAGGGAAAACTCCTAGAGTTTCCCTCCCCCCCCCCCCCCCCCCTCACTCCGCCCCATTTCAACTCCCCCCCCCCCCCCCCCCCACTCATCCTCCTTTGCACATGCAACCAATCACAGTTCACTACTGTTCCTAATCGATGCACTGACTCCATGGATGACAAGGAAGAGGGAGGCGGCGGGCTGGCATCTTCAGCATCGTCAGTCACTTGGATTATCCACTCACTGACTTCTGTGTCACCTTGGTTACTGTCTGATAGGAGTCAAACTTGGATTATCCACTCTCTGACTTCTGTGTCACCTTGGTTACTGTCTGATAGGAGTCAAACGTGGATTATCGCCTCACTAACTTCTGTGTTACCTTGGTTACTGTCTGATAGGAGTCAAACGTGGATTATCTACTCACAAACTTCTGTGTCACCTTGGTTACTGTCTGATAGGAGTCAAACTTGGATTATCGCCTCACTAACTTCTGTGTTACCTTGGTTACTGTCTGACAGGAGTCAAACGTGGATTATCCAGGCACTAACGTCTGCGTCACCTTGGTTACTGTCTGTAGGAATCAAACTTGGATTATCCAGGCATTGGCATCTGTGTCACCTTGGTTACTGTCTGATAGGAGTCAAACTTGGATTATCTACTCTCTGATATCTGTGTCACCATGGTTACTGTCTGATAGGAGTCAAACTTGGATTACCACTCTCTGACATCTGTGTCACTTTGGTTACTGTCTGATAGGAGTCAAACTTGGATTATCCACTCTCTGCTTGGATTATCTACTCACTGACATCTGTGTCGCCATGGTTACTGTCTGATATGAGTCAAACTTGGGTTATCTACTCTCTGACTTCTGTGTCACCTTGGTTACTGTCTGATATAAGTCAAACTTGGATTATCCACTCACGGACATCTGTGTCACCTTGGTTACTGTTTTGATAGGAGTCAATCTTGGATTATCCAGGAACTAACTCTCTGTCACCACGGTTACTGTCTGTTAGGAGTCAAACGTGGATTATCGGGGCACTAACGTCTGTGTCACAATGGCTGCTGTCTGATAGGAGTGAACGCAGAACTAGGGAATGAGGTGTAAGTGGGTTACAGGAGCTCACCAGCTTCAAAGCGTCACAATGGTGTCACTGTAAAAACAATCATCATTATCAAGAAAACATCAGAGATCATTATTTTCCTTGTGAAAGCGATAACTGTCACCATAAGAAATCAGCAATGTTCATAAAGGGAGCTTTTATTTCATTTTTTTACCTAGTTGAGACTCTACATAAAGTTTTTAAAAGGAAAGAAATCGCTTTATGGCCCTGGTATGCTAATCGCAATGAAAACGTTTCGGCTGTGGCAGTTGTTTTCTCTTTCGGCATTCCGTGTCTTTGAGAGACCAACAGTTCACTTTTTTATACACTGTACCTGCTCGAATAATAAACTACCTTCTTCCAAGAGTCATAATGACTTTTTTCTGACTTACAATTATTTGTTTTCATGAGACTTGACAATCTGTTTTCAGGAATCGTTATGATTTGTTTTCATGAGTCATAATTATCTATTTTCATGTCATCATGATTTTGTTTTCATGGGTCATGATAATCTGTTTTCATGAGTCATTATCGTTTGTTTTCATGTGTCATGATAATCTGTTTACATGAGCCATTATCATTTGTTTTTTTAGCGTCATTATGATTTGTTTTCATGAGTTACTATCATTTGTTTCCATGAGTCATGATGATTTGTTTACATGAGTCATGATTTGTTTTTTGATGAGTCATGATAATCTGTTTACATGAGTCATTATTATTTGTTTGTTAGCGTCATTATGATGTGTTTTCATGACATTATCAATTGTTTTCATGCGTCATGACAATCTGTTTATATGAGTCATTATCATTTGTTTTGAAGAGTCATTATGGTTTATTTTCATGGTCATGATTATTTACATTCATGAGTGAGAAGTACGGATTTCATGAGTGATAATTATCAGTTATCATTGTATCATGTGTGACCGCCATATCAAGCCAAAAGGCAGGAAAACAAGTGATTAGGAGCAACCACATCATTGATGTTTACTGTTTTCTCTGGGAGAAAGTGCTGTCTTCACGACGGACGCCATTATCATCGGGGTTTGAAGCACAGGGGTGGTGGCTGGGTGATGGGGGCTGTGAGGAGTGTGGCCATGTCTGTGTCTAGTCTGCCTGCCTCTGCGTGTGGGTCCGTTTCTCCAGATTGCTTCATTACCCACACGTCGCCTTTCAGTTCATGCCAGCGGGCTGCACGGTGTTCCCCTGTGTGTGTGTGTGGGGGGGTGGGGGTGCTTTTGCGCATGGTGCGTGCGTGTGTGTGCGCATGCTTGAAAGGTGCATGCATAATGTTGTTATTATTCATTTCCATATTTTTTATCATTTACCAATGTTTTTTATTTACCTGCGTACCGTACTCTGTTTTCGTCGTACCTATGATTTCCCCACAATTTTGATACTGCAGTTTGTATTCAGTTGTTTCCTGTACTTTGTCTTTAACTGTACATCCCTTACCCAGCTGTATTTTGTATGTCAGTGTGTTTCCTTGCGCTTTGCATTTCGTGGTATTTTCCTGTAATTTGTATTTTCCTGTATTTCCCTGTGCTTTATATTTCCCTATACTTTGTATTCCCGTGTTCCCCTGCACTTTGTGTTGCAATGGACTTTACATTTCCCTGTATTTCCCTGACCTAGTGTTTCACTGGACTTTACATTTTCCTGTATTTTCCTGCATTTTGTAATTTCTGCTCTTTCTGCGCTCCATGTTTCTGTATACTTTGTATATTCCAATATTTCCCCATGTATCCCTGCACTTAGTGTTGCAATGGACTTTACATTTCCCTGTATTTCCCTGCACTTTGTCTTTCGCTGGACTTTACATTTCCTGTATTTCCCTGAACTTTGTGTTTCGCTGGACTTTACATTTCCCTGTATTTCCCTGCACTTTGTGTTTCACTGGACTTTACAATTCCCTGTATTTCCCTGCACTTTGTGTTTCACTGGACTTTACATTTCCTGTATTTCCCTGAACTTTGTGTTTGTGTTTCACTGGACTTTACATTTCCCTGTATTTCCTGCACTTTGTGTTTCGCTGGACTTTACATTTCCCTGTATTTCCCTGCACTTTGTGTGTCACTGGACTTTACATTTCCCTGTATTTCCCTGCACTTTGTGTTTCGCTGGACTTTACATTTCCCTGTATTTCCCTGCACTTTGTCTTTCGCTGGACTTTACATTTCCCTGTATTTCACTGCACTTTGTGTTTCACTGGACTTTACATTTCCCTGTATTTCCCTGCACTGTGTTTCACTGGACTTTACTTTTCCCCTGTATTTCCCTGCACTTTGTGTTTCACTGGACTTTACATTTCCCTGTATTTCCCTGCACTTTGTGTTTCACTGGACTTTACATTTCCCTGTAATTTCCCTGCACTTTGTGTGTCACTGGACTTTACATTTCTGTCACTGTATAAGACAGTAGACAGGGATATATGCATTAATATATCCCCCGTTATAACCACCCCTTTCCCCCTTTTACCGAGAGTATGAACGCCACACAACAAACACACAAAAAAGAAAATGCGGTGCACAAACAGAAGGCTTTATTTGCATTCACACACGCACTCTCCACCCACGGAATGGCAGATGAAACACCAAGACCTCTATATATCCACACACAGGCAGTTTTCCCCACACCCAAAAAACAAACAAACAAAAAAAAAACAAACCCCAAAAGAATCCAACTATTACTGACATCAATAGCCGACCATCAGCGCATGGCCCCTTATGCATACTTGTGCACGCATGTGCTGCACATCCACATAATGACCCTTCCCTCAGGAGGCACACCCACACCTCAGCCCACTAAAGGCCAATACCAAAGGGACAAAGGTGAAATCACATCACTTGGTAACCCCGGGGCTGAAATATCAAGCAAGGTTGGATACCTCATAAAACCCGAGATGCCCACGCGATGTTTGTCTTTCCCAAAATATATTCTTTATACTAATTTTTATGTGCCGGTGTCAAAACTACCCGGACACCCAAACTTAACCCCAAATGTTCAGATTGTTCAAGTAACCCGAACTCAATGTTGTACCTTCAATACATCATTCGAAGTCACTGGCTGGTACTTGACACGCAAGAAAAAAAACGAACTCCTTTCAAAAAAACAAACAAAAAAAAACAAAAAAAAAAACACACACACACACAAAACGGCAACACAGCGTTTCCCAATATGATTTTTGTGAACGTCGGTCTGCTTAACGACGCTCTCACATTAATGCACCGCCCCAAAACACAAACCTTCACTGAATGAAGCACTTGATATGAACAGGAGAAATAAAGTCGTGAACACGTCGAAGAGCGCGGTTCCCTCCCTAACCGGGCACCAACCACACTTGCGATCGCACGCAGGTGGTATACTGCGGCGAACCTCAAGACGCTTGCCCACCCTGAAGACACAGAGTTGAAGTCGGAGGAACTGCCACACCCTCGGAAACTGTGGAGAGAGACGGCGTCCCAGCCGGAACGCACCCTGACGGCTCCACGTGCGTCCCCACTCCGGCAGAGAAGTGGGCAAGGATGACAGTGGAAGTGGCAGCGACAACTGCCACAACCCGAGAGGCCGACCCTCACAGATTTGCTGTGTAGGGGAGGTACACAAAACTCGCCGGAAACAACCTTGGACAACAGGAACGACACAATGGACGACACCCTCAGTCGCCGGGACACTGCCAGACAGCCAACGCCCTGTACGTGCAGAACCCGTCGCTGAACACCGAAACATCGACAGTCTTCACTCTGGTAGCCAAACCTTCAAAAGTCGGTCGAGGGCATACCACCAACCCCTGCCCCAACGGCAGAAACAACCTGAGCACGAGGCCAACCCAACCTTCGTGGATAACCCCCTCAGTTCGTACTGACTTGCAGATACACGACGACACTCCGAGTTCACCTCGGGAAACTCACAAGACAGCACTCACATTCACGGAATTCCCCGTACACATCGAAGAACTCCAGTTTCACGAGCGTTTGTTTACACACGTAAACCCCACATTCCGGCGAGCTTGATACTCTCCTCCCTCCCCCCTCCAAGAGTTGACAGGTAAGCAAATTTCCGCAGGATTCACGCACTTCATGGCCACTGCCACCCTGGCACTGGATGGGCCACACTCCACAATTGTCACTGATGCGACCTGCGTCAGTTCGTGCGTGACAATACCCTTCCCCCAAGATTTAAAGTATATCTTAAATAAAAACCTGAAGGAACGCACGAACGAGTCCTTAGTGTCACAGCATTTAAAAAATAATAAACCCTCTCTTCCTCTACTGTTCTAAGCTCTCGGCACAGAACCCTTACTCCATACGACTCAAGAAATCTGCAACAACATTTTCACGTCCCGGAATTGCCTCCACTACAAACTGGAAAGGTTGTAGTAACAGTGCCCACCTGGTGATCCGACCACTGGGCGACTTGACCCTCTCCAAAACTGAAGTGGTGAATGGCCGTCTGTAGAGTGAATTCTACCCCATAAAGGTAGGGTTCAAACTTCTGAACCGCCCATACCAGAGCCAAACATTCTTTTTCCACGATGGAATAGTTGCGTTCAGCTGGATTGAGCTTCTTGCTGGCGCACACTACAGGATGGACTCCGTCGTCGTGTTCCTGACACAGCACAGCTCCTATGCCCACTTCAGAGGCATCTGTCTTCAGAATGAAGCGACGTTCCGGAATTGGTAAATGGCATACAGGCGGCGTGCAGAAACAATCTTTCACTTCTGGAACGCCTCCTCACACTCCTGATTCCATACCACGATGCGAGGCTTATTTCCCTTGGCCCAGGTCAGTGAGTGGCAACGCTATTTCAGAAAACCCTGGGATGAATCGTCGGTAGAACCCTACCAAACCCGGGAAACTGCGTACCTGCTTCTTCGTAGCTGGGCGCGTAGCCGACTGAATGCGCTCCATTTTGTCCTCCTCAGGCCTGATTACTCCTCTCCCAATCCTGTACCCTAGGTGGGACACCTCAGCTTTTCCTAGCTCACACTTGGAAGCCTGGTAGTAAGACCACACTCTCGAATGCGATCCAGAACTGCTCGCAATACAGACCAAATGTTCTTCAGTGTCGACGGTTGACACCAACACATCGTCGATGAAGTTATCCACATCGTCTGTCCCTCCAGTGGCTGAAGCAACTTCCTCATCATCCGGGTAAACACTGCTCCGAAGTACACAGCCCGAAAGGCATCTTAACCCACTGATAATGACCCTGGGGTGTCGAGAACGCTGTCTTGGGACGGTCGTCTTCGTCAACGGGTATCTGCCAGTATCCTTTTGATAGGTCAAGCTTACTGAAAACCCGTCGCTCTCCCAGCTTTGCGAATAAGTACTCTATTTCTGGCATCGGCTCTGCATCAAACTCAACTATTTTGTTCAATCGACGGAAGTCAACACAGAACCGAATCTTTCCATCTTTCTTTTTCACCAGCACTATTGGTGAGCATATGGAGATACAGACTTCTCAATGACTCCCATTCTCAGCATCATCTCCACTTCATCACGAACACAGTCGCGTTGGGAATATGGGACTGGATACGGTCTCGATCGTACTGGAATACTCGAAGTCAGTTTGATTTTGCACGCCTCCAACGGGGTAGACCCTGGCAAGTCTGTGAAGACATCCTGGAACTCGCCGACCAACTGCTGCAGCTGTTCCCTGAAATGATCGTCTTCAGCACCAATCACTACATCCTCTGCGGATTCTGACGCAGCCAGTGGTACTACTGGAACTTCTTTCCCAATGGTGGGCATCGCCTCACAGAGTTCTTCGTCCTGAATCACCACAGTCGCCACTGCTGTTGGCTTTGATTCGTCCTCCCGCTCCACAAACGATCTCAACAGGTTGGCGTGGTAGAGTTTCTCCCCGACCCTCGAACCCGTATCTTGTAATCGGCCTCCCCCACCTTGGCAATCACTGGAAACGGTCCTTGCCAAGCCAGTTCCAACTTGTTGTGCTTGACTGGTCGCAACACCAGCACCCTGGTTCCTGGTTGGATTGTGCGAGGACGGGATCTGACATCAAAATGGCGCTTATAGGTTCTTGCTGCTTTCCCTAGATTTTCCCGGGCTATGCTGCAAGTCTCGGCGATTCTGTTCCTCAAGTCGAACACATATGCACCAGCCGCCCTGTACATCCATGGTCTCTTGGCTTGGTCCAAAGATCCCGCAGCACCTTCATTGGTCCTCTTACCCTGCGTCCGTATAACAACTCGAATGGAGAAAAGCCGGTGCTTTGTTGGGGAACCTCCCTATACGCGAATAACAGTGCAGGCACCCAACGATCCCATTCTTCAGGCTTTTCTTGAGTCAATCTACGGAGCATCTTCTTCAAGGTACCATTGAAGCGCTCAACTAACCCATTGCATTGCGCATGGTATGGAGTAGTGCGCAGACCCTTGATGGACAATAACCCGAACACCTGGCTCATCATGTTACTCGTAAACTGAGTACCTCGGTCTGTAAGAACCGATGCGGGAATTCCTGTCCTAGACCACATGGCAAACAGTGCCTCAGCAACTGACTCAGTGGTTACCGTGCGAAGTGGAGTAGCCTCTGGATACCTCGTGGGGAAGTCCACCTGTACCAGTATATACCTGCACCCTGTTGCAGACATGGGTGCAATCGGTCCCACTATATCCACGCCTACCCTGTCAAAAGGTTCTTGCATAAGGGGCATCTTGACAAGCGGTACCGGTCTGACTCGTCCTTTATCCACGGTACGCTGGCACTTCAAACATGATTTCACATATCTGCCAATGTCACTGCACATCCCAGGCCAATAGAAGTGTGGGAATATCCTCTCCTTGGTCTTATTTCCCCCCAAGTGTCCAGCCATCGGAATATCGTGTCCGAGAGTTAGTACGGTCTTCCTTAGGGACTTCGGCACACAAACCTGGGTTGTTGTTCCGCTCTCACTCTCGTACTTACGTACAAGAACTCGATCTTTCCACATAAAGAAGACCCTATTTCCATGGGGATGGAACACCAGCTTTTCCTCTGCAGCTCTTCTAGCACGTGCAAAGCTATCATCCTGTTCCTGTCCACGAATCAGCTCATCTTTCGAGACAGCCATCACTTGCTCCTTTAAGATAAGGGTTGAGTAGGCCTGTCCTGGGCTCTGACCTGAGCACGAGTCAACACAGCAACCTGAGGCTGTATCTGCTCGCTGTCATTATCCGACGAGTTTGCCTCCCTGATGGGGTATACTGGGACTCTCTCAGGATGGTGCTCTCCCTCACGGCATATGTAATTCCCCACCAGTACTTCCACAACTGGATCCTCCATCACTAGAGCCTCAACCTTCCCCTCAAAGTACGGCGTGTCCATGTACACAGAGACCACGGGTAGTATGCTACGACACCTAGATTCAGCAATACAACTGTCTGAGTCCTCCCTGTATAGGCACGCTTGGGACCAGCCTCGCCGCGATCACGGTCTGCGAAGCTCCTGTATCTCTGATACCACTCGCCCACGATTCACCGACCCTCACCCTACACCTCGGATGAAATGTTTCCTGGAGCACGGTACACACAGCGTCGGGGTAGCCTCCGAGTATACCGGCTCTCCAAGACACGACACATATTGGATAGCTATACTCTCAAGATTCGGACAATTACGCTGGATGTGGCCTGGTCGCTTGCAGGCATAGCAAATCACCCCCTGCCTAGGTGCCCTTTTGGGTGCAGCGCTGATCGCTGCTGAGCCTCTCTAAAATATTACTCTCTCCCCCCTGTCCCTTGGTCTCTTTCGCTGGAATTTCCTTGGTTTTTACCCCCTAGGTGCTTCGGTTTGACCTCATGAGTGTCACCTACTACAGAAGGGCCTCTTCTGCTCTCTCGCCCTATCCGTCGTGCCTCTGCTATCCGAGTTGCTTCCAAGGCCACTGCTTCAGCATTCTTCGGACAAGCTCGATGCACCTCCGTGACAAAGTCAGGAGTAAAAGTTCCATACATTTGTTCCTCGAAAATGATAATCTTTCAAGTCCTCCGCTTTGTTTTCGTCTTCCCGGCTGCAGTAACACCATAGACTGAAACAAGACTTTAGCCGGTCTAAAAACTGCTGAAATGTTTCTCCCCACTTCCTTCTTCATTCCCCTGAATTTCTTTCGGTATGCCTCAGCGTCTAAACGGAAATACTCTAGAAGCGCTTTCTTCACTTGGTCGAAACTGGCGAGATCAACGGCATTCAGTCGCAGAATAGCATCTCTCGTCTTCCCTCTCAACAGAGCTATTAGTCTAGAGGACCATGAAGTTCTTTTCCAGCGGCACAACGTGGCAACCTGCTCGAAATGAGCTAAATACATGTCCACGTCATCAGTGTCTGTTAAAGGATCAATTGCTACATGGCTTGTCGCTTCCTCTTCAGCCCTCTCTCTCGCCTCCTTCAACTCTTGCTCTTTCAATCTCATCTTTTCCTGTTTCAAGACACGATCTCATTCACCTTTCGTTGCTTGAGATCCAGCTCTAAAATTCCTTAATGTTACGTCTTCCTGGTCGACTTTCCTCCTAGCATCCGCGTCCTCTTGTCTGGGAGCCATCTCTTGGACCTCTCTCGTCTTCTGGAAAGCAATCTCATCCTCTTTCTTTTGCTTCTCTGCCAAAAGGATAGCCAACCTGGCAGCTGCCTCCTCTTCCTCTCTCCTAAGCCTGGGAGCTAACATGGCAGCAGCTTCCTCTCTCCTGGCAGCGGCTTCCTCTTCCTCTCTCCTAAGCTTGGCAGCAGCTTCCTCTCTCCTGGCAGCGGCTTCCTCTTCCTCTCTCCTAAGCTTGGCAGCTAACAGGCAGCAGCTTCCTCTTCCTCTCTCCTAAGCTTGGCAGCTAACATGGCAGCAGCTTCCTCTTCCTCTCTCCTAAGTTTGGCTGCTAACACGGCTAACTCCTCCTGCTCCTTCCTCTCCTTCCATGACATTTCCCGAGCCACCTGTGCCTTCCTAACGATAGCTTCCTCACTTCTTTCTACATCCTTTGCTACATTGTCAGCAATAAACTGGGCCATTCCACCTTACTCAATCCTAACTCTCTCCCTAGGCGTGAATAGTACTGAACAGCAGGACTGCTAGGTGACACAAACTTAGCAGCACCCCCCGGAGACTCTCCAACCCGGCTTACCAGCCGCAAAGGTACGGACATGGGAGTACCCCCTGGCTGCTTATCAGGAGTCGACACATCCCCTTTCTCCTGACAGACTCAACAGGACTTACGGGACTTTGAGACCTAAGCTTGCGATCGGTTTCCAGACGCCATTACCACAGACTATCAAGTTCTCTACCCAAGGAAACCAGATTAGAACCTACAAGAGAATATCCACTCTCTCCCAACCGTAAAGCGAATATTTTGATCTTCCACAGGGTGAATGAATACAATTAGTACTTGGCAACCACAGTGTTTTTTTCTAAACACCTGTCTCCCAACACCCTAGGCACGGTTACTAACTGAGCACATTGATGACAACATTTGAAACATTTCATTTCAACATTTCACATCAAATATTACTGTGACCATCAACACATTCAAATACTCATAAACACATGTAATTGGAATAGAAAGAGGAACACAAACACACCGTTCATACCTCGGTTGCACCAAACCGAGACAACACAAGACAACGTTTTCCTGGCAACTATGTTACTAGGATTGCCAAGTAACCGCGCTTCCTCCCCTACTGACGGCGCGCTCCCTCCAACCACCCACGCGCTACAATTACTATTCCAATATCAAGTTCCTATCCAACTAAACACACAACAGATCCCTAGTTGTTTTTTTTTGATACCCAAAAGTTATGTCCTAAATAATCCTATTGTTAACCCCGCATCTCCACCATATTGTCACTGTATAAGACAGTAGACAGGGATATATGCATTAATATAATCCCCCGTTATAACCACCCCTTTCCCCCTTTTACCGAGAGTATGAACGCCACACAACAAACACACACAAAAGACAATGCGGTGCACAAACAGAAGGCTTTATTTGCATTCACACACGCACTCTCACCCACGGAATGGCAGATGAAACACCAAGACCTCTATATATCCACACACAGGGAGTTTTCCCCCACACCCAAAAAAAAAAAAAAAAAAAAAAAAACAAACCCCAAAAGAATCCAACTATTACTGACATCAATAGCCGACCATCAGCGCATGGCCCCTTATGCATACTTGTGCACGCATGGGGCTGCACATCCACGTAATGACCCTTCCCTCAGGAGGCACACCCACACCTCAGCCCACTAAAGGCCAATACCAAAGGGACAAAGGTGAAATCACATCACTTGGTAATCCCGGGCTGAAATATCAAGCAAGGTTGATACCTCATAAAACCCGAGATGCCCACGCGATGTTTGTCTTTCCCAAAATATATTCTTTATACTAATTTTTATGTGCCGGTGTCAAACTACCCGGACACCCAAACTTAACCCCAAAATGTTCAGATTGTTCAAGTAACCCGAACTCAATGTTGTACCTTCAATACATCATTCGAAGTCACTGGCTGGTACTTGACACGCAAGAAAAAAAAACGAACTCCTTTAAAAAAAACAAAACAAAAAAAAACAAAAAAAAAACACACACACACCAAAACGGCAACACACAGCGTTTCCCAATATGATTTTTGTGAACGTCGGTCTGCTTCACGACGCTCTCACATTAATGCACAGCCCAAAACACAAAACCTTCACTGAATGAAGCACTTGATATGAACAGGAGAAATAAAGTCGTGACACGTCGAAGAGCGCGGTTCCCTCCCTACCGGGCACCAACCACACTTGCGAGTCGCACGCAGGTGGTATACTGCGGCGAACCCTCAAGACGCTTGCCCACCCTGAAGACGACAGAGTTGAAGTCGAAGGAACTGCCACAACCCTCGGACTGTGGAGGAGAGACGGCGTCCCAGCCGGAACGCACCCTGACGGCTCCACGTGCGTCCCCACTCCGGCAGAGAAGTGGGCAGGGATGACAGTGGAAGTGGCAGCGACAACTGCCACAACCCGGAGGGCCGACCCTCACAGATTTGCTGTGTAGGGGAGGTACACAAAACTCGCCGGAAACAACCTTGGACAACAGGAACGACACAATGGACGACACCCTCAGTCGCCGGGACACTGCCAGACAGCCAACGCCCTGGTACGTGCAGAACCCGTCGCTGAACACCGAAACATCGACAGTCTTCACTCTGGTAGCCAAACCTTCAAAAGTCGGTCGAGGGCATACCACCAACCCCTGCCCCAACGGCAGAAACAACCTGAGCACGAGGCCAACCCAACCTTCGTGGATAACGCCTCAGTTCGTACTGACTTGCAGATACACGACGACACTCCGAGTTCACCTCGGGGAAACTCACAAGACAGCACTCACATTCACGGAATTCCCCGTACACATCGAAGAACTCCAGTTTCACGAGCGTTTGTTTACACACGTAAACCCCACTATTCCGGCGAGCTTGATACTCTCCTCCCCTCCCCCTCCAAGAGTTGACAGGTAAGCAAATTTCCGGCAGGATTCACGCACTTCATGGCCACTGCCACCCTGGCACTGGATGGGCCACACTCCACAATTGTCACTGATGCGACCTGCGTCAGTTCGTGCGTGACAATTTCCCTGTATTTCCCTGCACTTTGTGTTTCACTGGACTTTACATTTCCCTGTATTTCCCTGCACTTTGTATTTCACTGGACTTTACAATACCCTGTATTTCCCTGCACTTTGTGTTTCACTGGACTTTACATTTCCCTGTATTTCCCTGAACTTTGTGTTTGTGTTTCACTGGACTTTACATTTCCCTGTATTTCCCTGCACTTTGTGTTTCGCTGGACTTTACATTTCCCTGTATTTCCCTGCACTTTGTGTGTCACTGGACTTTACATTTCCCTGTATTTCCCTGCACTTTGTGTTTCGCTGGACTTTACATTTCCCTGTATTTCCCTGCACTTTGTCTTTCGCTGACTTTACATTTCCCTGTATTTCCCTGCACTTTGTCTTTCGCTGGAATTTACATTTCCCTGTATTTCCCTGAACTTTGGTTTGTGTTTCACTGGACTTTACATTTCCCTGTATTTCCCTGCACTTTGTGTTTCACTGGACTTTACATTTCCCTGTATTTCCCTGAACTTTGTGTTTTTGTTTCACTGGACTTTACATTTCCCTGTATTTCCCTGCACTTTGTGTTTCGCTGGACTTTACATTTCCCTGTATTTCCCTGCACTTTGTGTGTCACTGGACTTTACATTTCCCTGTATTTCCCTGCACTTTGTGTTTCGCTGGACTTTACATTTCCCTGTATTTCCCTGCACTTTGTCTTTCGCTGGACTTTACATTTCCCTGTATTTCCCTGCACTTTGTGTTTCACTGGACTTTACATAACCTGTATTTCCCTGCCACTTTGTGTTTCACTGGACTTTACATTTCCCTGTATTTCCCTGCACTTTGTGTTTCACTGGACTTTACATTTCCCTGTATTTCCCTGCACTTTGTGTTTCACTGGACTTTACATTTCCCTGTATTTCCCTGCACTTTGTATTTCACTGGACTTTACATTTCCCTGTATTTCCCTGCACTTTGTGTTTCACTGGACTTTACATTTCCTGTATTTCCTGCACTTTGTGTTTCACTGGACTTTACAATTCCCTGTATTTCCCTGCACTTTGTGTTTCACTGGACTTTACAATTCCCTGTATTTCCCTGCACTTTGTGTTTCACTGGACTTTACATTTCCCTGTATTTCCCTGAACTTTGTGTTTGTGTTTCACTGGACTTTACATTTCCCTGTATTTCCCTGCACTTTGTGTTTCGCTGGACTTTACATTTCCCTGTATTTCCCTGCACTTTTGTGTTTCGCTGGACTTTACATTTCCCTGTATTTCCCTGCACTTTGTCTTTCGCTGGACTTTACATTTCCCTGTATTTCCCTGCACTTTGTGTGTCACTGGACTTTACATTTCCCTGTATTTTCCTGAACTTCATGTTTCACTGGACTTTATTTTTCCCTGTATTTCCCTACACTTTGTGTTTCACAGGACTTTATTTTCCCCTGTATTTCCCTGCACTTTGTGTTTCACTGCTCTTTCTGTGCTCCATGTTTCTGTTTACTTTGTATGTTCCAGTATTTCCCCTATATCCCTGCACTTTGTGTTTTCTTGTACTTTTTGTGTCCCCTGTTCCTGTATACTTTGTGAGTCCAATACTTTCTTGTACTTTGTATGTCCCTGTGTTTTTTATGTACATTGTGTTTCTTGTACTTTGTATGTCCCTGTGTTTCTATGTACATTGTGTTTCTTGTTACTTTGTATGTCCCTGTGTTTCTATGTACATTGTGTTTCTTGTACTCTGTATGTCCCTGTGTTTCTATGTATATTGTGTTTCTTGTACTTTGTATGTCATGTTGTTTCTATTGTACATTGTGTTTCTTGTACTTTGTATGTCCATGTGTTTCTATGTACATTGTGTTTCTTGTACTCTGTATGTCCCTGTGTTTCTATGTATATTGTGTTTCTTGTACTTTGTATGTCCATGTGTTTCTATGTACATTGTGTTTCTTGTACTTTGTATGTCCCATCACTTTGTAGTTCCCTGTGCTTCGCGTTTCCCTGTATTCTTTGCACTTTGTAGTATTTTGGATTTTTGTTCTGTGTTTTCCTGTACTCTGTATCAACTACTATTCCCTGTACTTTGATGTTTCCTGTATGTTCTGTTTTCCTGTGTTTCATTATAAGTTGTGTTTCCTTGTTCCCCTCGTACCTAGTGTTTCCTGTACTTTGTATTGCTCTATGTTTAAGTTATGTTTCCCTATGCTTTGTATTTTTCTGTGTTTCACTATAAGCCACATTACGCTGTGTTTTCCTGTATTCTATATTACTCTGTGTTTTTCTGTAAGATGCATTCCATGTTGTTGTTTTTGTACCTTGTATAGCCCCGTGCTTCCCTGCTTTAAGTCTTCTCTGTAATTTGTAGCACTTTGTGTTTCCCTGTATTTTTTTAATTTCCCTGTCTTTCCCTGTGCTTTACATTTCCATGTGTTTCCCTATGCTGTGTGTTACCCTCTATTTTTGTGTTTCCCTATTCTCTTTTTCCCTGTTTCCCTGAACTCTGTATTTTCCTGCGTTTCCATATACTTTGAGTGTCAATGTGTCCTTCTGTTCTTTGCATTTCCTAATCTAATGTTTCTCTGAACTTTGTATCCCCTGTCTTACACCATACTTTGTCTTTCATGTGCTTCTCTGCTCGTTGAATAACCCAGTATTTCTGTATGTTTATATTTCCCTGTGTTTGTTTCTCTTTGCTTTGTATTTTCCTGTGTTCCGGGTTCTTTGTATTGCCGGTGTGTTTCTCTGTTCTTTGTATTTCAATGGGGTTTCCATGTATTTTGCATTTCCTTGCGTTTTCCTGGTCTCCGTATTTCCATGTTTTGCTGTACCTTGTACTTCCTCGTGTTTTTTGTTTCTCCATGTTTCCTTGTATTCTATACGTCCCCGTTTCCTTGTACTTTGCATTTCCCGTGTGTTTCCTCAAACTGTGTACTGCCCCATGTTTTTACTTTGTATTTCCCTTTGGCTCCTGTAGTCAGTATATTTTATGTGTGATTCTTCGCACAGTGGATGGTGGCGACGATGACGACGACGACGACGATTAACAGGACATTCAAATGACTAAACCAACGACGACGAAGATGATGATGGTGATGATGACGATGATGATGATGATGATGATAATGATGATGATGATGATGATGATGATGATGATCAAAAGTACAGACGCATGCCATATGTCGTGTTCATCTAGCGGTGACTTTCCTGGAGTACTGGAAGAGGAAGAATGCCAGTCTGGCCCATCACTGGGACTGCTTGGACTTCGAGGAGGAAGAGGTGAGATGGAATGCAAGTGTAAGAGGGAGAAAGGGGAGGAAGGGGAGGAAGGGACAGAAAGTGGGGATAGGGGACCCGGGAGAGAAAGTGAGAGAATGAGAGGCGTGCGGACTGAGTATTCCGTCAGCCCCACGACTGGGACTTTTTGGACATAGGGAAGGAGGTAAGATGGGGGGTGGGTGGGGGCATTTTAGCCCAACTCACCCCTGGTACTGACTGGACTTAAAGGGGGAGTGAGAGGGAGGGAGACAGACGGAGGATCTGGCACACCACTCCAACTGTTCGCTCTTCGAGGAAGAAGACCAAGAGAACGTGAGGTGGGGAGATCCGAGCTATCTTACACTTCCAAGTCAAAGGGGTCAACAGATGCATTCTAAGAAATGGCTAGAAATAATCACATCATTCCATAGATGTACTGGGTCAGAAGCAGCTTTTGAAGTTAAAATATTTTGTACGAAACTGAATACCAGATAAAACATGTGTGCCTTGTTTGGTGGCATTAGCTTACACAGTCCACAAAACATGGATGTGGACTTTTTCTCTCTTTTTTTGTCTGTTGTGAACTAGACCCTCGTAAACAACCACGATGATGATAATAGTGATGATGATCATCAAAGGAAAAAAGTCAATAGTGACTATCAGTTGCGTCTTCCTCCACCTCCTCCACGTGGTATAGTGAAGGAAGGGTATTTGCCGTTACTTGGGGTCCCAACGATCCGGCACGCCGCCTTTGGACTGAGGGTCCATCAGGGCCTCCATGGACAGCAATGCACAGCCTGACGGTGCCCATCTCCTCTCTGACAAGTCAAACTGGAAGAGGAAGATCAAAGACAAAAATGCCTGTCTCTCTTTGGGATTCGGCTGGTTGCGAACGCCTCTGCCCTTTTGTACATGACTGAGGATAGGACTGGACTGACCAAAGTGTTCATCACGGTATCCCTACAACATTTGTTGAATGTAACATCGTCATCGTTGTCGTTGTCGTCGTCGTCGTCGTTATCATCATCATCATCATCATCATCATCATCATTATCATCATCATCATCATCATCATCATGATAATAGTAATGATAATTACAATAGTAGTAGTTGTAGTAGTAGTATAAAGATAATAATAACGATCATATTGATAATGGTGGTGAGGGTGATGATGATGATAATAATAGTAATAACAATAATAATGATGGTGATCATTATGACAATAATATAGTAATGATAATGATGATAATCATCATCATAAAGAAGTAGTAGTAGTAGTAGTCGTAATCGTAGTAGTAGTAATAGTGGAAGTAGTAGTAACAGTAGTAGCAATAGTAGTGGTGGTGGTGGTGTGTGTAGTAGTAATAGAAATAGAAGTAGGAGTGGTACAGCAGTTGATTCCATGAGCGATCCAAACAAGAGTACGTGATTACTTACTTAGACTTAGATGCTCCCGCGTCTTGCGTCGCATGAGGCAGTCAAGGCGCTCCACTGTGCACGGTCCTCAGCCAGCTTGCTGGTGATTACGTGAGTACTACGTCGATAATGATGGAAAGGGCAAGTGTGAGACCCTTGAATGTGATTTCAGGGTGTGGATGCTACTGCTGCTGCCGCAACTGTTGCTGCCGCTGCCGCTGTTGGTACTGTTGCTGCTGCTGCTGATGATGATGATCATCATCATCATTAGCAGCAGCAGTAGCAGCATCACCATCATCATCATCATCATCATCATGACGATGACGAAGATGATGAAGAAAAAGAAAGGCTAGGGGTTTGAGGTGTAACGGCTGATTTCTTTTTAGCAGTCCAGTTTAGAGTTAGCGGACACGATGACTGTGATGATGATTATAACAATACTGATGCCTCTGCTGATAATGATGAAAGATTTAAAAAGACAGAGAGATATAGAAGAATGAAAAGAAGTCCGAATGTGAAGGGTGTGATTGCAGGAACGCCCCAGACCGGAATACGCGGCCAAGGCGCCGACCTTCAAAGAGAACCCCATCACAGGAGTGAAGGAGCCCTTCTTCGACCCCAGGGAACGCCTGCCAAGGATCATGTCCGGCATGGCTGCCATCATCGTCATGGTGCGTCCATTGAGCTGCAGCT
>CM031617.1:17118530-17133530 GCA_018398815.1 Conus ventricosus | reverse complement strand
TATCATCAAATGGAAGCCAGTGATCATCCTCATTATCATCAGAATGGAAGCTAGTGATCATCATTATTATCATCAGAATGGAAGCCCAGTCATCATCCTCATTATCATCAGAATGAAGCCCAGTGATCATCCTCATTATCATCAGAATGGAAGCCCAGTCATCATCCTCATTATCATCAGAATGGAAGCCCAGTCATCATCCTCATTATCATCAGAATGGAAGCCCAGTGATCATCCTCATTAACATCAGAATGGAAGCCCAGTCATCATCCTCATCATCATCGGAATGGAAGCTAGTGATCATCATTATTATCATCAGAATGGAAGCCCAGTGATCATCCTCATTATCGTCAGGATGGAAGCCCAGTCACATCCTCATTATCATCAGAATGGAAGCCCAGTCATCATCATCCTCATTATCATCAGAATGGAAGCCCAGTCATCAACCTCATTATAAATCAGATTGGAAGCCCAGTCATCATCCTCATTATCAGATGGAAGCCCAGTGATCATCCTCATTATCATCAGAATGGAAGCCAAGTGATCATCATTATTATCATCAGAATGGAAGCCCAGTGATCATCCTCATCATCATCGGAATGGAAGCCCAGTGATCATCCTCATTATCATCAGAATAGAAGCCCAGTGGTCATCCTCATTATCATCGGAATGGAAGCCCAGTGATCATCCTCATTATCATCAGAATGGAAGCCCAGTCATCATCATTATTATCATCAGAATGGAAGCCCAGTCATCATCCTCATTATCATCAGAATGGAAGCCCAGTGATCATCATTATTATCATCAGAATGGAAGCCCAGTGATCATCCTCATCATCATCGGAATGAAGCCAGTGATCATCATTATCATCATCGGAATGGAAGCCCAGTGATCATCCTCATCATCATCGGAATGGAAGCCCAGTGATCATCCTCATTATCATCAGAATGGAAGCCCAGTGATCATCCTCATTATCATCGGAATGGAAGCCCAAGTGATCATCCTCATTATCATCCGAATGGAAGCCCAGTCTCACCCTCATTATCATCAGAATGGAAGTCCAGCAATCATCCTCATTATCATCAAAATGGGAGCCCAGTGATCATCCTCATTATCATCAGAATGGAAGCCCAGAGATCATCCTCATTATCATCAGAATGGAAGCCCAGTCATCATTCCTCATTATCATCAGAATGGAAGCCCAGTGATCATCCTCATTATCATCAGAATGGAAGCCCAGTCATCATCCTCATTATCATCAGAATGGAAGCCCAGTCATCATCCTCATTATCATCAGAATGGAACCCCAGTGATCATCCTCATTAACATCAGAATGGAAGCCCAGTCATCATCCTCATCATCATCGAATGGAAGCTAGTGATCATCGTTATTATCATCAGAAGGAAGCCCAGTGATCATCCTCATTATCGTCAGGATGGAAGCCCAGTCATCATCCTCATTATCATCAGAATGGAAGCCCAGTCATCATCCTCATTATCATCAGAATGGAAGCCCAGTCATCAACCTCATTATCATCAGAATGGAAGCCCAGTCATCATCCTCATTATCATCAGAATGGAAGCCCAGTGATCATCCTCATTATCATCAGAATGGAAGCCAAGTGATCATCATTATTATCATCAGAATGGAAGCCCAGTGATCATCCCATCATAAATCGGAATGGAAGCCCAGTGATATCCTCATTATCATCAGAATGGAAGCCCAGTGGTCATCCTCATTAAATCGGATGGAAGCCCAGTGATCATCCTCATTATCATCAGAATGGAAGCCCAGTGATCATCATTATTATCATCAGAATGGAAGCCCAGTGATCATCCTCATCATCATCGGAATGGAAGCCCAGTGATCATCATTATCATCAGAATGGAAGCCCAGTGATCATCCTCATCATCATCGGAATGGAAGCCCAGTGATCATCCTCATTATCATCAGAATGGAAGCCCAGTGATCATCCTCATTATCATCGAATGGAAGCCCAGTGATCATCCTCATTATCATCAGAATGGAAGCCCAGTCATCATCCTCATTATCATCAGAATGGAAGCCCAGTGATCATCCTCATTATCATCAGAATGGAAGCCCAGTGATCATCCTCATTATCATCAGAATGGAAGCCCAGTGATCATCCTCATCATCATCGGAATGGAAGCCCAGTGATCATCCTCATTATCATCAGAAGGGAAGCCCAGTGATCATCCTCATTATCATCGAAATGGAAGCCCATGATCATCATTATTATCATCAGAATGGAAGCCTAGTGATCATCATTATTATCATCAGAATGGAATCCCAGTGATCATCCTTTATCATCAGAATGGAAGCCCAGTCATCATCCTCATTATCATCAGAATAGAAACCCAGTCATCATCCTCATTATCATCAGAATGGAAGCCCAGTCATCATCCTCATTATCATCGAATGGAAGCCCAGTGATCATCCTCATTATCATCAGAATGGAAACCCAGTCATCATCCTCATTATCATCAGAATGGAAGCCCAGTGATCATCATTATCATCAGAATGGAAGCCCAGTGATCATCATTATCATCAGAATGGAAGCCCAGTGATCATCCTCATTATCATCAGAATGGAAGCCCAGTGATCATCATTATCATCAGAATGGAAGCCCAGTGATCATCATTATCATCAGAATGGAAGCCCAGTGATCATCCTCATTATCATCAGAATGGAAGCCCAGTGATCATCCTCATTATCATCAGCTTCCTGTGGTCCTTCTTGCCCCCATCTGGCACTGACCTCACTTTTGATCCCTCCCTTCTTCTTCCCCCTCCCCATTCCCCCTACCCTCCCTCCTGTCCTCCCCTGCCCCACCCCCTGCTTACTGTCCATAGCCGTGGTGAGGTTGTATCGCAGTGGTCGGTGTCAGCAAGTTAATGGGGAGTGTCGATGGACAGTCATGGTGACGCCCTCCAGAGAGGGACGGCCACTCACGCTGGCTCCGGAACTATGCAATTATGTGGTGTCCTGCGTGTGTTGATACAAGCAGGCACCACTGAATACCGCTGAAGACACCAGCCGCCGTAGCGAAGTGGTTAGCGTAGCGGACTCCCGGCTGGTAGGTCGTGGGTTCGAATCCCATCAGAGTCATGTGGGTTTTTCTGCCCCGACCGGCTCCTACCCAGAGTTGAGTTTGCTACGGGCTCAGTTGGGAAGACTGGGACCACACAGTCGAGTTTCATCCACTTAATGGATGCGTTTCTGGGAGTGTTGCTCAAATTTCCTGACCAACACTGCAGGTGCCTGTATCTCTCGGGCCTGGTTGACGCCGGGATATGTTATGAAAGGAAGCGTAGAGTACAGCCCTGTCATGTAGTCTCAGACCGAAATGGAAATCCGTAGCATCATCTTAATCATCCTCATTCTCATCGATCAGCATTAAAAAAAATGTCTCAAATTCTGTGGCCCTTCATGCCCTGCTCTCATGGTGACCTCAATTTCGATGTCCTCTCCACGTCTGTGGTCTTAGTTTGGTTCCGTCGGGGTCACCGGTATCGGCGAGTCCATGGGGGCTGTCGTTGGACGGACGTGGTGGCGCCCTCCAGAGGGAGAGCTCACTCACGCCGGCTCCGCGACTAAGCAATTATTGTCGTCAGTAGGGGGCTTAGTAGGTGGTGTCCTGCGTATGTTAGATCAGAACAAGCGCCACTGAACACCACCGAAGTGACTCGGCAGCAGTGCAGTGTCTCCTCCGGTGGGTTGCCTCTTGACGACTTGACATTGACTGCTCCCTGTGGATTGCTGGTGCCGGGGCTGCGGCGGGGCCGACCGGGCTGTGGCTGTGGACGGAGTGTCAGAATGAGCGGAGTGGGTGCACTGCCTCTGAGGTGGCGCAGAGGCTGGGACAGCAAACAAAAAAAAGAAAAAAAAATACCGCTGAAGACACTCGGCAGCAGTGCAGCAACGTCTCTTGTGGTTAGTTGCCTCTTGACAACCTGATACTGATTGTACCCTGTAAAGTGTCAGTGGTGTGACAACAACAGGACTAGTTTGGGGGTAGCTGTGTATCAAACAGCGGGAATGAGCGGCGTTTGGAGTAATGTAATGAGACGGCACTGACCATAAGATGATAAGAAATCATCATCATCATCATCATCATCATCATCACCATCATCATCATCATCATCATCATCATCATCATCATCATCATCATCATCATCATCAACATCAGATCAATGACCAGAACTCTGTCTGCACTGCACAGCACGTGGTGTTCGGCATCTGCCACCTAATCGACATCATGGTGCCCGATGTGCCGGAGGCCCTGGAGCTGAAGATCAAACGGGAGAGGTACCTGGCCAAACAGGCGCTGGCCGACACCGACACTCTCTTCAAAGTGAGTTGGCTTCAGGGGTCCTTTTCTCTGTGTGTCTCACCGAAGCCGGCAGCATTCAGATGGCAGGAAGTCAGCATCTTCCATCCAAGAAATGCACACCTTGCTGGTTCATAAGCACACACTTCTGACGATGTTCTCACAACCAGCAGTTTTTCGGTTTGTTTACCGTTTAACAACACAAGGGTGGCGTGCCGTTGTGTGTGTGTGTGTGTGTGTGTGTGTGTGTGTGTGTGTGTGTGTGTGTGTGTGTGTGTGTGTGGTGGTGTGTGTGTATGTGTGTGTGTGTGTGTGTGTGTGTGTGCGTGGGTGCGTGCGTGCGTGCGTGCCCGTGTGTGTGTGTGTGTGTGTGTGTGTGTGTGTGTGTGTGTGTGTGTGTGTGTGTGTGTGCGTGCGTGCGTGCCCGTGTGTGTGTGTGTGTGTGTGTGTGTGTGTGTGTGTGTTGGCATGGAGCCGAAAGGGATGAATAGGTATTAATGCATTTTTCGGCAATAAACGTTGATGAACGAGAGCTCAGGGAACGAGGCCGAGACCAGTTTCCCTTAAAACGCAGGCGACAGAGAGGCGAACCGATTGGTGAGAAGATCAAGGTGACAACGACTAACCAAGGTAAGCCGACGTTGATCACGACGACAGATAAACGTCAAGACGTCATCGTCGGAGGCGCACAACATGAGGGTGTCCAGGGCGTTCCAAAAGCGACAGGAACAACAAAAGCATAAAAAGTGCAATGATTTAACGGATCAAACTCCATTGTGCGAGTTTTCTGACCCGGGTTCACTCTGTGTCGGAGAGGACGAGCGCACTTCCCGACATCCTGCTTCAGGTACGCGCTTTTCGGCAACTGAGAAAAGGCGCGCTAATGGTAGGCTGCACTTCCCTGTCTTTGGAGTGGATCAGAGGGGTGGTGGAGAAGGTGGCTGTACTTCCCTGTCTTTGGAGTGGATCAGAGGGGTGGTGGAGAAGGTGGCTGTACTTCCCTGTCTTTGGAGTGGATCAGAGGGGTGGTGGAGAAGGTGGCTGTACTTCCCTGTCTTTGGAGTGGATCAGAGGGTGGTGGAGAAGGTGGCTGTACTTCCCTGTCTTTGGAGTGGATCAGAGGGGTGGTGGAGAAGGTGGCTGTACTTCCCTGTCTTTGGAGTGGATCAGAGGGGTGGTGGGGAAGGTGGCTGTACTTCCCTGTCTTTGGAGTGGATCAGGGGGGTGGTGGAGAAGGTGGGGGTCCGGACCATCTGTCCCCGCACCATACCCGAAGCCCCACTTACTCCCCAAACCTATCACAGCCCACTCTCCTTCCAGGGCGGCACTCTGTAAATGAAGGGAGAAAAAAAACCGAACAGCTCTTTGCCAGCGCTTTTGGAGGTGAGGCAGAGTGTGGGGGATGTTAGTGTTTGTTTTAATTGTCAGAGAAACTTGTCTTGTGAAAAATCCATACACTAAGTGCACTGCCTATGAAGAAAACATCAAGGTAAGGAATGAAAGCTGGTTCAGAACAGAGCCAAGAGTCTTGGTCGTCAGCTCGACACAACAAAGAAGGTCAGGCAGAGCGGACAGACACTAGCAGACGTCGGCCAAAGGAGGGATCCTGGCTCCATTCCGAGCAACGATGGCAGGTCACCAAAGGAAGTCAGGACGAGGCTGACGTTGGTCATGCCCGCCATGACAAGACCACGTCATTTGAAAAACCAGGTCTGTCAGCTTCCCGGTGAAGATCACACTTTGAACGTCACCGGCAACATCTCTGCGGTTGAGGAGGGAGAGCTGCTTTCTGACAGCAGATCTTGAACACGAGAAACTACACAAGCTTTTCCAACACGAATGCATCCGACGGATTAACCGCATCTCATCCAAGAAGCAAGTCCAGTGACAGTGTCATGTAGCAAGCTGACAAATACCACCTCAGACAAGAACCTTGCCCAGCAGATGGCAGACAGTAAGCTTAGCTGGTTTGAGCATGTATCTTGGCATGACTCCCTGTCCAAGACCATTCTACTAGCTACAGTGAAGAGTGGACATGTCCGTCACCACAACTCCCTGTCCAAGACCATTCTACTGGGTACAGTTGAGGGTAGACATGTATTTCGGCAGGAATTCTTGTCCAAGACCATACCACAGGACGGAGTTGAAAGTAGACATGCATCTCGCTGCTCTCCCTATCCACGATCCCTCTAGAGAATGCAGAGGGGATGGACAGTATCTTGGCCTGACTCCCCGTCCAAGACTGGCCTACAGGGTAAATGAAGAATGGACGCGTCTCTCATCACGACTCCCCGTCCAAGACCGTTCTACAGAGGACAGAGAAGGACGGACGTACATCTCACCATGGCTCCATGTCCAAGACCACTCTGTAGGTTACAGTGAAGAGGGACATGTATCTCGCTGCAACTCCCCAGTCCAAAGCTATCCTGCCGGGGACAGTGGAGGTGAACATGTATCTCATCATGACTTCCTATCCAGGACTATCCTACAAAGTAGAGTGGAATGTGGAACGTATTTGACAATGACTACGTCTTGCAGACCATGCTATAGGGTACAAAAAGGGAGGACATGTATCTCGCCATGGGTAATGCCTCCGTCCAATTCTGCAGTTCGCCGAGCCTTCGCCATTGCGCTACCCGTGTGTCCAGACTGGGATGAAACAATGGTGTTCTTCAGGATTAGAGCTGTCATGCGGCCTTGAGTGTCTACACCTTCTCGGGATCTTCAGTTCACTGACAGGAACCTCTGACCTGGAAAGGAAAAAACTTGATGTTCCTAGTTCCGTAACATGTCAGAGTTCCATAGCTTGTGTCCAGAGAGAAAGATTGATTAACTACACTTTATTCCATTGCTATACACACCCACATACATACAAACGTGTATGGACACAGAGAGAGATAATATTGTTACTGGCTTATCTTTCTGATCTTGATATCCTTTACACGCCCTCTCGCTCTCTCTCCGTTCTTCACCTGACTCACCACTTCAAACGTGTATCTCATGGTTTCCGTTCATTCTCTATGATCCCAGCTCAGGAACTCATTTCTGTTGAATATCACACGCCCCACTTGTGCTGCATCTTTCAAACCCAACTTTAAAATTCATCTTCTCAGACAACTCTTCGGGTCCAGAATCTGCTAAGTGTTATGCTGCTTGCCCCTGTGTCTGTTCATATGAGTATGAATAAGGGCTCTAGGTGTATGTATGTGTATGTGTGTGTGTGTGTGTCTGTCTGTTTCTACGTCTGTGTGCCTGTGTATGCGTGCGTGCGCGCGCGGTGTGTGTGATGCTTAATCATGATTTTTGTAGGAAGATTTGGTTTATTTACGTGTTTTTTTTTTTTATAAATTTTTCATTATGCCTGTTTCTCAGATGGCCGAAGAAGACGCCGATGATGGAGCAGGGGGAAACAACCTGGACGTGCCCGAGGCTTGAATCCTTGACACTTCACCCCATCCCCATCCTACCCATACCCGCCACCTTCCCCTCTTCTCTTCGTCGCCTTGCTCACTGCAGGTGTCTGTATTTCCCGGACCTGGCTTGGTGGATCTAATGTGGCGCCTGGAAACGAAGAATACGTATACGCAAACACAAACACACATACTCTCTCTCTCTCTCCTCTCTCTCTCTCTCTCTCTCTCTCTCTCTCTCTCTCTGCCCCCCCTCTCCGATCCCCACGCCGTACGCATTCCCATCCCCGCGACAATTTTTGTCGAACGTCAACGTGAAAAGGACGTGAAACTGAAGACGAAGAAACAAACTTGTAATAGAGGCGAAAGCATCGGCATGTTCAAATGTCATGAAAATAACGAAGGGAGAAAATGGCTTCGTAGTGAACTGCCCTGGTCTCATGGTGACCCGAGGTGCTGTTTCCCTTTCATGCTCATCATGTGATGATGTTGTGTTCTAATCTTCAGTGAGGGGCAGATCGACTGGGACTGTTTAATGGACGTGGTGACTCTCTCCCCATGGTCCCATGTCAAAAGATCAGGTCAAAGTCTCCAGTGTGTTGTACATTATCAGACTATCGTGGTGGTTCTGACCAAATTATCGCAAGTTCATGTGGAAGTCTTCGGCATTGGGCAAAGATTGAGAGCGACTGTTGGATGAGCATGGTGGTTGTTTCCGTACTGCAGCAAGTTCATGTGGAAGTCTTCAGTTTGGGGCGGAGTCGTTGGGTGGATTAGTGATGTGTCCATTCTGTAGCAAGTCATGTGGAACGTGGCGGTAATCTGCATGTCGTAACAAGTTCATGTGTAAGTCTTCAATATTGGGCAGATTCGCAGGATAAATGTGGTGGGGATTCACAGGATGAATGTGGTGGGGATCTCCATTTTAATAAGTTCATGTCAAAGGCTTCAATATTGGGCAGAGTCGTTCGACGGATATAGTGGCGCTGCCTCGATTCCTCATCCGTGGTTGTGATCAGCGGTGTATATAGACGATGGCAACCTGTGTTACAGCTCGCTCTCAGCGCGAGTGACCCGCCATTCTCTTGGGACAGACGGTTGGCACGCCTAAAGTAATTTTGCCCCGTCAGTCACTTTTACCTTTCAGTCAGAAAAAGAAGCATACCAAAACATGGGGGTGAAATGGTGAAACAGTGCGCTGGGATGCAGACAGTCGACATCCCGATCGTCATCTTGGTGTGCTCTTCAAATCAAATATTTGACTCTGTAGATCTGTTGTTTGACTCATGAACTGAGAATACGGTAAATGATTTGCAACGGAAATATAGGCATCATCTTCCCCTGATTTCTTTTTAACCGGAGCAGGTCTGTTCACGAGGACTGGTTTTAGGTGGTTCTTTCCTCTTTGTGATAGGTTCATGTGAAAGTCTTCACTCTTGCGCAGACTCGTTTGACGGACATGGCGGCGCTCTTTACATCAGTGTCTTTGATACGTTCATTACAAACTCTTCACTGGTGTAAATCCATTAGCATTGCTGTTGGATGGAGGTGTTTGCTGATGTGTGTTCAGTTTGTGTGAAAGTTTTTAGTACCGGACGTATACACGCGGACTGTCGTTGGGTGGAAATGGTGGATTCTCTCCGCATTATGATAAGTTCGTGTGGTGGTTCTCTCCGCAATATGATAAGTTCGTGTGGTGGTTTTCTCCGCATTATGATAAGTTCGTGTGGTGGTTCTCTCCGCAATATGATAAGTTCGTGTGGTGGTTCTCTCCGCATTATGATAAGTTTGTGTGGTGGTTCTCTCCGCATTATAAGTTCGTGTGGTGGTTCTCTCCGCATTATGATAAGTTCGTGATGTGGTTCTCTCCGCATTATGATAAGTTCGTGTGGTGGTTTTCTCCGCATTATGATAAGTTTGTGTGGTGGTTCTCTCCGCATTATGATAAGTTCGTGTGGTGGTTCTCTCCGCATTATGATAAGTTCATTTTGAAGTCTTCAGCCTGGACAAGTGCGTAGGAAATGTTGGTGGAAATGTTGGTGGATATGCTCTTTGGTCGTGTTCATTTAAGGTGAAAAGGGACACTCACTCCCAGGCTGTCCACAACTAGCCATTTTGTGTCATCACTGAGGGCAAATAGTGTCGGTGATGGGTTTGACGGATCAGAACAGACACCACGAAACACAAAGGAATGAATTCATCAGCAAGGCCGGGTCTCTTTTGAGTGGGTCTCACATTGGTGGCTCCGATATCGATAGATCCCTGTAGATTTTAGCTCTGGGAGGAGGACGAGCCTGCGTGTGGTTGAGTATGGAAGAATTGGAATGACCGGTGCATGAGTAAAGCCTCTGAGAGGACTTGAAGAGAGTACAGCAGTGATGATACTAAAAACTACAAGGGCACTTGGAAAATCGCGCACCCTGCATCATGCTCAAAGGGATCCTGAATCCGAACCACGGACCCGCGTGAAAATTTAACGGTATCGTCCATGTTCCACTTTCCTTTCGAGCTTAGTGGACGGTGTGAAACCACAGACCCCACCAAGGTTGAAAGGATCTTGGACAAACCAGCACCAACCTTCCCTGCGTTCCTCCGTGGGCCATATTCCTTTTTCTTCCTCTAAGTTTCGGGAACATCGGTTCTGTACTTGTGTAGCATCAACAGGCGCTGGTGTAAACAGAAACCCCTGACTTGGGGGAGGGGGGATGGACGGGATAGGGGGAGGGGGGAGGACGGTGAATAAAGTATATCACAGAAAGGGGAACGACTCGACTAGATGTAATATGTTTAACAGACTAAACCAGTTTCATCAAGCAAGAGACCGTCATTTCTTATTTCTCTTTAGTCTTTTTTTTTTGAACGACGGCGCTCCATGTGTGCGATAAGTGTTTCATCTTCCGAAGGGTGCGCCAAATGTAAAGACTGAATTGCAAATTAACTATATTGAAAAAAGAATACGAAAAGAATACCTCAGGACCCACTCCTCATTTCTTTGCCTTATCTCTCCTCTTACCACCCTTACCCCATCTTCCTTCTCCGCTTCTCTCTCTCTCTCTCTCTCTCTCTCTCTCTCTCTCTGACACACGCACGCGCGCTCACGCACATACACACACACACACACACACACACACACACACACACACACACACACACACACACAAATGCGCGTGCGCGCGCGCTTAAACAAAATCTTTTCGATCTTTTTAGAATTATGCAGTATATGAAGTACTGTTAACTCAACGAATCTTGTTATCTCTGTACATTGTCTTGACAGTGTCCGTTGTGCGGGTCCAGGAAGTCCCGTGTCACGGTGAATTCCCTCTTTGTGCCCACTGTCTTGTTGGTTTCTTCGTGCGCGCATCAATTCATCCATCTTGCATTGACCACGATAGTTTGTTGTGCAATACGTGTATTTAATTCATTGCAAAATGCCTTGTTGCAATTCCTCTACCGGTATATTATGTCTGGAAATTGTGTGTTGGGTTTGTTGCACTCTCAAGAAAAAGGCTTGTTACTGAAGGCTGTGACTGTTTTATCGTTTTGCACTCAATACCAGTTATAGGACCAAAACAAAAGGCTTGTTATTGAAGGCTGTGAGTGTTTTATCGTTTTGCACTCAATACCAGTTATAGGACCAAAACAAAAGGCTTGTTACTGAAGGCTGTGACTGTTTTATCGTTCTGCACTCAATACCAGTTATAGGACCAAAACAAAAGGCTTGTTATTGAAGGCTGTGACTTTTATCGTTTTGCACTCAATACCAGTTATAGGACCAAAACAAAAGCAGTGGGGGAACTGCAGAGCAAGCAAAACGTTTTTTTCGTCATCAGCACGGCTTTCATAACTGAAAAATTGCAACGCCAGAAAGCTGTACTGAAGTCTTTCTCCACAAATATTCTGTTGTCCATGCATTGCAAGTCTGTTGATGGTGGTGTTGGCCGATTGGTTTTCATTACATAGATCCCATAAGTCACCAAGCTTTTTTGTGTTCACTATCACTATGTTTATGGTTGTATTTTCAGTAAAGTTGATTGTGTCTAATGTAGGATACAACTGTCTAAACAACCGCTTTTGTTTTTGACTGGTGTATTACATGTCAACATGTCATGGCCCATTTCTGTTGTTTTTGACTGGTGTATTACATGTCAACATGGCATGGCCCATTTCTGTTGTTTTTGACTGGTGTATTACATGTCAACATGGCATGGCCCATTTCTGTTGTTTGCATGTTGAATCATTCCCTTCTCATTTCTACTCGAGTCATTTTTGCCATAAACTTTACTGTAAACGGACGAACACGATCGCGGCCTTACTAAATTCACCCCTTTTAAACATGTGGGTTCTCTTTTACATGTTATGGGCTGGAGTAAAGTAATGAATCGATAAGGATCCCCTCCCCACTCCCTCCTCCCTGTTACTTTAGAGATTTGTTTCGAACCATTTTATGGTCTTTGTCTTCTCTTCTATAATTTACTCCAAACAAAGATTCTTTTGAAAACGAAGTTGTCCGGAAATTCCTCTGTCTGTACTAGGTTAACCTTCAGACAAAGACTTTCTTTTTATCGGGAACATTTTGTCTTTGTACTAGATTTACTTCCCCATTACGTGAAAGGTAAGCTTTAGGCCTACGTCCTATTGGCCGGAGGCCCTTAAGGACAATGTTTCCCAGACTGTAGTCTGTGTAGTTCTTGGTGTTGCTGTCCCCAGCGGTGATTGGCAGGAGTCGGTGTTGTTGGTCGTCTGCTCTCTGTGGCAGCCTCCTTCCAAGCCCTCGTACAGCTCCCTTTTAGGACCACTCATATGAATCCACACGATCCAATTTTGGCCGGTAAGGGTAGAACACCCTAACCGGTCGCCCACCCCGGTAGGCAAGCCAGAGGACAGGGGTGTGAGTCTCAAAGGGTCGACCCAAGGCTGGACTCTGGGGATCCTCTTTGCCTTCCGCGCCTCTTTCCTGCACAGTGGTTAAAACCAACGGTCTGTACCGGAGGACAGGAGGGAATCGCACAGGAGCTGCATCCCTAGAGTGGGATGTGGTTGGAGGAAGTCCTGGACTCTGTGGGCGTCGTGGGTTGGCCCCCGGGTGGTGCCAGGATGGCCACTTGGGCAGAGCACCCACTGAAGGCATGTTGGAGCGATGCGTCACTCCTGCATGCACATTTGGTGCCCATGAGGCTACCTCTGCGGCACCCTGTGCGCAGCCTCTTCACTTGTTTGGGGGAGATTCTGGCGTAGTTTAAGCGCACGGGAAGGTAAAGCCGTCCCCTTGCCTCGCATCAATCTCTAAGGATCTCCTCTCGCTCTCTGTGAACAGTTGCTCGAGCATAGTCCACAACTTCAGTCATTAACAGCCCAAGATCGGTGGGTGTGCCATTCTATGTTGTAGCCTAGACTGTTCGGTAGGCCATTTCATTGCTCAGTATGCCAGAATGGGACATGGATGTAAGCTCTGTGCCCTTTGACATAACCTGGTGAGCGAAAAAGGATTTCAGCCTGGATCTCTTTCCTGTTTTTCCTTCCCCCGGCTGGTAGTGCTTGTAATGAGGATTTCCAATCGGACAGGAAAACCACTGCTGTTGGTGGTTGAGGCATGATCGTTCACCGAGCAGTGTAAAGATGGGCGTTCTTGCGCCGAATTGGATGAAGATAAGTGGTTGCTTGTTCATTTTCGTTGTCCTGAATGCTGTGTATTTTGCCTGAAGAAGACCTGTGAGGTTGAAATGCGTCGTGTTTTGTCTTGTTATTCGTTTGTCTACGTTCTTTGGCCATGCTTTATCAATAACTTTTCAAATTAGATCCCTCCATCAAAAGCCTTTTGTTCCTGAACATTTTTTCCTCTGTCAAAGACTCCCTCATAGGAAACCCCATTTCAAAAATGAATGTGCCAAAGAGCATTGAAGTACTACTGTTTTACATGGTTCTGCAAGGTGTGTATCGTCTGCTTCTCTTTGGGTATTTTAATGGGGAGAATGTCCGTTTTTGTTTATTATTTCAATTCATTTATTTCTTTGCATGTATAAATTATCAATTTGCAGATTTATTTTAACTTATGATCAGTCATCTGTTTTTGTATAGGCCTATCATTCAGGCATTATTTTGACATTCTTGATAATACGTATGTGTGTCCCATTTTTAGATGCATGATTGTTTGCTCTGCAAACAATTTATTTTTCATTGATGAATCTATAATTCCAACCGCAACCCCCGCCCTCACCCATCACTCCTCGCTTTCCTAAGACATCTAAACGGATGTGTTGCAAGGCATCAAACACTTATTGAACTACTGTATAATTCGAGGATTGGTGGTAAAGAAAAAGACCCAGTCAAGTGTTATCAATTTTTACTTATTGAACTACTCATATCATAATAAAAAATAATTGACATGAAAATGTGATCCAGTAACGGGCAGTGGATACATTCCGTTAGGTCTGTGGTTTTGCGAGGATTTTCATTTCCCCCCCCCCCCCCCCCCTTTTTTTTTTCTCCCCCTCCTAATTATAGATTTCCGACCATGCCAGCCGTATGTAGGTGATAGAAAGTTTCATGGGACCATGCCAGCCGTATGTAGGTGATAGAAAATTTCAAGAGAAAAAAGTCAGTCACTGCTGAGGCCTTTCTTTTTTTCTCTCCACAGTTCAAACAGATACGATCACCACGTGGTTTTCAAGTTCATCATCACTTCCACCAGTAGTATTTTTTTGTTATAATTCTCATCATTATCATCATCATTGTTATTACCTTTTCACATTCTTCAGAGTTCTTATGGCATGAATACCAGTCATTGTGCGTCAATTCTACTGCTATTTTGAATCAGATCAACCAGTGTGATTTCTACATTGCTTTGTGACCAGTTTTCCTATGTGATTTCTACTGTTGATTTTAAAGCCAGTAGTCTCATGTTGTTGCTGCTGCTGCTTATTCTTCATCCTTGTCTGCAAAAGAGCACTGAATCATGACATTCATATTAAGTGTGGTCTACAAATGGACATGAGTCTTATTATTCATGGTAGTATGTGGTCTGCAAATGAACATTGAGTCATAGTGTTCTTGGTAACTATGTTCTATATATGAACATTGAGCCTTACATGTTCATGGGAACCAAGTTCTACAAATGAACATTGAGTCTAAAGTTCATCGTAAACGTGTTCTACAATTGGACATTTGAGTCTTGACGTTGATGGTGATTGTGGTCTGCCCTGCTTTCCAGTTGTTGTTGTTGATGTCGTAGGTTTTCTTTTT
>CM031617.1:17103530-17113530 GCA_018398815.1 Conus ventricosus | reverse complement strand
GGCTCTGTGCTAGATCTACCTCCCATAAAAACAACTTTCTCTTCAAAAACTCCTCTATTTCAAAGATTTCGTTTAAATTAGATTTATTTCCCATCAAAAATTCCCTTCCTTAAAATACATTTTGTTTATATCAGAGTTACCTCCCATCAAAACCTCCATCTCTTTGAAGAATGTTGATATTACTTATACCTCCCATCAAAAACTCTCTCCCTTTAAAGACTACACTAATTTCACTGCACATCAAAGCCTCCATTTCTATAAAGAGTGTTTACACTATACTTAACTCCCATCTAAAACTCCCTTTAAAACTGTTTTTACTAGGTTGAACTTCAATCAAAAACCACATCTCTCCACAGACTTTGTGTATACTATGTTTTTCCTTCCATCAAAATCTTACTCTCTTCAAAGACTGTTCATACTAGCTTAATCTCCCATCAAAACTTCCCTCTGTTTAAGTTTATACTAGATTTCCTCACATCAGGAACTCTCTCCTTTAAAGAAATACTACACTTAGATTTCAAAATTTCCCTCTCTTTAAAGATTGTTCATTTCAGATTTACCTCACATCAAAGACTCTCTTTAAACATTGTTCATTTTAGATTTACCTCACATCAAAGACTCCCTCTCTTTAAAGACCGTCTTTCGGGACCATTCTTGTCACCCTACTAGATCAATTTCTAAAGACTCACACAATTGATGGGCTTGTGTTTTGTTTTTGTCTATTCTGAATTTACCTCCCAACACTCCCTCTCTTTATTAATTATTTCTTTTCTTTTTTTCTTCAAATTTGTCTTTTTCTGTTTGCAAAAACTCCCTCTCCTCGAACAATTTTCGGTTTGTTTATGCCTGTATACTGTTGTGGCAGGATAGGCCATTGAAAAAGGCGTTACCACACAATAATAAGGCGTGAGGCTGGAGGCAGCTTCATTCATTTATTGACGTAGACAACCAACCGTTGTTACTCCCTGCGCATGTGCCAATAATTAAAGTAAGGAGTTACGCCCCTCCATGCGGATTGAAAGTAAGTCTACAATTATTCAACATACATTAACTGCCAATTAAGACTCCCTCTTTCAAAGAAGTATTTTTCAGTGACAATTTTCTCATTGTCTATGTTTAAAACACCACATAAGACACATTCCTCTTGAATACTGCTGAAACATGTTTTGTTCTTGTCTGTTCTAGATCTACCTCCTAAAAAAAAAGCCCTTCCCTGTATACACTTGGTTTTCTTGATTTTGTTCTTAAACTCGATGCCGATTCTTTATTTTGGTTTTTGTTAAAACTAGAATTACCTCACATCAAACATCCCCTCCCTTTCATGACCTTTTTGTCTCTTGGAACATTTTCATTTCTGCCTATACTAGACTGATCGCCCAATTTAGACTCCCCCTCCTTTGAAGATGTGTGTGTGGAGATAACTGCCTGCATGTATACTACATTAAATTCTCAACAACAACAAAAAAAGAAACAACAAAAACAAAAGAGAGACTCTCTCACTTTTCAGGTCTGTTCTGGGACTTTTTTTTTGTCTGTACTAAATATGCCTGCCAACAAAATTCCTCTTCCTTTAAAGACCTTGCTGTTCTTGGGAGGAGGAGGAGGAGAGTGTGTGTGTGTGTGTGTGTGTGTGTGTGTGTGTGTGTGTGTGTGTGTGTGCTTATGGTTGTTAAGGAATAGTTGAACTGTATGAAAAACTGAGAAGGTATTCTTTTCTAATACTGTACAATAAGGTGCTTATCTTTTCAAAAACCCAATCTTGAATCATTAACATATTTCTCTGGAAACATCTTGTAGCTGCATGCTTTGCATTCCCTTCTTCTTCTTCCAGATGGGATGTTTAACCTGCCCCGTGCCCACAGTCTTCAAGTAGACTATTCTGGCACACAGGTTGCATGCATTGTGTATTTTCGTGTAGCCGGTACTCACCCGTCTTAGGACATGAGCATCGGGATCTTTAGAGTCCGTGTATGGTCTTTAGTGCATGTGACACAGACTAGACCTCGGTTTATAGTCCCATCCGAACAACTATATGGGGGATGGAGTCAGAACCAATGTTAACTCCGAGGGAAAAATCCCCCTAGACCGAAATTCGAACCCGCAACCCCAGGATCACGAGTCCGGCGCTCTACCAACTGAGCTATCGGCCCCATTCTTTTGTTTCATACCATGAGGGGGGTTACCATAAAGTCAAACTGATCTCTGAACTATGTGGACTTTTTAACTGAAGAAACTTTAAACGATGCCAACCATTCTTTGTTAATATTTATTCCTTGTTTCCTTTTTAGTCCACATACGTACATTAAAGCTAGTTAATGTTTTAATGTTTTTTTACCTGCTTCTCATCTGTTCTCTTTCAACTGGTAATCGCTTTGTCCATGAATCTCTTTTTCTATTATTGTATCTCTTCTGATGTATCTCTTTATGTATACATCTCAGGTTTTTTTTTTGGTGTATGTTCGTCTATTTGTGTGTATCTTTGTTTATTGATGTATCTCTATGTTCACAACAGTATCTCTTTGTTTACTGTAGACAGTATCTTTATCAGATGGTGCATTGCTCTCTTATAGGTGCATCCTTGTTTTTATTGGTGCATCTCATTGTCTATTGGTGCATTTCTTTCTCTATGGGTGCATCTCATTGTCTATTGGTGCATTTCTTTCTCTATGGGTGCATCTCTGTGTTTGTGGTTTTCTTCCCTGATCTTTTCTGTGCTATTGGATCTCTCCACAATAAACATCAAGTCGACTTCTTCTGAACTGGCCTGCAGTTTGTCCAACACTCCGCGTCTTGCTGAAAGAACTGCTTTGTGCTGGCAGAATGGAAGACGGGTGTGTGTGTGTGTGTGTGTGTGTGTGTGTGTGTGTGTGTGTGTGCGCGCGCGCATGCGTGTGTGTGTGTGTTCTTATTTTCAAAGTGATTCACAATTTGAAAACAAAATTATACAAAATCACAACAGGTTTTCCGCAACAGAAGGACTGATCTCAGCACTCCGTGTTACAGAATGCCGAATGACATACACCACATCTTGACATTCCTACACCACATCTTGACATTCCTCATGTCTTGGACACTCATCTAAATCTTTCCTTTTCAAATAAAAACTTGAGCTTTGGGCAGTAGATGAATTGTGGACACGATGAGTGGTGCGGATGCAATGTCACTGAAGTAGCATGGAAGATGAGACACCAATGAAAAGAATAATAAATAATTTTAAAAATCTTGCCTACAGCCCTGGATATTGGATATAAGACAGCACATGCACTCTCCACAAAAGATACACTTTCATCCATGCAATGAAAATTCTGTTTTCAACCAAAAAGGTGCATGATGTGGCATGCACAATTTATATGCATCAAATAATGTAACACAATGAAACCATCACTAGATCAAATACCAGTACAAAATGAGAAAAAAAAAAACCTGCACAGCAGAGTCCTTTGACCTAGAGATTTGCACAGAACAATGAGTAAGGAAACAGTGCTTTTGCTTAATGCTCCACACAGTCCTCCACTACTTCCTATCCCCACACACATCCACTCGCAAAATACTTAATATTTTCACAGTTTACGTGCATAATGCACATGAGTTAAAAGCAGTCATTACAAAATCAGTAACCACGCATACTAGCAAAAGTGAAATCACACACATTAAGCAGCTCAACTCAACCACCACAATGTATTCTGCTGTAATACACACTCTTCTACTGTAATACACACTTGACATTAAAAAGTTAGCATTGCTAACTTGTGGGCTTGGAAGTCGTAAGGGGTCCAAGTCCACTCCTAGGCTTTTATTTGTGGGCTTTCTCAGTCCCCCCTGCCTCCTACCCAGAGTTGATCCTGCAGTAGGCTGTAACGAAGACTGGAACTACGCAGACTCTCAGAGTGTGGCTCATTGCTGGAGCTGCAACAGGAAGATCTGGGTGTGGCTGTGTTGCCACAGGAAAGGGCCGGGAAGGGAAGGGACAGCAGAGGGTGATGGGAAGGGTTGGGAGGAACAGGACAGTTCAAATCATTTTTTTCAAAAAAGCTCAAACCTAGCGACCCTATGGGAGTGAACTATCACAGGTTCACCATGTCTGGGGCACACCCTGATGGAAGACGACGCCCTTCCATCTTCTCCCATGGCTTGAACCTTCCCTGAGCTGAATCGGGTGAAAAAGATCCATTTACTGCTGGACAGACAGAATGTGTTCAAGGCATAAACATCTTGAGTGATTTCAACTCACGACTGTCAACTGTGCAGGTTCACACTCCAACCTTCTCACCACAGCCCCCCCCCCCCCCCCACCCCCCCTTGAAGATTAAACAGCACACACACAAAACATGATACAAATGTACTAAGTATACTCCCCACTGCAGGAGCTTGCTAATCTAACAGATCATTCTTTTTTCTTCTTCTTCTTCTTCTTTCCATGAGCAGAGTTTTTTTTGGTGGAGTCACCTATTTCATAGTGATCAGTAATCTGCCCCTGCGACTTGTCATCTTCTGCAATCAACTGCCCATCCTGCAGGTGTTGCTTCTTTTTCCCTTTCTTCTTTTTTGTTTTGACATAGTTTTGCCCGCAGTCGAAATCCTGAGTCGGAAGATCAGATTCCCCACAGAGATAATGCGAGACGGTACTGTTTTCTTCTACTGATGATTTCTTGCCATTCTGATTGTTTTTGGTCAGTAGATCAGGCTCCTGAGGCTGAAGGTGCCAGGAAGAACTCTCATCTTCTGCTCGTTTCCTGCCTTTTTTCTTTTTCTTGGCCTTGACGAAGGCCTTCACTACGGTGGACCAGTCCTGCACCATGTCTTGTGCACAGTCTGTGAGATGGGTTACATCTCTGTTCTTTTTTCCTTTTGAGGATTTGGGTTCTAGAGAAGTGGGATCATCACATATGGATGACATTTCCGGAACACTCAAGCACACCCCAGTTTCATGAGATCCCTTTCCTGGTGTATCTAAACCTTCTCTCTCCTTGTTCTCACTTTTCTTCTTGGATTTACATTTCTTTTTTTTCTTCTTTGGACTCGCATCAGAATCCTTGTACTGTTCACTATTCAGGTGAACACTACCTGGAGCCTCAGAGCAATTCAGACCAGAAGCACAGTCTGTGTGTTCACTCTCTTCCTCAAACTTCCTTTTCCTTTTTTTCTTCCGTGAAGATTCAGTTGTGCTGTCTTCCATCACCCCTTCATGCTTATTCCCACTCTCTGGCTCCTGCACACTTTTTTTCTCTCTAGTACAGGCACTGTCAGCAGAGATGCGTTCAAAGCAGGCCACAAAAAAACCGTTGGTTAAGTCTTCCTCTGGACTTGTACGAACACACTTTGCTGCAACCTCTTTGCTGCCCATCCCGCGGTGACGGAACTGCTTAAAGATGGCCTTGACCTCAAACTTGCCTCGTACCTGTGGTACCACCTCTTCCACCACCTTCTCGTTCTCCTCATGGTGGACTGAACAGGTGGAGTAGACAACACGGCGGGCGCTTGGGAATCTCAAGGCGTGCTTCAAGATGGAGATCTGGAATCTCTGCAGATTGGCTAATCTTCCAGAATCAGTGGTAGAGTTGGCGAAGTTGTTGCTGTTGTTGATGTGGTCCATTCTGCTAATGATTCCTGTGAGAATAATAGAATATTTTTTTCTATTTATTCCAATAAAGACACCATTTCTTGCCATACCTTTTCTTTCGATAGTCAAAGTAAAAATCTTGTATTTGTATCTCTCTTCCCCTCTATTTCACTTTTGCAACATCACTCTCTCTCCCTCTCTCTCTCTTGCTCACACACACACACATACACACACAGAAATGAAACATCAAACAAAACATATCTTTACTCCAGGCACAGTTTACACATGTGCACATATAAATACATTGACAGCTAGACACTCCCTTGTTACATATCAATATGCTATTATCACATGCATGCAAATGCATCCACACACACACACACACATACACATACATACACACACTCTCCCCCTGAACATTTACACTCTCTCTCCCACACCCCTCGCTCTCTTCCACCATGTGTACTAAAACCGAGGCACAAAAAGGGTGTAGCAATACAAACAGCACATCTGCAGACCACTGAAGGGTGTAGCAATACATACAGCACATCTGTAAACCACTGAAGAGTGTAGCATGACATACAGCACATCTGCAGACCACTGAAGGGTGTAGCAAGACATACAGCACATCTGCAGACCACTGAAGAGTGTAGCAATACATACAGCACATCTGCAGACCACTAAAGAGTGTAGCAATACATACAGCACATCTGTAAACCACTGAAGAGTGTAGCAAGACATACAGCACATCTGCAGACCACTGAAGGGTGTAGCAATACATACAGCACATCTGTAAACCACTGAAGAGTATAGCAAGACATACAGCACATCTGCAGACCACTGAAGAGTGTAGCAATACATACAGCACACCTGCAGACCACTGAAGAGTGTAGCAATACATACAGCACATCTGTAAACCACTGAAGAGTGTAGCAAGACATACAGCACATCTGCAGACCACTGAAGGGTGTAGCAAGACATACAGCACATCTGTACACCACTGAAGGGTGTAGCAAGACATACAGCACATCTGTACACCACTGAAGGGTGCAGCAAGACATCTGCAGACCACTGAAGGGTGCAGCAAGACATACAGCACATCTGCAGACCACTAACTCTGCAGGCTGATGAAGTGAATATCACACACTCTCCCTTTCCCCTCCATTCCTCTAGACTGCCTCCTCCCTTCCCCCCCCCCCCCCCCCCCCCCCCCCCCCCTTACTGCCTCCTCCCTTCCCTCCCATTCCTCTCTGCTTCCCTCCCTTTCCTCTTCTTCCCCTCATACCTGAGCCACTGCAGGAGGGGTCCACCAGGATGTACTCCACGTCGGCAAACTGTGGGTCGCGCGGGTTGACTGTGAGGAAGTCCTGGTGGACCGTCGTGACGTTGCCACCCCCAGTTTCCTCAGCTGTCGCTGCAGCAGTGTCATCCGTTTGCCATCACGTTCATAGGCCCAGATTTTCCTGGCCATAGATGGTGTCAATCATTCTTTATTTTGCATTTATGTTGTTGTTATATTTACTGTCTTAGCCAGTTAATAAATAAAATTTTTTTAAAAACTTCACCTGTGAACATACCTTACCTAGTAAAAAAACAAACAAAAAACAATTCTCTTGATTAACTAGTTCATTCATTTTTATTCATTCATGGCTCTGCAGGCAGGTATGGCACTGTGAATCAGAATGCCGTCTTTATGTCTGTCTATTTTTACAATGTACTGTCTTCAGCCCTGTCTTTAAATATGTCCGTCTATTTTTACAATGTATTATTTTCAGCGCTGTCTTTAGTCTGTCTATTTTTACAACGTATTGTTTTCAGCGCTGTCTTTTATGTCTGTGTATTTTTTCAATGCATTGTTTTCAGCGCTGTCTTTATGTCTGTCTATTTTTTCAATGTATCTGTCCACAAGACCAGCTGGACAGCACAAGACTAGATCTCCATCTCATTTTAAAGACCACAGTTCTCTGCAGCGACCTACAGATAGTAGTGACTATGCTGTTGTTAGTTTACTCTGTTATGGCCATGCTGAAGGTTTATGAACTTTTGTGACCATGCTGAAAAAGGTGTGTGCTCTTGTGACCATGCTAGAGAAAGTTGGGGTAGTCTTGTGACCATGCTGGAGAAGGTTGGGTAGTCATGTGAAATGCAGACCTGTTTACCCTTACGATTTTGCCGTAATTCTTATGGAAAAAAAATCAAAATTATAGCAAAAAAAAATTATCACTTGAAAAAAATCAAAAAAAGAACATTGTGCAATGTGAAGTTTCGTCTGCTACCGTTTCAGTCAAAACCAGTAAGAAGACATTTCCCAGCATGCCTTGCATCTTTCACTTTGTCAAAGATGGCGATGAAGCGGTCTTGCACACTAACAGGCGGCTCTTTCAAATCTTCAAAAGTTGCAAAAGTATTGCGATTATGAAAATTACAGGTTTTATTTTTAAAGTACAGGTTTTTGTCCGAGATATTACAGGTACACGAATTTGGGGTAAACAGGTCTGGAAATGCTGGAGAAAGTTGGGGTAGTTGTGTGAAATGCTGGAAAAGGCTGGGATAGTCTTGTGACCATGCTGAAGAAGTGTTGTTACCATGTTGAAGGTTTGTGTTCTGCTGCAACTATGCTGAAGAAGGTCTTGGAGATTGTCATTCTGTGATGGTCATGTTGAAGAAACCTGTGTGAACCTGGACTGGATGGTGTACTTACATCACATATCTTTTTTGTATAATTACAGATACACTACTTACATTTGCATCAGAACTTCGAAGCAACCACAGGAAAAGTCCACATACCTACAGTGCATGACCATGGGAACAGAAAGCTGTTTCACAGGGCAGCTACAAGGGGACATGTTCTTTAGACGCTGTGGATATCCATCCAGCTATCCATTTGTAGAGAATGTGGATTAAGTACAGGTTAATGCATCAAATACAGCTGATGGAAATTTGAAGTGTGCAAATTCAAATCAAAGCTAGAAAATAAAGCCAGTCATCACATCTGTTGCTGTTCCCAACAAACTCCAGTGGTGCATGCACCACACTTCCCACCAAACTGAGGGAACCATGCACCAGTATGCAAAGACTTGTTTCCCTTTGCCAGACCATGTTTTCACCCTTACCCCTTGTTTCCCATGAGACTGGCGGCATGCGACGTCTTGTTGCCAGGGGCAGCACAGCAGTCCAGCACTGTGGCACCAATCCCAGGATTCAGCACATGGGCTGGGAAACAACTGGCCTGTTGAAAACAAGAAAAGAAGTTCAACAATGAAAGGTAAGTGAGGATTGCTGCACCTCGCAGGGGGTGTGCTGCGAATGTTGGATCAGAACAGGCACCACTGAACACCACCTAAGTGACTCAGCAGCAATGCTGTGTCTTCTCCGATGGGTTGCCTCCTGATGACTGGACTTTGACTGCTTTCTGTGGATGGCTGGGGGAGAGGTGGAACAGGCCAGGCTGTAACTGTCGATGAGGGGGCTGAATGAACAGTGTGGGTGCAATACCACTGAGGTGGCACAGAAGATGGGACAGCAAAAGAAATCAATAGATAAGCATACAAAGTCAATAGTTTAAATAGTGAAGACCTACCTTGCCCCAGCAGTGATCTGTGAGCAAGTAAAAATGTTGTGTTGACTTTCTTCAGATTTTCCCTACGCCAGGACACGGCATGTGGTTAGTGTTGGAATCTTAACTGATTTAGTATTTTGGACCTGTCCTTGAATTTGTATCTAATGTTGTTGTTCAATGAAGCAACAACAAGTGCATTTCTTTTACATTTTTCACCCTCTGACAAGAAATTTATCAGAAAACCATCTATGAATGCATGGGAAGATTCAGGTTAGGAATTGGAATACTGATGCTAAAATAAACACCTGGAACTTTTGAGGAGGCTTTTTTCTTGTGACAATGCGCGTGGCAATTACTGAACGTGTTTTCTCTTGAACAATGTTGAATCTACCACTTCTATCAGTGTACTGTCTGTTGACATATATATATATATATGTGTGTTTGCTGTTTTTAGTGAAACTGGTAAGTTATAAAATGAGTCGAACAGGCACACATAATCAAAAGACACATATCATTTCATAACTGTTTGCAACGACTGAAAACCTGAAGAAAACATAGGCAAAATCTTAACTTGCATTCTGATGACTGCCAGGGCAAGGTATCCAGTCTTTTGGTCTTTTTTTCATGTCTGTCTGCTTTTTTCTCTCTACGGATAACGTGGCATCTGCACCAATTTTTCTGAACTTAGTTGAAACACCATGACATCTTTAAAATGCACAGTAGTAGACAAAACGTGCAAAGATGACTAAGTTGGATGAATTAGGCAATACTTATCTTGCACCTCTGCACTTCTCTTCATCAAAACAAATTGAATGCTAAATGTGAAACCCTAGCAAAACAGCTACAGCGTACAGTCTTGTTATGTATGGCCACCATGTTGC
>CM031617.1:17018530-17101030 GCA_018398815.1 Conus ventricosus | reverse complement strand
CAAATTTCATGAAAAAAGATTATCAACAAAATTACTGTCTAAACATCAAGATGGATCAAACAACTTACTGTTTAATGCCTTTGTCTGCGATGACAGAAGATCAGCAAGGGACGTCACTCCTCTCTCTTCCTGCAGCTCTTCACACCTCTCCCAAATCTCATTTTTATGCTTGACAATACACTTCTGCAAGACAGATCACGGGGAGATATGCACATGACATACATTGTAATATGGACACATAATTTTTAAATGCATACCTCTGAATCCACTGCACAAATTCAGGGCAAGCTTTCCATTTACCCAATGACAATTCAAGCAACCACTAGACTGTTTTCCTGTTGGAAGACCAGAGATATATGGTTACTGTCCACTGTGCAAAACTGAACAGTTTCCAGACTCTGAAGGGCGTTCCTTTCCCCATGAAACTGGTATCCTTGGGTTGCATGTCACTCAAAACAGCTGGAGCTTGAACTTACAGATCACAAAGAACAAAGACAGTTTGCAGCAGGATAATGGATACTGTTTAACAACATGATCTAGGTTCATCAACTGGACATTTGTACAACCAAAGGTTGCCCTGACATTTGACGACAGAATGGGAATGGTAAACAGTCTGATAGGTAAGGTAATGTTGCTTATGGCCCAGCCGACTGCCGTATATGGCCCTTTGCAGTCGGCTGGGCCATAAGCAACATATCAGGTATATCAGGGCTGTCACCACGTTAAAATCAACTCAAGTCATCAAAAAAAAAAAAAAAAAAAAAACTTTCACACATACATCTTCTAAAAGCGTACCAAAAACTTTGTTAAAAATCTTTCTTCCGTAAAATCTTAGATCAGATAAAAAATGTTAATCTTTCAGAAACTCAAAGATCACATCAGGTGGGACATCTCTGAACAGGGTTTTCATGGAGTCTGCTCTAAAGTGTTTATGTCTCACATCATGCAAGTCCCAACAATCTAAAAGAATATGTTTCACTGTAAGTGGAATATGACATGGAATGCACCAAGGAGCTTTTTCACCTTTTAAGAGATAAGAATGGGTATAAAACGAGTGGCCTGTGTGCAAGTGGCACAAGACTGTTTCATCTTTACGGCCACCTCAGGAACATTGCAGAAACTCTTTCAGGTTTGGACTGATTTTAAACAGTTTGTTATCCATCTGCAAGGTCCATTCCTCTTGCCAGAGGTCTTTGACATAATCATTAACTTTAGGATTTTGATCTGTGTGGGGGATAGATATGTTAGACAGTTTCCCTGTTGTGGCACTCTTGGCCAAACGATCAGCCATTTCATTCCCTCCGATGCCAACATGACCAGTCTGATACTAGTGATAGAAAATTGTTAAATACAGAATATAATCAGACTGGTCCATTTGGGCATTTGGGTTGACTAAACCAGTCACCATGGTGTGGTGTTAAGTGTTATGATTTGGGTGTTTGGGATGACTAAACCAGTCACCATGGTGTGGTGTTAAGTGTTATGATTTGGGTGTTTGGGATGACTAAACCAGTCACCATGGTGTGGTGTTAAGTGTTATGATTTGGGTGTTTGGGATGACTAAACCAGTCACCATGGTGTGGTGTTAAGTGTTATGATTTGGGTGTTTGGGATGACTAAACCAGTCACCATAGTGTGGTGTTAAGTGTTATGATTTGGGTGTTTGGGATGACTAAACCAGTCACCATAGTGTGGTGTTAAGTGTTACAATTTGCTGTTTGGGATGACTAAACCAGTCACCATAGTGTGGTGTTAAGTGTTATGACTTGCCCTCTGGCAGCTCCTGGGTTTGAACCCCATCAATGGCATTACCATTATGAAATTTTCTTTTCAACCTTGCTAGACAAAAATCTGTAAGACGTATGGTCAAGAATCATTATTTACTTCACAGAAATTGTCTTCTGACACACATGAATCTTTAAAACTTTTGTAAAGGCCTTCTTCCTCTTATTCCATCCTTACCCTGATTGGTCCCGCTCGACCCAGTCCCTTGCCCACAAGGTGTTCATAAAGCAGCACTATGGACAGGGGACCTTGACCTTCCAACTCTTCCTCCTGCTGCAGCGAGTGACTCCTCTTCAAAATGGTGGTCAGCACTGATTGGTACTTAAGTGACTCGCACACCAACGCATATAGCTGACGGACATTCTGTCAAAACAAACGATAAAAATATTTCAAATTAAGTTGTGTCTTTTTTGTTTGTGAATGTTTTTGTTTTTGTCTTTATGGAGGTTTTCAAATCTTCATCTTTTATTGTACATTGTCTAGCTGACTGTTAAGATAAAGAAAACTGTCCGTCATACATGTCCATAAAGCTGTTTAAGCTTTGCTTAAGTTGAATGAACTTTCAGTTTATCACTTCATGCTCAAGTTGAACTCATACGTCATAGTTTAACTGCTATTTCAATTACCACACACTGTCTTTGTTCTTATAACGTAAGGAATGCTGATAGAATATGAACAGTTGTTCTATTAGCAGCAAGCAGTTTTTCAGCCATTGGACAGCCAATTTCTGGAATGTACTAGATCATGTACTATCCAAAGAATTTTTTAAAAAAACACACAAAGAATAGTGCAGTTTAATATTATAAGGCTTCTCAACATATGCCCCAAGCAAGTAAACTGTAACTTTCACAAACCAAAACGTAATCCTAATTTAGACACAGTGACAATATAAAACTGATGAATAAAATTTCGATCAATGTAATCTCTTCAGATGTTACAAACAATAGACATCAAAAATGCACAAAACAATACTCCTCAGACTGCTATTAGCATGAAACAGACAATGCATTAAGGTACAAGAGGACTGGGAAAGTGACAATAGTTCAAAAACAGAGCAAAGGTGAGAAGAGATAAGACAGAGGAAAGGGGGTGAATGGCAGGAAGGTAAGAAGTGCACTGGATCTAATAAATCAAAAAGAGTATACATGTCAATATGTGTTAAGAAACCCAAAGAGCAGAGAAAAGGAACCTCACCAGGATGTGGTCAGACCTGTAATTTGGATCAGTTCCACGAAAGATTCAACTGGCCCATAAATGAATGTCCCAAAGAACATCCAGTTAAAAACTAAAAAAGGTATAATTTCTATTGTTTACCATTAATCTCAATGAGATACTCAATAAAAGAATACATTTATACAATACATGGGATTAATTGGAAAGTCAGCACAGCAGTCAGCATGGCTGTGCAGTTTCTCTGATACTTGAGCTAGTAAAGGAGCTCTCTAGATTTTTTAAAGCAGCCGTGAACCATACAGTTTAGCAGATCTCAGGACTGGATAACAAATGCCTCCTCTAAAGCTAGCATTTATGATTTAGGCATGGTGACACAACACAGTCTTTTCCACCTAGGAAGGTGAAGTTTACACACCAAATGCTGAAACAGTTCAAAGATGAGTCAGTTGTTTCATCCACAATGAGTTTTAAACCAAAGAAATCACTAATTATTTATCTTTCCCAGAGATATTGAAAAGTAGCTGCAACTTACTTTACAAAGCCAACCAAGCCACTGCAACACTGACAGAGGAGTCAGTCAAGAACCTTGAACTAGTTGAAGGAGGTATGATGACTCATTGAACCACAGGCAAACAAAAAACATACAATTTATGGCAAACAATCAAACTGAGGTTATCTGAATTTGTTTCTGTTTGTCCTTGTGTTCATTTGTATGCAAGATGGAAAAGGATGTGCCAGTCTTGAATACATGTTAATTTGTCTAATTAAGCTTATGTGGGCAACCCTGGAATATATGGGAAGGTCTCCTCATTTGTTATGTGATGTTATTTCTGCTAGGCAATTTGGTATCGTAAGCAGCATTCGTTTGGAGTTATGGGCCTGCAATTATTTTATTATGGGAGAAAGAGTTATCCTACGTGTTTGTTACTTAGTGTTTACTGTTCCCTGCCTCACTTAAGACTTCCTTGCAAACAATGGCAGAAGAAAGCTTGCAGTATGGCTTCCCTGGCAAATACATTGTCTGGCAACTGTAGTTCACACTGAGCCTCGAATTCTCTGGCCTCTACTTTTAAACAATATCACATCAGATGTAGCATAGTGGTATCAGTGGAGGCTAAAATCAATAAATGTATAAATTAGCAAAAAAAATGGCTTAGTGTCACTGATGTTGCACTCTACTGTTGCCAAGCAAAGCTGAAGCTATCCCTGATATATCCATACAGTTTAACTTAAGGAATACAAAGTGAGAAAAGTATGGTAATTAACTATGCTTGAGGACTTGGGAGATCAATCCAGCCTAAGCTAAAAGACTGCTGAAAATGGAAAGTTCAGGAGGCTTAGGACATTGCGTAAGAAAACCTCATAATATACCAAGACACACACTGACACAAAAACCAACAAACAGGGACTGGCATTTAACAAAAATGGAGTGGTGGTCAAAGGTGAAAGGTAATTTTTATTATATGCAGACTCTTTGCATTAATACCTTTCACCTTTGACACCACTCCTCTCTTTGAAAGAGAGACAAGGTAATTTTGCATACACTGATGATACAGGGATTAAACTTTAAAGTCTAAAGAAGATGATGCCAACAGAATCCAGATGACAGCCTGGCATGGCCAACAAATAGACTATAGACAGCAACAGACTATCATATGTGGGGAAAACATACTCCAAAGTCTCAGATGGAATAAAATATGGTAGAAGGTTCCCCTAAGGATCAGCTTCGTCATCAGATCTGTATGACTTCCCGACCATCAAATTCAAACAGGTCTAGTAAAATGGGGGGAAATCAGGTGATCCTACATGTTTGCTCAGTCAGGGCAAACAAACTGTGGAGCACGTCCTGAATTTTGTATAAAGCAGCTCAGTGTTAATCTAGGAAGGTACACATCAAGTCTCAAACAAGTGCTTACACTTAGTTAAAGAGATCATGCATGCTGTCAGCCCTACCCGAGGAAACACTACACCACCGGAAGCTTCAGCATTAATATTCTACATGGCAGAAGGTCACAAATCATGGTCTGGAACATCTTTGACATTAACTGCATGGAACTGGAAGCGAGGTTTACTAGAGTGACAGGGTAAGCACAGTACTTTGACACACCTTCCACTGCTTCCAGACTGGGAAAACTATCCAGAGATCATCAGGAAGAGTGGCAACTGGCATGAGACAGGCATCATAGTTCTTAGCTCAGGTTCATGAAAACAAATGATTCTGATTGATTGCATGAAAGTAGGCTAGTTCTAAAGGAACAAACTGAAACTGATAAAATAATGAACAACACTAAGAATTTATATGACAGCTTTGCCAGAAGCTTGAGAATTTGTAACAGAGGCTGGAGCAACAGAATTTGTAGGATCTTCAGCTATTGATTGATGAAACAAAGTTTTCTTGCAAGAAGTCCAGAACTCTAAACTAGGCCAAAGGCAAGAAGCAGGTGATGGATCTGGCTGTGGAGGAACAAAAATGAACTTCATAAGGCTTAAAGCTAAATTACCGATGTTGATTAGGTGTTCAATGCCATGTTATAAGACACCTGCAACAAAAAATGAAAAAGAAATCGATTTGACTGAGCAACAAATTTGACCGCGACACTGCCTGACAGCTCAACAAATCTCTCCCCCCACCAGAAGAGGTTAGTTACCTGCGCAAGCAAACAGGATTCCAAAAAATGGCAGATGGTGGGAGAATAAAATGTAATAATGATCCTGATCCATACTTTTAGTAACAATAACATAAATTTTTCCCAGATCTTTCTTACCTTGTAACCTGAGGCGAACACTAAACTTTTCACCGATCCTTGTTTTTTCTCAAACTTATCTAAAACAGTAGCAGCTTGTGTGTAGAGATCCATGAGTAAAATTTCGGACTCAACACTAATAAGCAGAACAGCAAACAAACGTCATCGGATTTTAACACACAAGCTCCAGCGCCGAAAAATCCGAACTGTGATCAGGTCTAGATCTCTATCCTCCGTGTTTGCCACATGGACGCTGCCACACTGTCCAAGCAGGAGCAATTAACTCTGAAATACCTTTTTTTGTATTTACATACGGGCACTTTCAAGATGTCAGCGCCCTGATGCAGACTGACGTGTATACGTGTCGAATGCATTGAAGTTAAAACCAGCAGCTGCTTTATGCTGCTTTCTTTTTTGAGGGGGCTGAGTTTTGAAAATGGCATTGACGAATGTTAAGAAAGGTGACTGAAACGATTTTGTAACGTACAGCTTAGTATACGTCTATTCGTTGAAGACAGCTAACTTTTTCACTTCGGATCAGATTTTGCCAATCCGATTGCTAAACTTGTACTCTACTAGTGTGTGCTTGTAACGTATAAAATTTTGTTTAGTATTTGTATTCTTTTGTTCAGTCAACCCCTAGGTATGAGTGCCTTGTCATAGATTTTATTCTTTGCTGCGCAGCTTGGAAGTAATGAAACAATACCGAAGAGACGGAAAAGAAAAACAAAAACAAAGAATGAAACAAAAAGTAAAACAAAACGAAAGCGTTATCGTGAGGAGAACCCACCAGTTGAAACCTTCTCTTTGTACCTGTTGAACCTGTTGAAACCTAGATCTACTCTTTGTAGCTTTGTTTTGCCTTTTGCATTAGAGCCTCATACAAGTTCAGCACATCCGCTTTTTCATTTTCGGTCAAGTTTGAAATTTCATGAAATGATTGCAACTCTATGAAGCGCTACATATAGTTTTACAATGTGCATTATATGCTGTCTTCATTCTTTCAGGAGTGCTGGTGTTGTTTATCATTTGGTTGGCAACTTTGAGCTACATATGGCTTCCAGGCATCATTCCAGATTTTCTGCACATTCGTGGAAAATTATTCCCCATGAAAGGTAAATGGCAGCATAATTATCAAATCAGTAGAAGTGGCTCCTCAGAATAGTGTCTTTAATGATCTGAAGAAATCTTTAACAAGTGGATATTGATGAATGGAAGAATATCTTATGGCAGGTAAGATAAGATAAGATAATGTTGCTTATAGCCCAGCCGACCGCAAAGGGCCACATCAGGGCTGCTTATGGCAGGTAAATCTAATGAAAGAAAATATGCCTGTGCAGACAACTGGTATACTGTTCATTATATCCAATGCCCTCATATCACAGTAATTTGTGGACTTGTGACACTGACAGTGACAGTAAAAATATACAAAAAAGACAAAAGTATCCCAGAAAAACATGACTTTATGATTATAGCAAAGGAGTGTACAGTATGTATACATATTTGGACGCATATCTTGGTTTGTTTGTTTCTTAAATGCGGTTGGACAGAAATTGTTTTCAAATTCAATGAAAGGAAAATTGACTAAAGCTGTCTGAATAAATGTAATTTTGAGACAGCTTTTGACATGCACATTCCAGGAACACACACACACACACACACACACACACACACACACACACACACACACACACACACACACAACATGTGCACACTCACAAGCACACACATGCATGCACTTGCAAACACACACACACACACACACACACACACACACACACACACACACACACACACACACTTATACATTGTATGGCATATTTTCAAAATAAAAAAAATGTTGATAACTTTAATACTACTTAAGGTGTTCTTGTCAGTGATGCTGATAATCATTTCTTCGAAATTAGGAGATCAGACTGTGTGCAAAAATTTTGTTTCTGATTTTCAGGTGGTCACAGAAATATTTAAGGGGTCACACTTGATAACTGCCAGATAATGTACCGAAAACAAGACACACACACACACACACACACACACACACACACACACACACACACACACACACACACACTCTCTCTCTCTCTCTCTCCTCTCTCTCTCTCTCTCTCTCTCTCTCTCTTGCTTACTCACTCACATACATGAATGCAAAGAGAATGAGACAGAAATTATAAGAAAAGACAAGACATAACATTTCACAAAGTTCATAAAACACACCAGCCGCCGTGGCGAAGTGGTTAGCGTCGCGGAATCCCGGCTGGGAGGTCATGGGTTTGAATCCATCAGAGTCATGTGGGTTTTTCTGCTCCGACCGGCTCCTACCCAGAGTTGAGTTTGCTGCGGACTCAGTTGGGAAGACTGGGACTACACAGTCGAGTTTCATCCACTAAATTGATGCGTCTGAGAGTGTTGCTCAAATTTCTTGACCAACACTGCAGGTGCCTGTATCTCTCGGGCCTGGTTGACGCCGGGATATATTATGAAAGAAAGTGTAGAGTACAGCCCTGTCATGTAGTCTCAGACCGAAATGGAAATCCGTTGCATCATCTTATTCATCCTCATTCTCATCGATCAGCATTAAAAAAAAAAATTTTTAAGTCTCAAATTCTGTGGCCCTTCATGCCCTGTTCTCATGGTGACCTCAGTTTCGATGTCCTCTCCACGTCTGTGGCCTTGGTTTGGTTCCATCGGGGTCACTGGTATTGGCGAGTCCATGGGGGCTGTCGTTGAACAGGCGTGGTGGCGCCCTCCGGAGGGAGAGCTCACTCACGCCGGCTCCGCGACTAAGCAATTATTGTCGTCAGTAGGGGGCTTAGTAGATGGTGTCCTGCGTATGTTAGATCAGAACAGGCGCCACTGAACACCACCGAAGTGACTCGGCAGAAGTGCAGTGTCTCCTCCGGTGGGTTGCCTCTTGATGACTTGACATTGACTGCTCCCTGTGGATTGCCGGTGCCAGGGCTGTAGCGGGCCGACCGGGCTGTGGCTGTGGATGGGGTGTCGGAATGAGCGGCGTGGGTGCACTGCCTCTGAGGTGGCGCAGAGGTTGGGACAGCAACAAAAGTTCATAAAACACTCCAGATTATGGTGAATATCATTTAGTCAGATTCGTGTTTCAATGTGAGTACAGTATTATGAACTAAAGTGAATAAATTTGAGCACAAGCACTGTCAGGATTGTCAACAGTTAGACTTGTTATGTGGGATGCCCTTTTTGATTATCATCACAGCTTATTATCAGGTCTACTGCTGTTGCTCCAGATTAATTTTTTTTTAAATGAGAAGACTTTTTCTGTCCGCTGAGGTTTAGTTTATAAATAATACATAACATTTGTGCTTTTTTTTTTTTAAAAGTTGGCAAATCCTGTGCAACTTGAGAGAGAACTACAGCCCCATTTGATGCAACTCGGTTAAGGCAGTGGATGGGTATGTGAGGGGTGCTCAAATTTCCTGACGAACGCTGCACCTATCTGTTCTATTTTTTGGGCCTGGTTGATGCTGGAATATTACGAATGAAGAAAAGAATAAAAACCAGTTGTGATGTCTTTGATCAGAATGGAAATCTAGTGACAATTTGCTCCCATTTTTGAAATTATGTAGTGTTGCCAACACGTCCAGAGATGTTGATTGTTTCAGTGCAGATAGATCTCGAGGCCTAACAAAACGTAGACATGGTATTTTAACTGTTTTGATGATTTTTCCCTCTTGGCTTGAGTATGACTATGCTTGAGTGAGTCGTTGAATAAAACATTATTATCATTGTCAAAAATTATTAGCAGAGCCTGCTCAGCTGTGTAAGTATGTTGATTTGGTCGCTACGCTCGTCGAAGGTTGTGCCGCCATCTTTGCAAGCAAGACAAAGCGCTGGCTGGTCATCCAGTCAGTGATGAGAATAAATAGTCTTTCCCATCACGTGTGGTCATTTGCATGTCATTTTAATACTACAGACATATAAGGCTTACTATGCACACTCTATTTGAGTCCTTTGATAGAAATAGTAACGAATAAAAATTCATGAAAAATGCATGATGTCAGTGGACAGCCCATAGGCACCGGGAGAGCATTTTTACTGCGCCGTCAGCTGACAGCTTACAGGCACTCTACGGGTTAAAATGTGGATGGCAATATATCTATGCACTTTACTGCTGTTCAACACAAACATAGACTCATTACACAAACACATGTAAACTGATGAAGAAATTAAGAATTATAATTTCAGATGTAATGAGCATCTGGACTTTCACAAATGCATGTATTGATGTATGCTTGCTTGAGCCAACATCGCCTGGTCATCCTCCTCCTCATCTCTTTTCCAGATCAGAAGCTCAAAGAAGGCGTGGACTACAGAACACTTAGCACCAGCAGCAACAAGAGTAATGCCTCCCATATTGTGGTCGCCAAGCAACCCAGTAAAGCCGTTCACGTGGTGATCAGTTCAGAGAACAGCCGTCTGGGAGGCATGGTGGCATTGATCAACAGTGTCATCACCAACTCCAAATCCTCTGACATCTTTTTCCATCTGCTGACTAATGCGGAGTCCAGTGCACATCTCAAGTAGGGCTTGTGGAGTGGGGTGGTGTGGGCTGCATTGCATTGCATTATAGTATGTTTGTATTGTTGTGTTTTGTAGTGTACTGTGTTGTGTTGAATTGCATTATAGTATGTTTGTATTGTTGTGTGTTGTAGTGTACTGTGTTGTGTTGCATTGCATTATAGTATGTTTGTATTGTTGTGTTTTGTACTTAGTGTTGCACTGTGTTGTGTTGCATTGCATTATAGTATGTTTGTATTGTTGTGTTTTGTAGTGTACTGTGTTGTATTGCATTGCATTATAGTATGTTTGTATTGTTGTGTTTTGTAGTGTACTGTGTTGTATTGCATTGCATTATAGTATGTTTGTTTGTGGGTTTTTTGTTGTTGTTGTTTTTTTTTGCTGTCCCAACTTCTGTGCTACCTAAGTGGCAGTGCACCCACACCGCTCATTCCGACACCCGTCCACAGCCACAGCCCAGTCGGTCGCACCGCAGCCCCGGCACCGGCAATCCATAGGGAGCAGTCAGTGTCAGGTCGTCAAGAGGCAACCCACGGAGGAGACACTGCACTACTGCCGAGTCGCTTCGGTGGTGTTCAGTGGCGCCTGTTCTGATCTAACATACGCAGGACACCACCTACTAAGCCCCTACTGACAACAATAATTGCTTAGTTGCGGAGCTGGCATGAGTGAGCTCTCCCGCCGGAGGGCGCCACCACGTCCATCCAGCAACATCCCCCATGGACTCACCTATATCGGCCACCCTGACAGAACCAAACCCAGACCACAGACGTGGAGTGGACATCGAAACTGAGGTCACCATGAGAGCAGGACATGAAGGGTCACAGAATTTGAGACTTTTTCTTTGTGCTGATCGATAAGAATGAGGATGATAAAGATGATGCTACGGATTTCCATCTCGGTCTGAGACTGCATGACAGAGCTGTACTCTACACTTCCTTTCATAATATATCCTGGCATCAGCCAAGCCCGAGAGATACAGACACCTTCAGTATTGGTCAGGAAATTTGAGCAACACCCTCAGAGACGCATCCATTAAGTGGATGAAACTCAACTATGTGGTCCCAGTCTTCCCAGCTGAGCCCATAGCAAACTCAACTCTGGGTAGGAGCCGGTCGGGGCAGAAAAATCCCACATGACTGATGGGAATCGAACCTGCGACCTCCCAGCCAGGAGTCTGCGACGCTAACCACTTCACCACGGTGGCTGGTTATAGTATGTTTGTATTGTTGTGTTTTGTTTTGTTGCACTGTGTTGTGTTGCATTTTATTCTGTTGCATGGCATTGTGTGTTGTATTTCTGGTGAACTGGGTTGCTTTTTAGTGTGTTATATTGAAGCATGTTATACTTGCATGTGTTATGTTGCACTGTATTGCAGCATAGTGTGGTATGTTACATTGTATAGTTATTGAGTACAGTGTATTTCATTACATTTTGTTGTATTGCAATGCACAGTGTCTAATTTTATTGCCCCAGTGTATGTTATTATGTAAATTCATTTGGAGAGTGGGGGATGGAATGTACTGGCAGGTTGCACTGCTGGTTAAAATTTTACCCCAGGCATTGGCAATAATTGGTTGAAAACAGGTTTGCACATTTTGCAAAAATATTTGTGGTAATGAATGAAATTAATGAATAAAAGAAAATGCTATTGCTTACCTGTTCAAAGCCAGCACTGTGGACTGAAAATGACACTTTTGAGGAAGCTGCAATCTTACAATGTTAACAAAATTCATGATTTCTTTTTGCTGAAAATAGGCATATGATTGCTGCTAAACTCGTTCAAGGTCATTCCAGTCACAGAGTGTTGATAGAGACTAACATTAGACATACAGTGCCTGCCTTCTGTCTGTGATTGTCAAGAATGACATTGTTGGGAAAAAAAAAGGAGGAGACACAAACAGTGATGTAACATGTGTATTGTGTAGGATAGCCTTCTGGATTCCATAGTGTTACACAATTGATTACAACAGAAAGCATGTGTGTCTCCCTGTGGGCTCAGTCCAAAGGTTTTTGGAGTCGGTCAGTATGTGTTCTTGTTAATGACTGCAAGATCAAAGGGAAGGCTCCTTCGTGGATTAATCAGAGTCTCATAGAGCAGCCAGCTCTATTTCGAACACACAGCTGATGTATATATACATGTATTAAAGAAGTTAAGCAATGCATGAAAATGGCTGATTACTTCTTTTAACCTTGCCCACTTTGATGAATCTTTAAGGCCTAATCAAAAATGATTCTAAAAATCTATTTTCATTATTTGTCAAATAATTCATATAACCTGTCAAGCTGACAAATTATTGCGAGTTTGCAAGTCGACCTTTACAGCATTTTCTGTATCTGAAGGGTCCTGGGTTCATTCCTGTCTTGACGCAGCCAGGTTACAGGATCTCTAACATCGTGCAAACCCTTTGGATGGAACTCTAAACAGGTCCTATGTGTGAACACATGCATAAATTTACCTTTACTGGACATTGTTGTTGTTCTTTTTTTACTATATGCTCCCACTGATGCTGGTTACCCATGACCCAGACAATTTACATGTGCTCTGCTGCGTTTAGAAAAAAAAAAATCACTCTTCAGATGATTCAACTAGTTGTACAACATCTATACTTCTGAAAGGGTCCTCAAAAGGTTGAATGTAACTGACAGTGCAGATCACCGTAACCCATACACAATACCCTGCCGTATTTGATTACTGCTCTTTGAAGTATGGATCTGTCAAGACCTACTTCATCAGAAGTGTATCGTTCAAAATGATGCAACTAATTGTTTCTATCCATTTTGATGGACATGTACAAAGTCAAGTGACCAATAGCCAACTGAGCATTTGACCAGTAACCGAACTTTCCTAAGAAAATTTTGAATAGTTCCACAAGATCCAATAATTTTGAAATGTTATTAGGTCTTGGGTAACCTAGGAAATATGGCAAAGATGAAACAAGAGTTAAATCACACATTAAATTCTGTTCATTGAAAGAGTCAGCTATTGTTTGTCAGTAGGGTGGATTCCAAGTAAGAAAGAAAAATAAACACTGCTGTCATATTCAGACATAATCTCAGAATTTAACAGTGCATGTAAAAATGTCACAGTACAAGAATCTCACCAGTGGTCAAGCCCAGAAAGAGGAAGAAGAAAAATTCTTCCCGCTGAAGAGAATGTGTTCCCATAACATTAGAATGGCATCACCTACTTCTTGCAGTTGTTTTTTTGTATTTCTAATGACTAATGTGTAATATTATTTACCTATGTTTTAAAAATGTCAATATTCTAAACAGTTTTATTCATTAGATATCCAAGAAAAGTTTTTTTTTTAAAAACCAGATATGTTTCTTTCCCCACCAATAGACACCTGAAGTGAAACAGACTTAGGTACCTACTCTACTACAACAGAACAAGTGTGGGAAGGAGTGTGAAGGCAACCAAGTAAAGGAAGACAAAAAGGTTACACGGTAAGAGAAATGACACAGGTAGATGTAGTGTGGTTGATAGGGAAAAAGGGGTGGAGGAGTTGACATCAAGGGCACATCACTATTATCAGTCAGTTCATCAAGAAGCAGGGGTGTGGTAAAGCAGGTGGGGGGGAAGTGGGGGGGGGGGGGGGGGGGTTCATCTGTCCGCATTCTAAAGCAAACAAGTAACTACATAATTTTCATATAAGTTGCTGGTGTTTCGCATACTTGTCTTTTTGTTGTTGTTCAAAAGGTGCTTTTTTTTAAGGGTGGGGGGAAGAGGGGGCAGGGATGTCTCAGACCCAGACTTTTAAATCCCGTGCTAACTAACATACATACAATTCCCTCAGTCTTCCTCTAGATGTTGACTTGACGCTAATTGTGCAACGATTTTGTTTCTAGTATCAATATGAATCTTTCAGGTCCTGGCTAATGCAGAGCAAGCTGCGAAGCATCAACTATGAGATCATCGAGTTTCCCGAAGAATGGGTGGCCAGTAAAATTGGCTTCCGTGGAACAAGGACAGAGCTAGCCAACCCTGTGAGTGCTTGGCATGTCTGCTGCGCTTCGATTTTGATGTCCAAACCCATTTCTTTACAGAAATTTGGGCTGCTCTTAGTCTAGGTAGGTGCAGCCTAACAGTAGCCACGGCTAACAGGCAGCAGAACAGGAGAAAACTGCCAATTTCAACTTGTGCATACTCCTCAACTACTCAACACTGTCAAATAAAAAATATCTCCACATCTAAAATGAACCTCTAACATGAAGTCTGTGTGTTTTTTTATGGTATGAAAGAAGTGTGCTTTTATTGTGAACGATCTAAACACACAAACCAAACACCGCGTCGGCGACCTTGTGCAACGATTCACGCCGCGGGCTATCCGTGACCCGCAAACAACAACAATTTGGAAAAGTGTTCGGAAACTTGACAAACTATATGCACAGCGACGATGTTGGTACCATATGAAACAGAAAAGCCTGCAGAATCGAATGGTATAAACTTCGTCATAGTTCCTTTTTATTAAGTGCCGTAAATTTTGTGCCGAAAGACTAGCATAAACTTCAGAAGCATGGCAATATCGGTAATTCTGAACGAAACATGTTAAAGGACCACTCGTTTTGTAGAAAAACCGATGCTCTTTTCGTTCGTGTATATAAGGATGCACAGGCTGCTGTGTGTATAAGTTCCGGCCAGGATAAAGAGAGAACCCCGTAGTCCAATCGGCATTCAGCATTCCGACAACGGGGGGGGGGGGGGGGGGGGGGGGGGGGGGGGGGGGGGTACGAAGCTGACACGATGTTCGAGTCGAGTGGCGAGTTGAAACCGATGGATCTCAACAGTCTTGAGCGTGATCTTGGTAAGTATGCGAACGATTCGTTTGTTTAAGCTCTTGCCCTGTTATTTAAAAGGAATTCGTGTTTCTTAACTCTGGAATTATATATATAGTGGAAATTATTTTAGAAGTGATTTTTTTTTCATCGGACAGCGGGAGACATGTGCTCGGTCGAGTGGTGTTTGTTAGCTCCCGTGATCGGTACTAATGGTTGCAATCGGTGATCAACCTTTTAGTTTTAAAACAATTTCATAGAATAACTTTACCCCAGTCTCGTTCAGATTTCATTTTAGAAGGTTTATGATTTTTGTCTAGAATGAAAATTACGAATAAAGATTAAAATTTGGCAACTGTAACTTCGACAGGGACAATAACTCGGGTTTCAGACCTCAATGAAAATTGAAAGTAGCAGATGTATTGATTTAATTTGCACTAATTGCAGTGCTGTTGTACCAAAATGAATCAATGAATTAATAAAATCAATAAATTGATAAATAAATGAGATAAAAGGAAAATTAAAAAAAAAACTAAAAAGTAAATCAAAAATAGACTCGTTAACTAATTAAGAGAATGTTAGCTTGAAGCTGCAGTATGATTGTGGCTATGAACTAAAAGATAGGACCAAGAAAATCTGAATTTGGAATCTTGGAGCATGTATTATAAAGTGACTAGCTGATGTGTGTGTGTGTGTGTGTGTGTGTGTGTGTGTGTGTGTGTGTGTGTGTGTGTGTGTATAGCTGATAGCATTCACTTAAAAGTCTTGTTGAAAATCGAGGCAATGTGTGTTTTACTGTTGAATCATATATCCATAAATTATAGAACTTGGTATAAAAAACATGTTCTTCAAAATTATCATGCACTTTCATTCACAGTCTCTGAATTCAAACATTCCATTTTCATCATTGATAGATCAAAACAAATGTCCAGTTATTAACTGTGCTCAATTTAAAATTGTGTGTGTGTGTGTGTGTGTGTGTGTGTATGTGTGTGTGTGTGTGTGTGCACATCACATGTGCATGCATGCGTGTGTGTGTGTGTGTGTGTGTGTAATAAATTTCAGAAGATGACCAGTACCAGCTGCTTGCTGAGAGAATTGGTCCAAAGAAGAAGAACCACAAGAGCCAGATAATCCAGCACTTTTGGAACATGAAATGAATATTTGTCATCAGTCTTCAGATGATGAATCAGACTGTGAATTTCCATTCAATTTCTCAGGCCAGGGACAGTCAGTAGCAGTTTTCTATGATGATGCATTTTACATTGGTCAAGTACTAGACATTGTTAGATCTGACCTTGCTTGTATTTCCTTCATGGACCAGAAAGGAACAGAAAACCTATTCAGATGGCCGTTGTCAGACTCCACTGGGGAAGTTGCAAGTAAATATGTCTTTTATTCAGACTTCAACATTTTACCAAAGAACAGAGTTTGGAGCATTGACTTTACCCAGTGGGGAACCCTGAACAGAAGATACAAACAGTATGTTAAAAAGTACTGTTAATTTTGGGGCACAAAATGGAGATGGCCAGTTTTGCCCTGATGGTGAGCTGACTGAAAAACAAGGACATGGAAAGAGGGTGATTTTTCTGGTATTTGAAGTTTTTAAGACAGTTGTGATTTGCTGTTCCATTTGGACATATATTTGCCTGTTATTTGGACCATATTTGCTTGGTGAAATTCTTGAGCATTTGATTCTGTCCCCGTGATAATGACAGAATATATGTGGAATGTGGGTGATTTTGTTTACTTTGATGTATTTTGTACATAAAGGTGAAGGTTAAACTCATGGATGTTTTTACCTTTAGATTCCTTCTTCAATGCTGATTATTTTGATACCTCTACTTTGTCTGTAGCATGTGTCATTCCCGAGTTATGGTCATTAAGTAACGGTACCCTGTGTTTGCCACTAAATGACACGTTGACAAATTAGCATTTTAGTCATTTTTGAAGAGGCACAGCTAAAAAATGAATAATCACTGAGCTCTGGAAAAAAAATAGGCTCAGTGTATCCATCACAAATACTAACTCTGCCAATCTGAGAACATATTGGGTGAATAGTTCAGAAGATATGAGGGTCCAAACATGGCCCTCTGGCCAAAACGTGAAAAACGCCATTTTTTTTACCAAATTTTAAAGCTCAATATCTCAAAAACTATTAAACCCATGGCCTTGTAATTTTGCATGTATATCACTTTTAATGGGGTCTTTTGAAAAATACAAAAACATTCCATATTTTTTCAAGTTTAAAAAATGGCTGGACTCTTAGCGATCAGGATAAAAAAGCTAACAACCTTTTTTTTTTGTCATCTCAGTGTTTCTGTTTTCCTGTCATATTAGAACTTGTTGAAAGTGTTCTCACCAGGTAAGAAGTTAGTACTGAAATGTTGACTAGCAATCCATCTGGCACGGCAGTTCTTACTGCTACATTTAGTCGCTGGAGTCAGTCTTCACAAAGCGTGAGACGGAAAAGCAGAAGAAACAAATTGTGAGCAGTCTTGTATCTGACACCCTAGAGTGTCGAGATAAGGCCCGAAACGGTTCGCTTGAAGGGGCTTCGAGTAAGCGTGGAGAATAGCGAACAACACATTGCTTTGCTGTCTGTATCGCGCCTAGGTACACAACGACTACACACAGGCACGAGCAGCTTAAACCGCGAGAAAAAGCGGAATTGTCTCTGTCCACAACACCCTGTGAGCTATTTTCTGTGCCAAGTGGCGTCAACTGCAAGACAGATTCACCATCCTTCGCTTGCCTGAACAAGTTTCTGTTCCAGAAGCGCTTGAATTCTTACACATACACGAATGCACGCACGTACGCGTGCGCGCGCGCGCGTGCACACACACACACACACACACACACACACACACACACACACACACACAACACATGCGCACACGCATGCACACATGCGCGCGCAGTCACAATATGTACATAAAAGCAGAAACTTACCGTCAATACCCTCATTATGATTATTAACATTACAGATGTGGGTTTAGGTATGAACTTTTAACAGCCTGACTAATGGAAAAAAAAAAAAAAAAAACAAGACCAGCGCTTGAAAAACTGCTGCAACCCAAAGTCGAGTGTGTGTGTGTGTGTGTGTGTGTGTGTGTGTCTGTGTGTCTGTGAGAGAGGGAGAGAGAGAGAACGAGAGAACGAGAAAGAGAGTGAGAGAGGAATGGTTGAGTAAACATGACTACACAAGACACTGCACGCAAATTTACCACTTATAAAATCAATAGGGAAGAAAAGAAACATGCACAGTGTACACCGGCGCGCATGCAAAAACTGAGAGAGAGAGAGTGAGAGAGAGAGAGAGAGTCTGACATAGAGAGAGAGGGAGGGAGAGTTGGGGGTGGGGAGGATGACTGATTGAGAATACATACATAAAGAAACAGACATGCACGGATACCTTTGTACACACAAAATCAATAAAAGCATGCAGAGAGAGAGAGAGGGAGGAGAGTGGAGGTGGGAGCCCTGGAGGACTGATTAATAATACATGTATGAAGAACTTGACATGCACAGATAGCTTTGTACATACAAAATCAATAAAAGCATGATCAGAGAGAAAATGTTTCACATGACAATGGCTTGCACTCATAACTGAACAATCTCTCTCTCTCTCTCTCTCTCTCTCTCTCTCTCTCTCTCTCTCTCTCTCTCTCTCTCTCTCTCTCTCACACACACACACACACACACACACACTAAAAATTACATATACACGGCACACGGCATACGAGGCGGGGAGGGGAGGGAGAGAGAGAGAGAGAAACTGAACTGAAACTGACGTGCATGCATGACTTCACAGAACAAAACAGATATCACACACACACACACACACACACACACACAACATATACACGGCACACGGCATACGAGACTGAGGTGGGTCGGGGAGGGGAGGGAGGGAGAGAGAGAGAGAGAGAGAGAGGGGGGGAGGAAGAGAGAGAGAGAGAAGCTGAATTGAAACTGACGTGCATGCATGACTTAACAGAACAAAACGGATCACACACACACACACACACACACACACACACACTCACACACACACATAACACACACACACACACACACACACACACACACACACACACACACACAAACACACACACACACACACACACACACACGCACGCACACACACACACACACACACACACATGTGTACTCACGATCCTTGATGGTAAAGCCATGGTTCTGTGTCAATATCCACTTCTCATCACATATCTGTTCACTATCACTTTTAACACAACACAAACTGTCTTGTCTGCACATGTCTCGTGGTGTGTCCTACACTCTCAGATCAGCGGCTTGTGTTACAGAAGAGTGTGACACTGACAGGTATTTTGCTGTTGTCCCCTCTCCTCTCTCAAACCGCCCCCACCCCCACCCCGTTCCCCCACCCCCACACTTTAACATGAAGTACACTTTGCCCGTTTGAAAAAAAAATCTAAAACAAAAACTATAGTTGATGTTCAGCAGTTACTCTCACTTCATGTAATAATTTTAAAACCTATATTTATCAATATATGCATAATCTTGGAAATAAAGGTCAATATTTCTAGCTATTATATACACCCATTACAAACATGCAATTCAACTTGTATCAGTGAACATATGTCAACTTGAAAGTAACATTATAATGCTCTTACGTTCTATAGGATGATTATGTACACAATTATTTTGTGTCAATTTGGGATAGTACTTATGTATGCTTTTTCATTTCAACAAATCTTACGTATATGAATTTTCATACCTGTCTCTCTCTCGCTCTGAAATGGATGATCTGCAAAAGTCATATACTTAGAATTTTGTTCAGTGACAAAATATAAAGATGCTTAGGGAAAGAATGTACAAACTGACAATTACAAAACGTTTCCCGAAATCAGTGCTGTGTTTTTCTCACGTGGTGGCAGTATCAGTCCATGAAACTGTGGTGCCACCAGTGTCAGATGATAATTATAATTATTTTAATTATAATAATTATTCACTTATTATTGTTATGCCTACTACCATTACTGTTATCAGTAGTATTATTTTGCTTGTAGTAATTGTTATCCTCTACGTTTCCCTTTAATTAGGCCTACGTTGCTCTACATGCAACCATAGTACATATAAAATGTAGCAACAATGAAGAAATATGTATATATACAACGGTGTAAATACGGCCCCTTTACAAATGCTAACTAACTTTTCATTCACAAAGATTTTTGCCAACGCCTGGCCAACTTCAGCTCACAAGCACTCATCAGGCCAGCACATCAGGCAAGCCAACGACGCACGCGCGCGCCAGGCTATAGGTTTTGCCGGTCGCAAAGTTCTGTCAGAAAGTTTTAAACACGAACTTAATTATGGTACTCACAGAGAAGAGCGAAATGCCAGCTTTTGTCACACTCTCAAGTACTCACTGCGCTATTGCTCTCGTACAGAAATTATAGTCTAAAAACCTCTGTACAGTAAATATAACTTAATGATGTTGCACCAGTCTCGAAGCGTCCAAACACACAAAGCGTGTTCGCTGAGGAAAGAATGCGCGTCTGGTAGTGCGGTGGCTGACTCGTTACGGGCCTAGCTGGGGTCAAAAGGCAAAGCGTTGAGTGAACTAAATGCTGTGGCTCTGAGTGGGCTGGCGCGGCCGTGCTGGCACTGGTATTAGCAAATATGGCTTTATTATGTATTTTTAGCTACTATGAAGTATTTCTGAATGATTTTTTTGTTGTTGATCTGATTGAGAAAAATGAAACAGAATTGCTGGTGCACTTAGGCTGGTTTTGTCTGCCTCAAGGATCTCAATTTCAGGATTAATTAGTTTAGAACTCTGTGTGTGTGTGTGTGTGTGTGTGTGTGTGTGTGTGTGTGTGTGTGCAGTTGTGAGCATGTCTTTATGTTTGTTTTTTCTATTCTGGAGTGACCTGTTTTTCAACACAGAAGCAGCTTTTGTGATCAGCTGAGCTATAAAAGAACTGAAACTTGCACTGTCAGGGACATTTTGCTGGGTGCCTTAGGGTTCTTTTATAATCTGTCACACTAGTATCAGCACAGCTCATCTGAGTTTAAACTCCCTTCTTTTGAAAACCTGTCCAAAAGATTTCTCAGGTGGTGATTCCACGGTTGTTGTAGTTTCTTTTTTTCATTGATAAGGGCAGTTCCACTGTTTTATGTTTATTTGTTGTTTTTTTTTTTAATTCATGCAATGTTTGACATGTTACAGATGAACTATGCTCGATTCTATCTACCTCATCTTTTGTCGCATGTTGACGGGAGAATTGTTTATCTGGATGATGACTGTATTGTTCAAGGTACTTTTCTCTCTCTCTCTTTGTCTCTCTCTCTCTCTCTCTCTGTCCCCCTCCCCCTTCCTCTCTTTCTCTCTCTCTCTCTCTCTCTCTCTCTCTCTCTCTCTCTCTCTCTCTCTCTCTTTGTGAATTTTTATCGTTTTCTTTTTCTGTCTTTCACAGTCTCTGTTTGTCTCTGTCTCTTCCTGAATCTCTGTATTTTGTTTGTGTGTGTGTTTGTGTCTCTGATTTGATTCCATGTAGTTGTGTGAGACTGAAAGAGAGACAAAGGTTGTGTAAGTATGTACTGTTGAATACATGTAAATATGTGGCATATCTTGAGGTGCTCTTATGTGTGTGGGACTGGGAATATATGTTTGATGTGTGTCAGTACAAGTTTGAAAGAGAGAGAGAGAGATAAAGAGAGAGACTTTGAATGACCCTGTAGTTATATGTTTATGTGTGAGCCAGTGTAGTCACCCTGCATATTGCATACACTGTCTCTAAGTCTGTGTGAGTACATGTGTATGTTTAGTGTCTTTATATGCTATTGTTTGACTAATGTATGTATGCAGACGTGTTTATGCATATTTTGCAGTTGTTTGTAGTAACTGGTATGTCTGTCTCTCTATAAGAAGGAATCGGGGGGGCTAGGGGGAGGAGGGGTCATTGTTTTATGATGAGGAAGTAGAGGGGTGTTGTGGGGATTGAGGGGTCATTGTTTTATGATGAGGAAGTAGAGGGGTGTTGTGGGGATTGAGGGGTCATTGTTTTATGATGAGGAAGTAGAGGGGTGTTGTGGGGATTGTCGGTCCTCAGATCATAACCACTTGCTTTGTCCATGCTTGATGTTGGCCTTTGTACCAATTTGACCAGGTGACATAGAGCAGCTGTACCACATGAAGATGAAGCCAGGGACTCTGGCAGCATTTGCTGAGGATTGCCAGGGGATGAGTAAGCGTATCACCTTCATGCAGGTTGGTCACAGTCTTTTCACTATGTTTATCAGTCATCATTAGGGAGAAATTTTTCATGGCATTTTTCCCATGAAAAGAAAAAGTGTCTTCTTTTTTTTTCCAGTGCTGGAGATGAAGATGACGCTGTGAAGTTTCATTCTGATGGCAGACTTCATGACAGACCTGTACCCATAGTTTCCTTTCATGACATATCCCAGTGTCAACCAGGCCAGACACAGACACCTGCAGTGTTGGTCAGGAAATTTGACCAACAGTCACAGACATAACCATTAAATGGATGAAATCCCACAGTGTAGTTCCAGTATTCCCAGCTTAGCCATAACAGGTAGGGGTCGGTTAGGGCCCCCCCAAAATCCCACAAAGGAAAGAAGCTATGATGGTAATGGTGATGGAACCCATGACCTCCCGGCCAGGAATCCACAATGCTGACCGCTGCACCATGGCCGTTGGTCAGCTTTAGAGCACTTCATACCAGTTCAAAGGGAGATAACAGCTGAAATTCATATGTTGACAAATATACATACAAGCACATGCATTAAAACATGCACGCATGCACATATGCACCTGCGCGCGCGCGCGCACACACACACACACACACACACACACACACACACACACACACACAGAGACTTGCGCGCACACACACGCACGCACGCACGCACGCACGCGCGCGCGCGCGCGCACGCACGCACGCACGCACGCACGCACGCACACGCACACACATAGTCACACATTCAAACAATGAAGGATGTCAGAGGTTGTAAAATTCTGATTGTGTGTGGTAGAGAATTTTAGACAATGTGGGCCACAAAGACTAGAAGAATGTTGGCAGGCTGTTCTGGACAGGTACATCGGTAGGGTACCTACAAAGCAGAGTGTAGTCAAGAGGTTTTGACAGATACATTCGTACAAAGCAGTATGTTGTAGGAGAGATAGACAGGTACATAAATGTTTTTTTTTTTCCACAGCAAAAGCAGAATGTAGTACAGAGAGTTGGACAGATACAGTTCCTACAAAGTAAGTGTAGTTGGAGAGAGACGGGTTCATGTAGGGTTCTTTCAGAGTGCTAGATAGTTTAGAGAGTTGGACAGGTACATAGGTAGGATTCCTTCAGAGCATTGTGTTCAGAGAGATGGACGGGGTACAGTGGTAATGTTCTTATGGACTTGGAGAGATGGGCAGATGCAGCAGTGATAATTCTTAAGCACAAGTGTGCATCTCTGACACATAAAACTCCCACCTGACACACTGGAATTCAGGCCAGTGCATCACTAAAACTTATTAGAATTTACCGTAATCAGACCTGTTTACCCTTACGGTTTTGCCATAATTTTTACAGAAAAAAATTGAAATTACGGGAATTACGACTCCCCCGAAAAATTACAGGAAAAAAATCAAAGGCGAAGTTTCGTCTGCTACCATTTCGGTCAAAAACAGTAAGACGATATTTCCCAGCGTGCTTTGTGTCTTTTACCTTGTCAAAGATGGCAACGAAGCAGTCTTCCGCGCCAGTGACCAGCTCTTCTAAATCTTCGAAAGTTGCAAAGCTATTGCGATTATGAAGATTACGTTTTTTGTTTTTCAAATTACAAGTTTTTGTCCGAGATATTACAGGTACACAAATTTGGGGTAAACAGGTCTGTGTGATGCCATGATTATCTCCTGTACACATTACAACTCTAAGCAGCGCATCACGCAAACGCTCTTTCGTCCCATCCGCCACGATCAAAGTCATTAAAAGCGTAACTTTCCTCAACATTTCAGAACGTTCTAAATCGAACAATTGCCACTTGAGATCTCTTCTCCTGTGAAAAGCAACAATAGTCATCGAAATAGACTACCCAGTCTGTGATTGGACCACAAGATCATGTGATTCAGACAAGCGCGAAAAGTATGGCAAACCGTAAGAAATTCAGCTTTTCAGAATCAAAATCGGCAGTTCAGTTGTGGCTTGCTGGTGGTACTCCAGTGAATGGAGCAAAGTCGAGTGATCTGTGCAACATGGCTGGTTCAGATAATCAAGAAAGCTCCGTTTGATGTACAAATGTGTTGCGCACAGTGCAAGACTGGCCAATCTTATAGTTTCGTCAACGGTTCCACAAATATTCATCACTTGCCTCTTGTTTGTCACGGGGCTTCCAATGATCATTGCATAGCAACTGGAAGATGGTCAAGCTATAAGATATTTCAACATTGGTTTGAGTAGTGGAAATTCTGTGATGATAATCAAAGAAGACATCCCCCATACCAAGTTTCACTGTTAACTCTTACGCTGGTAGTCTCGACATAAGTCGCCCAATTATGTTACGGCCGCTGTTGGTTGTCGCAACATAAGTCGCATTGTTGTGTCAGCCTTGCTAACCTAGTTTCACTTACACACGCTGGTACGAAACTATATCTCGTTCACAAACTAATTTGCATAAATGACTGAACAAGCCCAGGAACATGGATTCTCAGCATTTTAGTTAAGTTTGTAGTTAGTAGCTGCTTGTAATGCATAGTGTGACTCGAATCGTCTGGCAAACAACAATAGCAGCGCCCACTGGAGAACGTGATAGAATTACGAACTTGTTTGAAGATTTCTTTTTGCTGATGCTGTTGTGGAGCAAGCAGGTGAAGAAGAAGTTATGGACATTTTGATATTTTTTATTAAGATCAAGCACCCTGTAATCGTGATTTTGAGATCGACACGGACATCGACTGGTGAGTGGTAAGGGGGAGGGGATTGTCAACATGCCATTCAGTGGGGAAGAGAAACTCAGTGTAGTGCTTCCAGATGATCTTGAACCTTTCAATTTTGCAGTAATGTAAATGACGACAGTGAGGGCTGTCTATTACATTTGTGGATAGTGACCCTTTTGGGATCTCAGCAAGTGATTTCAATGAGAAAACTGAACTGCACTTTATTTATTCTTACCTGGATCCCTGCATGGAAGACTGGTATAATCCACACTGACTTTCCTTTGAAAAAGGCTGTAACTTATTTCTGGATACTGTGGAACATCATTGACTGGATTATTTGTGAACAAGCTCTGAAGTATGACAAGCAGGATATGCCACCTGTTTCCACCCGTTATTTTCACATTCTAGCTAGTTAGCACCTAATCAAACTCTCACAAGCACACCAGTTCTGGTTTATGTTATTGTTTATTCAGTTACTATCAGTTTTTATTCTGCATGTCATGTTCAGATACTGTCAGTTGAAAAGTTATGCATAATATATAAACATAACTATTTTTTTTCAAACTTTCCTGTTGTTAGTTCACCAGGCAACAGACTTAAAGTAAGTTGTTAAATAACCAGTGTAAGGGTTAAAATCCTCATAGTTCTAGGCTAGGATGTCTATTATTAGTGCTAGCTGTCACTTTCCACTTGCTTCTAGGATGTCTGTTATTAGTGCTAGCTGTCACTTTCCACTTGCTTCTAGGATGTCTGTTATTAGTGCTAGCTGTCACTTTCCACTTGCTTCTAGGATGTCTGTTATTAGTGCTAGCTGTCACTTTCCACTTGCTTCTAGGATGTCTGTTATTAGTGCTAGCTGTCACTTTCCACTTGCTTCTAGGATGTCTGTTATTAGTGCTAGCTGTCACTTTCCACTTGCTTCTAGGATGTCTGTTATTAGTGCTAGCTGTCACTTTCCACTTGCTTCTAGGATGTCTGTTATTAGTGCTAGCTGTCACTTTCCACTTGCTTCTAGGATGTCTGTTATTAGTGCTAGCTGTCACTTTCCACTTGCTTCTAGGATGTCTGTTATTAGTGTTAATTGACAGGCTCTTCTCTTTTCTAGGCTAGGTTGACTATTATTAGTGTTAATTGACACACTCTTCTCTCTTCTAGGCGTGGATGTATGTTATTAGTGTTAACTGACACTTTCTACTCCCAACTAGACCAGGATGTCTATTACAAGCATTAACTGACACATTTTACTCTCATCTAGATTAGGATATCTATGATTGGTGTTTACTGACACATTCTACTCTCATGTAGATCAGGATATCCATGATTGGTGTTTACTGACACATTCTACTCTCATGTAGATTAGGATATCTATGATTGGTGTTTACTGACACATTCTGCTGTCTTCTTAATAGTCTAGGATGTCTGTTATTAATGTAAACCACCATGTTCTGCTCTTCAAGCTAGGACTTACATTGTTTGTGTTAACTTTTCAGTTTCTTCCCATCTCTGCTAAAGAATGTCTGTTATTAGATTTAGGAGTGCTCAGACTGCTGTCTGTTGGACCAGAATATCTATGCTGACTTCTTCGACCCCAAGAACAAGCACTTTAGGGAACTGCACATCAAGCCCACAGCGTGTGCTTTCAACGCAGGTGTGTTTGTGACTGAGCTGTCAGACTGGCGGCGCCACAACATCACAGCAAAGCTGGAGCATTGGCTGGAACTGAATTCCAAGTGAGGACCATGCCATGCATTGCATGTTTTTGTTGGTGGTGCTCCGTATCTTCTGTGCTACTTCATTGTTTTACTACCTGTCCACCCATCCGCCATTTTCCCTTCACATCCGCTCTTCGAGGGTAATTCAACATTTCATTTCAATATGGTTTAATTGGGAAGAATTAAGCATTAAGACATTATGCTTTGAACCAGTAGCTTTAGGTTTTGTGAGTGCCCATTTGAAATGGGCTTCAAAACAAGCGCAAACAAGGTTGTTGTTTTTATTTGTTTGTCTGTTTGTTGTTGTTGTTGTTTGGAGGGGTGAGGGTAACTGAAGGTTTGGGTCGGGTTTTTTTTTTGGTTTTTTTTTTCAATCTTCAATTAAGAGTTACCAGCAAAAGCAGTAAGTGATGTTGAAAGGGGACAACTCACTGAGCATGACTGTGGACAGTTTAACTGACCAGGTGACTCTAAATCAGCAACTGCAACTCCAGTATCATTGCAGAAAGTACAGATGCTTTTGAAATCGGTCCAAATTAAGAAGAGGATGACTTGAGCAACCTACTTTACTAAATTTGGGAAATCAGTGTCAGTGCTCAGATCTTTGCTAGCACAGGGGAGTGATCACAACTGTCGGTCATGAATCTCAGCATATCAACACATGCACATAAAACTGGATGCATGTCTAGATTTATGTGCAGAAGTTGATGCATTTTCCACTTTGGTGAAGGGGAAGGGTGGGGATGGTAATTTTGTCTGAAACCCTGCCCATTTTTTATGAGTTCAGCTTGTGTTCTAAAAATAAATGATATAGTAGAATGATACATATTATGAAACAAATTTCCTTATGTAAAGATGAACATATACATTCCTTCACCTTCCCATGAATTGCTCATTACGGCAAAGCAGTTTATAACTGAGGTTCTCTCACAGTGTATTCTCAGAGTTGTCTACCACCATACCATAGTGCTCTGAACGATGGAAGCTGATTCTGCCTTTGTTTGATTGATGGATTTTTACCTCCAGTAAGGTTAAGCTTTCTCCAATGTCTGTTGCTTGTCTGTCTATAAACAAGGTGACAAAAACAATGTTGGTGAACTATGGAATGTGACCCAAGGACAAAGCCATTTGGTGTGGGTCTTGTCATGTGGATTGGAATCAAAGGGCAGATTGGAATCAAAGGGCAGATTGGAATCAAAGGGCAGATTGATTGGAATCAAAGGGCAGATTGAAATCAAAGGGCAGATTGGAATCAAAGGGCAGATTGGAATCAAAAGGCACATTGGAATCAAAAGGCAGATTGAAATCAAAGGGCAGATTGGAATCAAAGGGCAGATTGGAATCAAAAGGCAGATTGGAATCAAAGGGCAGACTGGAATCAAAGGGCAGATTGGAATCAAAAGGCAGATTGGAATCAAAGGGCAGATTGGAATCAAAGGGCAGATTGGAATTCATTCCACCGAGACAGAGGTCTGTGCTCTCCCAAACAGTCATCTGCATTGGGCAGAACTCTGGTCGTCAAAGGAGAAAAATACCTGACTGATCTTTTCAGTCATGCATGCACACACGCACGCACGCACACACACACACACACACACATACGCACACATGTTGGTCTTCTACGCACACACACATACATTAAGTTATTTGTATGTTTGCTTTAATGTTGTTAACTTACAATCCCATGCTCCCTGTGTTCAGGGAGGAGTTGTATGGGAATGAGAGGGCTGGAGGGGGTGCTCAGCCCCCATGATGTTGGTCTTCTACAACAAGTACACCCCCATCGACCACATGTGGCACATCCACTTTCTGGGTAGGTTTCTGTGGATATCGGTGGATGATCAGTTGAAGGAGTGTGTGTGTGTGTGTGTGTGTGTGTGTGTGTGTGTGTGTGTGTGTGTGTGTGTGTGTGTGTGTATGCTGTGAGTTTATGCATGTTTTTTATTTGTTGAGTGGGTTTTTTTTTCTTTTCATTTTATCAGTATGCTTTTTCACTGTTTAAAAATAGTTTTGATGGTAACTTTTTTTAAAAAATATATTTGTTTTGTGGTTAAGAAAAAATTTAATATGTCATTTAGAAAAAAAGTAACAATGTTTAATTTGCACTGTCAGAAAAAAAATTCTATAATTTAACTGATGTAGAATAACTTCTCTTTACATTGACCATCCATTGTTTAAACCAACTTCATTTTTACTCACCCCACCATCTCCCCCTCTCCCATACCCTTCCCTACCCACCCTGCTGACAGGTTGGACGACAAGAAGCACTTACAGCCGGCAGTTCCTGCAGCAAGCCAAGCTCCTGCACTGGAGTGGCCGCTTGAAGCCCTGGGGACGCAACTGTCCTTTCCAGGACGTGTGGGACAAGTACTACCTGCCCGACCCCACCAAGGAGTTCATGCCTGTACGCAAAGGGATCATGTAAAGTGACAGAGACAGCCTGCCAATGAACCACTCTGTCTTTGCAATCCCATCTTTCGCCAGGAAGTTCCTGCATGGACATGTTAAGGGAGTATATGACTTCACAGCTACAGCCGTGCATGGTACACCACCCGCCTAGCTTTCCTGTCCACTTGCTTTCCCTTCACCTAGGAAGTGTTGCCTGCACGTGTGCTAAAGGATTGACTGATGGTATGGGGACAGCTTGTATATGATACACATACACACATACATGCACGCATGCACACGCGTGCGCGCGCGCACGCACGCACGCACGCACGCACGCACGCACGCACGCACACACACACACACACACACACACACACACACACACACACACACACACACACACACACTCATCACAATCGTATCTTTCTTTGGAAATATCTTATGTTTTGTTTTGGTCAGCCATCAGACGTTTTCATGCTTTTTGATTTAGGGGATGGGAAAGGTGGTTGTTGGAAGAAGAGTATTGGTTTATGGAGGGAGGGAGAGGGATGTGTGTGTGTTGGGATGGGGAGGGTGCTCTCTCTACCCCTCTCTCTCTCTCTCTCTCTCTCTCTCTCTCTCTCTCTCTCTCTCTCTCTCTCTCTCTCTCTGTTATTTTTTCATGACAGTAATGATACCTTGTTACTTGGATGATTTGAAAGAGATTGCATCTCTAATCTTTGGAAATACAAGTGAAAAGTTGATCCTTCCATTTGTTAAGAAAAATTCTTAACTAAATGTGTGCTGAAAACATAACTCTAAGGGGCATCACTTTTCAATGTCAGGCGACATATCCTATCTTAAAATATCTTAAAATTGCCATTTGTACATAGCAAAATTTAGTGCTTAGCAAAATTTAGTGCTGTTAGTTCAGGCATGGAACAATTTCCCCCAGCTTTTCTGGCTCGAGGGGTGCCACATTTCAGGCCCAGGCCAGCAATCTGGCCTACAAAAATTCTTAAGTGGAGGCACTGATCGTTGACAAACTGCATTCAATATGATCCTTTAGAAGGCCTTTTTTCTCTTTTTTAGCTTTGTAAGGATTTCCTGGTGTAAAGAACAGTGAACTGAATGACTTCCATGCAACAAAAGATTGTCCACATTCAGACTGGTCAAAACCTGATTTCAGCATGACCGTACTATCTTCAACGAATATTGAGAAATGTAGAGAATGAGACGTGATATTTCAGCTCACTAGCCAAGCATGCATATGAAGGAGAAACGGTCTTAGCTTAATGACAGTAATGACCAATGAATGAAAGACAATTTTGGATTGTGTAGATTGAATCTACTATCATCTGACTGAAGCCTCCTCCTTCCCCTTTCCCCTTGCCCTACCCCCTTTGGCCTTCATCCCTGTAACAAACATTTGGATGATCGAGAACTGCCTTCTTCCTCTCCCTTTTCCACTCCCCCCCCCCCCCCCCCTTCCCCCTTCCCCCTTCCCTCTCCCCGACTCCCAGATTATACTTTTTAGCCTGGAAAATTTCAAGTAGAATTTCGAACCAGTTATCAGTTTTCCAGCCTGATAGCACAGGTAACATGGGATCCCTGTACTCTGTTTTGTTTAAGGATTCATTTACATGGGAACCCCATGCACACATTTCACATTACCATAGAGCACACACAGTGTAAAGGAAAAGAAGAATGCAGACAGCATGGACCAAGGAACATCTCTGAAACAATAGTCTGTAATGCTTTTATGTTAGAGGCCAGACACTGAGGGTAGTTTTCAGTTTGAAAAGTCTGAAACCTGTTGTTTGCATTCTGTTTGTTTAGAGCTCAGTGCCACATTTGCAGCACATTGGCTGACAGGAAATGTGCGTACAGACTACATATGTGGTGTTTACCAAAACACACCTAAGTATATGTATAATACGTATCAAGCAGTGAATCCTGTTGACTTGCCAGAACATACTCTGATTATAATGTAATGCGGGCTTCAGGCCATGCGCTGGAAGTAGCTGGTTTTTGCAGACGTAGGACCAAAAACACTTTGCATTTTAGCATCAACCTCTTGTGCCTAGATCTCATAATACAGTTACACACCAGTAAAATGGCAGACGTAGGACCAAAAACACTTTGCATTTTAGCATCAACCTCTTGTGCCTAGATCTCATAATACAGTTACACACCAGTAAAATGGCAGACGTAGGACCAAAAACACTTTGCATTTTAGCATCAGCCTCTTGTGCCTAGATCTCATAATACAGTTACACACCAGTAAAATGTCTGTAAAGTATAATGAAAAAAATTCATGTACATTAATGAGTACCATCCATATTCAACCCTAAGCATGTGAAAATGGCATGATTCACTTTAGCTTGGAACAATCTAATCAGCAGAAAATGCTCTGTTAGTGAGGGGTCCATAACGGTGCATTCAGCACACAATTGTTTTTTTTTAATAAAGTATCTGAAACTTTCCATAATTGTGTTTTGAGTGCACAATTAATTGTTTGTGAAAAGTGTGTCTGTAACCTTGCATTCAGTACACAGTTAATTGTGTATAAAAAGTATCCGAGACTATGATCATGCTTTCCATACATTCTTTCAGCTGTGTATATCTAACTTCTTGAAACTGCTGTTGGAAAGAGAGAAATATATTACTGTACAGAATGATGCCGTCCTGATTTTAGTCTGTTGAAGCAAAATTTCTGTAAATAATAAACAAACAAAAAAATCAGCTACTTACTGTGTAAAAAACTTGAACCTGCCAACAAAACTGACATTCGTATTTTGATTTATTTTTGCATAGATTTTTGTAATATAGGGCTAACATCATGTGCAAAAAGATTTGATTAAGTGGTATCTGACTGTTCATTTTTTGTTGGCTTTTATATGGGTAGACAGGAAGGGGAAATAATTTCTTTTATGAATATTTGTTAAAGTACACACAAACATACATGTGTTTGTCCAGTCTTCAGTTTAATATCTTTTAATTAGTAACAGTATAAAGATTAAGAGGAAGCATGTTAATGTGTGTGTGTGTGAATTAATGAACAGGGTAAATAGGATAAACTATTTTTGTGTGCACAATAACTTAGCCGTACTTTGAACAAGCAAATATTGTGACCAGTGAATGCACGGAGCACAGATGGCAGTATGTCTGTCAAAAGAATTATCAACATTATGATGGCAAAAAGGTATTTGTTATAAAAGTACAAGAAGAGATCAATTAAAGAAGAAGTAAAAGAAGGAGAAAGAAATGTGTGCATCTGCAAAAGAGGCAGTGAAATAGCAATTGTGAACAAATTCAAATTATTGAACACACTTGTTGCATGAAAATTGAATGAGTTAAACTGTGGGGAAAAAAAAAGATTTAAACAGCAGTGATCAATGAATGTAAAATACCAGCTGGTATTCTAATTGAACAGTCTGCATAGAAAGTTATTACATAAACGATCTTTCAAAACTGTGCAAGAGACCAAGACATCTCTTTATTCAAGCTGGTCAACATTTTCAGACAATGCACAAAATTTTGTGTGTGTATGGTGGGGGGGGGGGGGGATGATGATGTATATTCAAGCTGGTCAACATTTTCAGACAATGCACAAAATTTTGTGTGTGTATGATGGGGGGGGGGGGGGGGGGGGGGGGGGATGGGATATGTATGGATATGTGCTTTTATGTATGCATGCATGTGCGTTTCCAGTTGTCCTCACAGACCGTCAGTATTATTCTATGAATTATATTTCCGAGCCCTGTATCAAACTTTATTCACTTACAAACAACATTGTGAGCTTCTTTATACTAATATCAAAAGACCATGTGTGTATGACCATGACTTATTGATGATAATGTTTGTGATGATGATATTGATAATCATGAGCATAAAAAGAATAGTAATAACAACTACAATAGTGACAATGAAGGGGATGAAATCTTGATGTGGCTATGCTTTCCTCCTCTGCTCCCCAGTCCCCCTTCCCCCTTCCTCCTTGTACCAATGAAGACTACCTTTCTTTACAGGATATTGTATCTAACAGCTGTGGGGTGAATGGTTTCCTTCACTGTATCAAAAGCATTGCTCACAGGCCTCCACACTGAACTCTTCTTTAGATGTGGACACCACAAAAATCCCTTTACAAATTGAATCACAGTTCGAGTTATGCCATTACAACCATGAATAGACCAAAGGACAGACAGTACCAGAAGACCCTCTCCTTTGCAGGTCTTGTCTGTATGTAGGGTGGGTCGTAGCAGGACCCGTGATGAATATTTGGACAGTGAGGGATCTTCTCAGTCATCATCATCATCATCATCACTACCACCACCGCCATCATCATTATCACCATTATCACAATCACTGTCATCATTGCTATCGTTGTCTGATGACAGAAGGTCACAGAGGGGCCATGACAGGCACTCAGTTCGGGATCCCCCAGTTCTCTGTGCTCAGTCAGGTGCAACAGGATAGAGGTGTAATGACCACTTCAGTGGTTCAGGTGGTCCAGCCACAGCTTTTTTGGTCTTCCTCTTGGACGTCCACATGAGGCTTTCCCCTCTTTAGGAGGGTCAGGGAGTCTTGATGAGATACCTGCCCAGATCTGGCATTCATATGACATCTGTATATCCGGAGAAATTCTTGTCTGACTGCAAAACGTGTTGACTTGCAAAGTGCTGTATTTTTTGTTCTTTGTATGAGAGGTGAGGTTGGTGTCTGAAGCATTTATCTTTAGAAATGCTTGAGTTCTGCTTCCAGTGTCTGTCTGGTCCCTGGACAATGGTAGTTCTGCTTCCAGTGTCTGTCTGGTCCCTGGACAATGGTAGTTCTGCTTCCAGTGTCTGTCTGGTCCCTGGACAATGGTAGTTCTGCTTCCAGTGTCTGTCTGGTCCCTGGACAATGGTAGTTCTGCTTCCAGTGTCTGTCTGGTCCCTGGACAATGGTAGTTCTGCTTCCAGTGTCTGTCTGGTCCCTGGACAATGGTAGTTCTGCTTCCAGTGTCTGTCTGGTCCTGGACAATGGTAGTTCTGCTTCCAGTGTCTGTCTGGTCCCTGGACAATGGTAGTTCTGCTTCCAGTGTCTGTCTGGTCCCTGGACAATGGTAGTTCTGCTTCCAGTGTCTGTCTGGTCCCTGGACAATGGTAGTTCTGCTTCCAGTGTCTGTCTGGTCCTGGACAATGGTAGTTCTGCTTCCAGTGTCTGTCTGGTCCCTGGACAATGGTAGTTCTGCTTCCAGTGTCTGTCTGGTCCCTGGACAATGGTAGTTCTGCTTCCAGTGTCTGTCTGGTCCCTGGACAATGGTAGTTCTGCTTCCAGTGTCTGTCTGGTCCCTGGACAATGGTAGTTCTGCTTCCAGTGTCTGTCTGGTCCCTGGAGAATGGTAGTTCTGCTTCCAGTGTCTGTCTGGTCCCTGGACAATGGTAGTTCTGCTTCCAGTGTCTGTCTGGTCCCTGGACAATGGTAGTTCTGCTTCCAGTGTCTGTCTGGTCCCTGGACAATGGTAGTTCTGCTTCCAGTGTCTGTCTGGTCCCTGGACAATGGTAGTTCTGCTTCCAGTGTCTGTCTGGTCCTGGACAATGGTAGTTCTGCTTCCAGTGTCTGTCTGGTCCCTGGACAATGGTAGTTCTGCTTCCAGTGTCTGTCTGGTCCCTGGAGAATGGTAGTTCTGCTTCCAGTGTCTGTCTGGTCCCTGGACAATGGTAGTTCTGCTTCCAGTGTCTGTCTGGTCCCTGGAGAATGGTGGTCACTGGTGACCTGTACACAATGATCTTCACTGGGAAGCAGACAGACCTGCCCTGCTTCACAACTGACCAAGATACTTGAAGTAGCTGCCCCTTCCTGCGTCTGTTCAGCATTATGTGGACTGCTGAATGTTGAATGGAACAGTGGACGTACAGAAAAATCCCAAAATGCGAAATGATACCTATTATGTTATTTTTCAGTGGTGTTGTCATGTTCTGAAAATTGGCAGTGGAGACATGCAGTTTCAACAAATTTTTTTTCAAAGCCATTAGACTCACAAGACTTCAGTTGATTATTGGCACAAGCCACAAAGCTGGTAGTCAGGGAGTCGTTTTCAAACAGTTAACATTCACTCTGGGAAAACACTTTGTCCTCAGCTCTTTCACGCCAAACAAGTGTACAGTATCAAATGCTATGAGAATATAATCCCTTTGAAAGCTGCTTCCAACTTGTTGCAAAATCACATTCTGAGTTTGGAAGTGCCCACAATGGCAAAGCAAGGGAAACTGCCAGCATTTTTAGAACAAAAATCCTCATTTCAGTTTGATCTGTGGCCCCTGAAAATTCTTTCTGGCAATATGATTATATCAGATATCCAGAAGAGATAATGAATACACCTTGCCATGATATGGATCTGAAATACTGATTGTTGAAATGTACTGTAGGCCAGTGAAATACTGATGGTTGTACTGCACTGTACTGTACTGTAGGCCAGTGAAATACTGATGGTTGTACTGTACTGTAGGCCAGTGAAATACTGATGGTTGTACTGTACTGTACTGTAGGCCAGTGAAATACTGATGGTTGTACTGTACTGTACTGTACTGTAGGCCAGTGAAATACTGATGGTTGTACTGTACTGTACTGTACTGTAGGCCAGTGAAATACTGATGGTTGTACTGTACTGTACTGTAGGCCAGTGAAATACTGATGGTTGTACTGTACTGTACTGTAGGCCAGTGAAATACTGATGGTTGTACTGTACTGTAGGCCAGTGAAATACTGATGGTTGTACTGTACTGTAGGCCAGTGAAATACTGATGGTTGTACTGTACTGTAGGCCAGTGAAATACCGATGGTTGTACTGTACTGTAGGCCAGTGAAATACTGATGGTTGTACTGTACTGTAGGCCAGTGAAATACTGATGGTTGTACTGTACTGTAGGCCAGTGAAATACTGATGGTTGTACTGTACTGTACTGTAGGCCAGTGAAATACTGATGGTTGTACTGTACTGTACTGTAGGCCAGTGAAATACTGATGGTTGTACTGTACTGTAGGCCAGTGAAATACTGATGGTTGTACTGTACTGTAGGCCAGTGTCGAAAATAATTTGAGCTTTCAGTCGAACATTACCAGCATGGAGAGCTAGAATATTGTAGAGAGATATGTCAGTTGAGTTTCATGGCGCCTCTGCTATGTATTTTTTAAAGGATTTCTGAAGGTGGTTGTCAGCAGACGTAGCTGTAGGTGTGACTTGGTCTCTTGACAGTTGATCATGTCCTGTTGATGAATTTTATAGTCAAGATTAGTTTGAAAGAAGAGTGACTGGCGGCAGTGCCTGTTCTATTCTTTGTCCCATTCACGGGTGGTCAAATAACTTTATTTTTGCTCTCTAGTCAAGATTACACAGGGTTGTGCTTACACCACCCCCTCCCCCCTAGTCATCATATCAATAATAGCACAGTAGTGTGTGTGTACTTGATTTTTAGCCAAATTGGTGGTCAGATCTTGTCTTTTTTCGCATTGTTTGTGTTTATGTACTTGTGTGTGTGTACACACGCACAACTGTGTGTGTGGTGTCTTTTTGTGTATGTTTGTCAACATGTATATGCCTGTGACGCCAGGTACATTGGTGTGTTTGCACATGTGTTTGTGTATATGCACATCATGAATTTGTATACATGCACATTGTGTGTGTGTGTGTATTTGCTTGTGCATGGGCATGTGTGTCTTATCCCATGATATCCACTATGGTGAATAGGATTTTGAACAGATTTTGTGTGTGTGTGGGGGGGGGGGGGGGGGGGAGTGGGGGGGGGGGATCATATCTAACATCCTACTTATGATAAACAATTAAAAAGAGGCAAAATGCAAGTCAGATGTCCAAAATTGTTCCGAGCTACTGCTTTGGTACAGTATTAAATGGTGCCATTTTAATTCTATTTTAGCCTGTCACTTTGGGTAAATCATTAATTATATATTTACTATACACTTTGTTTTTCTGCTGTGTTGATTTGAACAGATAAACTTTTGTGTATGTGTGTTTTAATGCTTATTTTCTATTGATGAACATTTTGTGATGAATGAAAATGAAATGCACTGCTTTACGCTGAAGTACAATTTTAGATTGAACTATTTTCACTCTTTTAGCCCATTGTTTTGCATGGACTGTAGATCTTATCTTTTATACTTTGTTGTTCTGCTTTGCTGTTACGCAATGACAAACCTTTTTTTAACTTTGTTTTCTAATTCTTTATGATGAATGAAAACTGCTCGCAAATCTTTATTTGGAAGAAAATGTGTTCATTGTGGTTTGTGTGCGTTTGTCTTCACAAATTGCTGGTAATGAGATTTATTAAATGAGTCAGTTTAATCTTTTTTTGTGTGGTTTTTGCAAGTTTCTGTTTATTTGCAGAGCTGTGTGCTTTGTTTGTAGCTGTTACATTTTGTTTAGTGAGCAGTTGAATTGGAACTTCCAGACAGTAGAAGCAAACAAGCAAAAAAGCATTTGTTGGAAAGCAATACCTACATTTGCAGCATTGATAACAACAATAATTACTGTGGTAACAGCGATCACGATATTATTGCTCACCAAATATAATCAAGACATAATTAACATTGCTGATAACACATGGGTACATGCACCTGTGCATGCATTCTCTCTCTCTCTCTCTCTCTCTCTCTCTCTCTCTCTCTCTCTCTCTCTCTATATATATATGTGTGTGTGTATATATATATATATATAATATATATATATATATATATATATATATATATATATATATATATATATAATCACATACACACACACACACACATACATACATACATGCATATACTGCTGACAAAGTACCTTTACTAACACTAGTCATGACAAAGCAGTTGGTGTGGTTCATTGGTTAAACAGGCAACTGCTGCAGACAAGGTCAAATCCCATAAGGCGTGTCAATATGGTGTGGGTTTTTCAACTTTGTCTAGTTTCTGCCCGCAACTAAGAGTGTTCTGGTCAACCTGCCACTGTGGTGAAATGGTTAACATTGCCGATTCCCGGCTGGGAGGTCGTGGGTTCGAATCACAACAGGGACTTTTCTGCCCCAACCGGCTCCTACCCAGAGTTGAGTTTGCTACGGGCTAAGCTGGGAAGACTGGGACCATGCTGCTCATTCCGACCTTCCCGTCCACAGCCACAGCCCAGCCCCTGCATGGCAATCTAGCCACAGCCCAGCCCCTGCATGGCAATCTAGCCACAGCCCAGCCCCTGCATGGCAATCTACAGAGAGCAGTCAGGATCAGGTCATCAAGAGGCAAGGCACCAGAGACACTGCACTGCTGCCGAGCCACTTTGGTGGTGTTCAGTGGTGCCTATTCTGATCCAACATAAGCAGGACACCATCTCCTAAGCCCTACTGACAACAGTAATAGCTTCTTCACGAAGCCAGAATGAGCAAGCTCTCCTTCCAGATGGTGCCACCATGTACATTAAACGACAACCCCATGAATTTGCCGATATCCGTGACGCCAACAAAATCAAACCTAGGCCATAGATAAGGAGAAGACATTGAAACTGAGGTCACCATGAGAGTAGGGCATGAAAAGCCACAGAATTTTTTTTTTTTTATGCTAGTTGATGAGAATGAGGATGTGCTTCTGATTTACTCCCTGGTCTGAGACTGCATGACATGGCTGTACTCTATGCTTACTTTTATAATATATCCTAGCATCAACTAGGCCAAAGAGATACAGACACCTGCAGTGATGGTCAGAACATTTGAGCAACACTGTCAGAGATGCATCCATTAAATGGATAAGATAAGATAAGATAATGTTGCTTATAGCCCAGTGATGAAACTTGACTGTATGGCCCCAAACTTCCTAGTTGAGCATGAAGCAAACTCAACTCTAGATAGGAGCCAGTCAGGGCAGAAACATCTCAAAAATTAATGGCTCTAATGGGAATTGAACCCACGACCTCCTGGATGGGAGTCCACAACGCTAACCACCTGCGGCTGGTAAAAAAAATGTTAAAGCATTTGCATCAGGATACACCTTTCCAGTTCTTGTAGACTGTGTTACTGCTGGGCTTTGGATGTGGGCTTGAGTTGAATGGAGTTTTGTTGATGGTTTGATGACTTGATCATTGATTTACTCATCATGGAAATGTTAATCTGCCAAAGTCAGCATACATATCATACCAGCTGTCCATCAGATCTCGGAGTCGTTGTTGCCAGTTCAAAGTAAGACCTGGAAAAGGAAAACTGATTTTGAACTTTGAAAGGAGAAATGATTTCAGAAAGAAATTCCCAACACATGTAACAATTATGTAGCTTTTCAAAACTGGGAAACTTTCCATTTGAAAAAAAAATTCCAGGTATCACCTTCATTTCATTAACATTTGTTGATATGAAAGAAGTGAAGTCAAGGTACAAAAAGTTGATAATACCACGTCCAGTTGTCAGAAACTGTGCCCAATTTCCTGGTAGTATCGCATGTTTATTTGTAAAGGGGAGTGTGACAACAACAAAAAATGTATTGTTTGAGCAGGCTAACGAAAAGCAAACAGGAAAGATTTTTAGAGTGCTGAGCCTGCGCTCACCATTTTAAGAAAATCGTGCAGCATGCATGCTGAGCAGTGAACAGAGAGTTTAGGGAAATTTGTCACATGTTCAATGTGTCGTTGAAAAAGAGAGAGAGAGGAAAGACTGGTCGACTGTGCCATAGTTACTAAGAGGCTTTGCAGGAAGGCATGCCTCATAGTATTTGCAAAAGACACAGGTGTTGTGTCTGATTGTAAATTGAAGACCACGGCTGGCCATTGTAAAGAGGAAACTATCAGGAACTTTCTGCCAAGTTAGGGAAGGGCAACAGTCGTTTTATTTTAGAGGGATACAGACACAATTTGTGGTTTATTTTTTAAGTAGGCAAGAAGTCGCAAACATTAAAACATTGGAAAAGAATGCTTATAGGTTTATAAGGACCAGAAAAGTTTGTTTACAGAAACAATTATCTTTCTTTTGTGCGTGGCAATGTGGGGGTGAACTTGAGAAAAAATGTTGATGTAATTTTGGAAACAACTGTTCTAGAAAAAGAAGAGAAGAATTTGTATGTAACTATTGTAAACAGTTCAGTTGTTAATTGAACAGTGACAGCCCTGATGTGCCCTTTGCGGTCGGCTGGGCTATAAGCAACATTATCTTATCTCCTAATTGAACAGTGGAACCCTCACTTGTTTTGTCTGATTGGTTGTTTGTTGCGTGAGCAAGAATCTGACAACAGTATCCAGAGAAGAAGAAATGTCTGTTCTGTTTACAATGTTAGACCTCTTACACAGTGGTATTGACAAGCAGTGTCCAGAAGAAGAAGAAATATCTGTTCTGTTTACAATGTTAGACCTTTTAAATAGTGTTTTTGCAACGTTTCTGCTGGGGTGGGGGGGGGGGATTTATCGAAGGTGATGACTATTTCCTCATTGCCATCATCCTCCATATTCCCTGCGCGGTTTGATAGGAAACAGAATCGATATTCAAAGAGCATTTGAAATGTTCTCGGGTCTTTTTCCTCACGGATATCCAGAGACACGAGAAACAGGAGGGAGGAGAGGAATGGTGGTGGTATGTGAATGAGTGGGGGGGGGGGGGGGGGGGGTAGAGTTTTGTTTGAATTGCCTTCTTCCTAGTTGTCTTAAGGTGAAAGCGGGGGGGGGGGGGGGGGGGGGGGGGGGGGGGGGATCTGACTTTCCTTGTTCCTGGTGGCAGTTTAGAAAGAGGTGGTGGGGGTGGGGGGGAGGGCGGAATGAGTGAGGGGGAGAGCAAAGAAAGAGGAGAGGGTGGTTGGAGCATTATTTGCATATCATTATCTTCGGTGGCAAGAGACAGAAAGAGTGATCATTACATTGGCTGTTGATAATACTTTTTGTCAAGAAGTGCTGCACTACATGACTCCATGTTAGAATGGGCAGAAGTTTCCTCCTTCCTGGAATAGTATTCTGGATGGAACACGCACAATTGAATGATGATTATGTAACGCCAAACAGATGAATTGCTATGAACACCCTGCTGTAGTTTATGCATGCAGTGCGTGTGTATGTGCGTGTATGTGTGTGTGTGTGTGTGTGTGTGTGTGTGCGTGCGTGTGTGTGTGTATGTGTGTGTGCAAAAATGACGCAAAAATGGTGTACGCTAGCAAGTGTGAGTGAGTAGCAGAACATTTTATTCAGGAAACTAACCTGAACAAATGCAGAATCGTGGAGAGATCTTTTAAAAGACTTACAAAATAATTCGACAGTCGTGCAAAGTACACACAAGCATGCACGCACGCACACAACACACACACACACACACGCGCGCGCGCGCGCGCGCGTGCGCGCACGCACGCACGCACGCACACACTGTAACCATTTTAGCGTCAGTGTGGCAATGACGCTACTGCCAAGTTCGGCATTGATGTTGCACTTCTGCTCCGGCTCTAAGGATGATACTGAAAGGTTTCTACATCTCTCAGTAGGGAACAAAGGTTGTACATCTTTACAGTAGGGAACAAAAGTTCTACATCTTTACAGTAGGGAACAAAGGTTGTAACATCTTTACAGTAGGGAACAAAGGTTGTACATCTTTACGGCAGGGAACAAAGGTTTCTACATTCCTCACAGTGTGGGACAAAGGTTTCTGCATTCCTTACCGTATGGAACAAAGGTTTGTACATTCCTTACAGAATGGAACAAAGGTTTGTACATTCCTTACAGAATGGAACAAAGGTTTGTACATTCCTTGCAGTACGGAACAAAGGTTTCTACATTCCTTACAGCAGGGAACAAAGGTTTCTACATTCCTTACAGTAGGGAACAAAGGTTTCTACGTTCCTTACAGAAGGGAACAAAGAAAACACAATAAAACCCCAGGCGAGTTTCATAGAGACGAGAATTCGTGAAGTGACCAGTTTATTCTTGCAGCAAGGGGTGGAAAAGGCGAGGGGTGCAAAGAAACGGGCGCAAGACAAAAATTCAAGTTCACAATGTGACTCTTTTTGCTGTTGAAAGGCCGGTGTTTTGGTCGTTTTATGTACCTACTGGAAAACGTTATTGCTTTTCGTGCACCTATTACACGATGCAACAATTGTCTGCCAATTTCCACGCATGCGAGAGAGCCCCTAGACAGTACAGCAAACTTTCAACTTTTCCTAGCCCTGCTCATCACTTGGGTGTGTCATGAAACGCCGACACTCGCCAAGCAGGCGAGACTTCTGGCCACCTGGCCTCTACGACAGGCGAGACTTCAGGCCACCTGGCCTCTACGACAGGCGAGACTTCTGGCACCTGGCCTCTACGACACGCAGAACAGGACTTCCATTTCAACAAGAATGTGCAGATTTAAGAGGTGTGTAAAAATGAGAATCCACGAAAACAGCAATATTTCATTGAAAAGTATATCCATGAAGAAGCAAATAGAATGAAATCCGTGGAGCCTTGAAAGGTATGCTAGCAGACAACATTGACGTCATAAAATCTTAAGTACACTTCGCGAGAGCGGGCTCATGATTTTGTCTGGTCACGGTTGAAGGCAAAACAATGCATCGCTCTGACCTCATACGTCGACAAGACGTTGTAAAATTTTTGGAGGTTAACAAAGTCTGTACGAATCAACGTACGTACGTGTTGTAGCTGGACCTAAAAATGGACTACACACCGCTCGATGCTCAGATTTGTCAGGCTGCATAATTTTGAAGGCAAGTTTAATTTTCTTCCAGGGGAGGGGAAGAGATGTTAGATTTTAGCGACGTCTTGTGTTCTTTAGTGGGAGCCCTGCTAAACGTTTGAAACCACAATCTTTTTGCTTTACACCGAAAAGCCATGGAACAGCTTTAAATGATCAAAAGCCCGGCATCTGGGAGGCCAGTTAGTCAGATGGTTAGAGCGTTTGCTGCGGACCTGACGGTTATGAGCTCCAACAATGTGGGGTCGGTTGTTTGTTTTTCAGTCTTGAGAACCTCATCATCTAGCCATCAGTGAAAGGGCACCTGATTCAGTTCATGGAAGGTTAAGTGATCTGCTTCTCTGTCAGTGACCTGCTTCTCTGTCAGTGACCTGCGTCTCTGTCAGTGATCTGCTTCTCTCTCAGTGATCTGCTTCTCTCTCAGTGACTTGCTTCTCTGTCAGTGACCTGCTTCTCTCTGACAGACTGCTTCTCTCTGACGGACTTCCTCTCTGACGGACCTGCTTCTCTCTGACGGACCTGCTTCTCTCTGACGGACTTCCTCTCTGACGGACCTGCTTCTCTCTAACGGACCTCCTCTCTGACAGACCTGCTTCTCTCTGACAGACCTGCTTCTCTCTGACGGACTTCCTCTCTGACAGACCTGCTTCTCTCTGACGGACTTCCTCTCTGACTGACCTGCTTCTCTCTGACAGACCTGCTTCTCTCTAACGGACCTCCTCTCTGACAGACCTGCTTCTCTCTGACGGACTTCCTCTCTGACAGACCTGCTTCTCTCTGACGGACTTCCTCTCTGACTGACCTGCTTCTCTCTGACAGACCTGCTTCTCTCTAACGGACCTCCTCTCTGACAGACCTGCTTCTCTCTGACGGACTTCCTCTCTGACAGACCTGCTTCTCTGTGACAAACCTGCTTCTCTCTGACAGACCTGCTTCTCTCTGACAGACCTGCTTCTCTCTAACGGACCTCCTCTCTGACAGACCTGCTTCTCTCTGACGGACCTCCTCTCTGACAGACCTGCTTCTCTCTAACGGACCTCCTCTCTGACGGACCTGCTTCTCTCTGACGGACCTCCTCTCTGACAGACCTGCTTCTCTCTAACGGACCTCCTCTCTGACAGACCTGCTTCTCTCTAATGGACCTCCTCTCTGACAGACCTGCTTCTCTCTAACGAACCTCCTCTCTGACAGACCTGCTTCTCTCTGACAGACCTGCTTCTCTCTGACAGACCTGCTTCTCTCTAACGAACCTCCTCTCTGACAGACCTGCTTCTCTCTAACGAACCTCCTCTCTGACAGACCTGCTTCTCTCTAACGAACCTCCTCTTGACAGACCTGCTTCTCTCTGACGGACCTCCTCTCTGACAGACCTGCTTCTCTCTGACAGACCTGCTTCTCTCTGACGGACCTCCTCTCTGACAGACCTGCTTCTCTCTAACGGACCTCCTCTCTGACAGACCTGCTTCTCTCTAACGAACCTCCTCTCTGACAGACCTGCTTCTCTCTAACGAACCTCCTCTCTGACAGACCTGCTTCTCTCTAACGAACCTCCTCTCTGACAGACCTGCTTCTCTCTGACGGACCTCCTCTCTGACAGACCTGCTTCTCTCTGACAGACCTGCTTCTCTCTGACGGACTTCCTCTCTGACAGACCTGCTTCTCTCTGACGGACTTCCTCTCTGACAGACCAGACACTTGCAAAATTTACTATATTCTTACCTTACTAAAAACAATTTACTCCACGACGATCAATCTGGTTTCCGTAAAAATCATTCTGCCATACAACCCTTGTACAGCTTATTGATAGCCTATTATGCAGTATAAATGAAAATAAATTTACTGGTATTCTTTTTATAGACTTTGAAAAAGCTTTTGATGTAATAAATCATTCTCTCCTGTTGCGTAAACTGGAACTCTACAAATTAACTCCAGAATTCATAAATCTCATGTCCTCATTCCTATGTAATAGGAAACAATCAGTAACAGTCAACAATAAAACGTCAAATTTAATGTCTATCAAATATGGAGTACCACAAGGCTCTGTACTGAGCCCTCTACTGTTTACTGTCTACGTCAATGATTTACCTTATTTTCTTGAAAGTAAATGCGAAATGTTTGCTGATGACACATCTCTTCATTCCAGTGATTCAGATCCATATAGATTAGCTAGTAACCTCCAAAATGATGTTAAAAAACTTATCGAATGGACTCAGTTGAACCATATGTCCTTAAATGCAAGTAAAACCAAGTGCATGTTTGTATGTGCCCGACAAAAAAGACAAAAGATGAAGTCAAAATTTCCACCATTGTTTATATCTGACCAAAAAATAGAAGAAGTCGACTCACATAAAATACTAGGAGTAATAATAGATAAAGATTTAACATGGACCGACCACATAACGTCAATGGGGAAACGTCTCTCAAAAAAATTACTTCAATTAGCCAAGATTAAGAACTTCCTGGACACCCATTCTCGAAAGCTCTTTTTCTGTGCTCATATTCTATCAATCATTGATTATGCATCAACCCTATGGGATAACTGCAGTGAAACCAACTTGAAAATTATTCATCGAATGTATAAAAGAGCATTAAAATTAGTATTACTAAAAACAAGCACCCTAACAACAGAAGACTATAAACAACTTAATATGTTAACCTTCTACAACAGACTTTTGTTCAACAAGGCAGTATGCATGCATAATGTTACAAACGGATATGCTCCTAAAAAGATAAGAGATTCATTTACAACTAACACTTATAGACATAGTCATTTATTATCCTTTCCTAGACCAAGAAATAATCTTTATAAATCTAGTCTTTTGTACTCCGGTGGAAATGTATGGAACAAGCTACCAATCACTTTGAAAAACATAAAGAACAAAAATCAGTTTAAGAAAAATCTGAAAAAGCATCTCATGGATGGTTAGCAATCAATATTTTCTCAAATTCCTTTGAAATAACTTTTCAGTGATTTTACATGATGTATCCTTGTGTATATGTTTATGCCTATGTACATGTCTGTTTATGCGTGTGTATGCTTTGTAGACAATGTATTGATATTGTACATAACTTAACTCTCTCTCTCTCTCTTCTCTTCTCTCTCTCTCTCTCTCTCTCTCTCTCTCTCTCTCTCTCTCTCTCTCTCTCTCTCTCTCTCTCTCTCCTCTCTCTCTCTTTGTTATTTCCTTGATATGATAATTATAACAGGCTTGAATTCTTTTTGTACTCCTTCTCCCTCCACCCCCACGCCTCCATCCTACCCCCTCCCTCCTCCTATTTCCTCTCCCCTCCTCATCCCCTCAGAATTTAACCCAACACCTCCCTCGCCCTTTTCCGCTGGTTTTCACTCTTTGTATTTCTTCGTTTTCATTATTTTATTATTGAAGTTTCTTTGTTTTGTTATGATGGCTTGATGTAAAAAAGCAGTTTCTTGCTTATTCAATGTTCCATCTGGAAATAAAATTTTGACTTTGACTTTGACTTTGACTTTTGACAGACCTGCTTCTCTCTGACGGACTTCCTCTCTGACAGACCTGCTTCTCTCTAACGAACCTTCTCTCTGACAGACCTGCTTCTCTCTGACGGACTTCCTCTCTGACAGACCTGCTTCTCTCTGACAGACCTGCTTCTCTCTGACGGACTTCCTCTCTGACAGACCTGCTTCTCTCTGACAGACCTGCTTCTCTCTAACGGACCTCCTCTCTGACAGACCTGCTTCTCTCTGACGGACTTCCTCTCTGACAGAGCTGCTTCTCTCTGACGGACCTCCTCTCTGACAGACCTGCTTCTCTCTGACAGACCTGCTTCTCTCTGACGGACCTCCTCTCTGACAGACCTGCTTCTCTCTGACAGACCTGCTTCTCTCTGACGGACCTCCTCTCTGACAGATCTGCTTCTCTCTAACGGACCACCTCTCTGACAGACCTGCTTCTCTCTAACGAACCTCCTCTCTGACAGACCTGCTTCTCTCTGACGGACTTCCTCTCTGACAGACCTGCTTCTCTCTGACGGACTTCCTCTCTGACAGACCTGCTTCTCTCTGACGGACTTCCTCTCTGACAGACCTGCTTCTCTCTAACGAACCTTCTCTCTGACAGACCTGCTTCTCTCTGACGGACTTCCTCTCTGACAGACCTGCTTCTCTCTGACAGACCTGCTTCTCTCTGACGGACTTCCTCTCTGACAGACCTGCTTCTCTCTGACGGAGTTCCTCTCTGACAGACCTGCTTCTCTCTGACGGACCTCCTCTCTGACGGACCTGCTTCTCTCTAACGGACCTGCTTCTCTCTAACGGACCTTCTCTCTAATGGACCTCCTCTCTGACAGACCTGCTTCTCTCTAACGGATCTGCTTCTCTCTGACGGACTTCCTCTCTGACAGACCTGCTTCTCTCTAACGGACCTCCTCTCTGACAGACCTGCTTCTCTCTAACGACCTCCTCTCTGACAGACCTGCTTCTCTCTGAATGACTCCTCTCTGACAGACCTGCTTCTCTCTAACGGACCTCCTCTCTGACAGACCTGCTTCTCTCTAACGGACCTCCTCTCTGACAGACCTGCTTCTCTCTAACGGACCTCCTCTCTGACAGACCTGCTTCTCTCTAACGGACCTCCTCTCTGACGGACCTGCTTCTCTCTGACGGACTTCCTCTCTGACGGACCTGCTTCTCTCTAACGGACCTTCTCTCTGACAGACCTGTTTCTCTCTAACGGACCTGCTCTCTGACAGACCTGCTTCTCTCTGACGGACCTTCTCTTTGACAGACCTGCTTCTCTCTAACGGACCTCCTTCTCTCTCTAGCGGATCTGCTTCTCTCTGAAGGACCTGCTTCTCTCTGAAGGACCTGCTTCTCTCTCTCTCTCGCAGTAACCTGCTTCTCTCTCAGTGACCTGCTTCTCTCTGAAGGACCTGCTTCTCTCTGAAGGACCTGCTTCTCTCTCAGTGATGTGCTTTTCTCTCAGTGCCGTGCTTCTTTCTCTCAGTGACCTGCTTCTCTCTCTCTCCTCTCTCTCTCTCTCTCTCTCTCTCTCTCCTTCTCTCTCCTCTTCTCTCTCTCTCTCTCTCATCTCAGTGATTGCTTCTCTGTCAGTGATCTGCTTCTCTGTCAGTGATCTGCTTCTCTGTCAGTGATCTGCTTCTCTGTCAGTGATCTGCTTCTCTCTCAGTGATCTGCTTCTCTGTCAGTGACCTGCTTCTCTCTCAGTGACCTGCTTCTCTCTCAGTGACCTGCTTCTCTCTGACTACCTGCTTCTCTCAGACAGACGTGCTTTTATCTAAGTGACCTGCTTCTCTCTCAGTGACCTGCTTCTCTCTGACTGACCTGCCTCTCTCTCAGTCACCTGCTTATCTCTGACTGACCTGCTTCTCTCTCAGTGACCTGCGTCTCTCTGACTGACCTGCTTCTCTCTCAGTAACCTGCTTCTCTCTGACTGACCTGCCTCTCTCTCAGTCACCTGCTTATGTCTGACTGACCTGCTTCTCTCTCAGTCACCTGCGTCTCTCTGACTGACCTGCTTCTCTCTCAGTCGCCTTCTTCTCTCTAAGTGACCTGCTTCTCTCTGACAGACCTGCTTCTCTCTGACTGACCTGCTTCTCTCTCAGTCACCTTCTTCTCTCAGTCACCTGCTTCTCTCTGACTGACCTGCTTCTCTCTAAGTGACCTGCTTCTCTCTAAGTGACCTGCTTCTCTCTGACAGACCTGCTTCTCTCTGACTGACCTGCTTCTCTGTGACAGACCTGCTTCTCTCTAAGTGACCTGCTTCTCTCTGACAGACCTGCTTCTCTCTGACAGACCTGCTTCTCTCTCAGTGACCTGCTTCTCCCTCAGTGACCTGCTTCTCTCTGACTGACCTGCTTCTCCCTCAGTGACCTGCTTCTCTCTCTAACGGACCTGCTTCTCTCTCAGTGACCTGCTTCTCTCTGACAGACCTGCTTCTCTTGACAGACCTGCTTCTCTCTCTAACGGACCTGCTTCTCTCTTGACTGACCTGCTTCTCTCTGACAGACCTGCTTCTCTCTGACAGACCTGCTTCTCTCTTAACGGACCTGCTTCTCTCTGACTGACCTGCTTCTCTCTCTAATGGACCTGCTTCTCTCTGACTGACCTGCTTCTCTCTGACTGACCTGCTTCTCTCTCTAACGGACCTGCTTCTCTCTGACGACCTGCTTCTCTCTGACAGACCTGCTTCTCTCTGACAGACCTGCTTCTCTCTCAGTGACCTGCTTCTCTCTGACTGACCTGCTTCTCTCTGACTGACCTGCTTCTCTCTCTAACGGACCTGCTTCTCTCTCAGTGACCTGCTTCTCTCTGACTGACCTGCTTCTCTCTCTAACGGACCTGCTTCTCTCTCAGTGACCTGCTTCCTTCTGACAGACCTGCTTCTCTCTGACAGACCTGCTTCTCTCTCTAATGGACCTGCTTCTCTCTGACAGACTGCTTCTCTCTGACTGACCTGCTTTCTCTCTCTAACGGACCTGCTTCTCTCTGACTGACCTGCTTCTCTCTGACTGACCTGCTTCTCTCTCTAACGGACCTGCTTCTCTCTGACAGACCTGCTTCTCTCTCTAACGGACCTGCTTCTCTCTGACAGACCTGCTTCTCTCTGACTGACCTGCTTCTCTCTCTAACGGACCTGCTTCTCTCTGACTGACCTGCTTCTCTCTGACTGACCTGCTTCTCTCTCTAACGGACCTGCTTCTCTCTGACAGACCTGCTTCTCTCTCTAACGGACCTGCTTCTCTCTGACAGACCTGCTTCTCTCTGACTGACTGCTTCTCTCTCTAACGGACCTGCTTCTCTCTGACTGACCTGCTTCTTCTCTGACTGACCTGCTTCTCTCTCTAACGGACCTGCTTCTCTCTGACTGACCTGCTTCTCTCTGACTGACCTGCTTCTCTCTGACTGACCTGCTTCTCTCTGACAGACCAGCTTCTCTCTCAGTGACCTGCTTTCTCTGACTGACCTGCTTCTCTCTGACTGACCTTCTTCTCTCCAAGTGACCTGCTTCTCTCTGACTGACCTGCTTCTCTCTGACTGACCTGCTTCTCTCTGACTGACCTGATTCTCTCTGACTGACCTGCTTCTCTCTCAGTGACCTGCTTCTCTCTGACTGACCTGCTTCTCTCTGACTGACCTGCTTCTCTCTCAGTGACCTGTTTCTCTCTGACTGACCTGCTTCTCTCTGACAGACCTGCTTCTCTCTGACTGACCTGCTTCTCTCTCAGTCACCTTCTTCTCTCTGACTGACCTGCTTCTCTCTGACTGACCTGCTTCTCTCTCGTCGACCTGTTTCTCTCTGACTGACCTGCTTCTCTCTGACAGACCTGCTTCTCTCTGACTGACCTGCTTCTCTCTAAGTGACCTGCTTCTCTCTCAGTCACCTTCTTCTCTCTAAGTGACCTGCGTCTCTCTGACTGACCTGCTTCTCTCTCAGTGACCTGCTTCTCTCTGACTGCCCTGCTTCTCCTCAGTGACCTGCTCTCTCTGCTGACCTGCTTCTCTCTGACAGACCTGCTTCTCTCTGACCTGCTTCTCTCTGACAGACCTGCTTCTCTCTGACTGACCTGCTTCTCTCTGACTGACCTGCTTCTCTCTCAGTCACCTGCTTCTCTCTGACTGACCTGCTTCTCTCTGACTGACTTGCTTCTCTCTCAGTCACCTGCTTCTCTCCTAGTAACCTGCTTCTCCCTCAGTGACCTTCTTCTCTCTGACAGACCTGCTTCTCTCTGACCTGCTTCTCTCTCAGTCACCTGCTTCTCTCTGACTGACCTGCTTCTCTCTCAGTCACCTGCGTCTCTCTGACTGACCTGCTTCTCTCTGACAGACCTGCTTCTCTCTGACGGACCTGCTTCTCTCTGACTGACCTGCTTCTCTCTGACTGACCTGCTTCTCTCTCAGTCACCTTCTTCTCTCAGTCACCTGCTTCTCTCTGACTGACCTGCTTCTCTCTAAGTGACCTGCTTCTCTCTAAGTGACCTGCTTCTCTCTGACAGACCTGCTTCTCTCTGACTGACCTGCTTCTCTGTGACAGACCTGCTTCTCTCTCAGTCACCTGCTTCTCTCTGACTGACCTGTTTATCTCTCAGTGGACCTGCTTCTCTCTGACAGACCTGCTTCTCTCTGACTGACCTGTTTCTCTCTGACTGACCTGCTGCTCTCTGACGGACCTGCTTCTCTCTGATTGACCTGTTTCTCTCTGACTGACCTGCTTCTCTCTGACTGACCTGTTTCTCTCTGACTGACCTGCTTCTCTCTCAGTCACTTTCTTCTCTCTCAGTGACCTTTCTTCTCTCTGACTGACCTGCTTCTCTCAATGACCTGCTTCTCTCTGACAGACCTGCTGCTTCTCTCTGACTGACCATCTTCTCTCTGACTGACCTGCTTCTCTGTGACTGACCTGCTTCCCTCTGACAGACCTGCTTCTCTCTGACTGACCATCTTCTCTCTGACTGACCTGCTTCTCTCTGACTGACCTGCTTCCCTCTGACGGACCTGCTTCTCTCTGACAGACCTGCTTCTCTCTGACTGACCTGCTTCTCTCTGACTGACCTGCTTCTCTCTGACTGACCTGCTTCTCTCTGACTTACCTGCTTCTCTCTGACAGACCTGATTCTCTCTGACTGACCTGCTTCTCTCTCAGTCACCTTCTTCTCTCTCAGTGACCTTTCTTCTCTCTGACTGACCTGCTTCTCTCTCAGTCACCTTCTTCTCTCTCAGTGACCTTTCTTCTCTCTGACTGACCTGCTTCTCTCTGACTGACCTGCTTCTGATCTGCTTCTGATCTCTCTCTGACTGACCTGCTTCTCTCTCAGTCACCTTCTTCTCTCTCAGTGACCTTCTTCTTCTCTCTGACTGACCTGCTTCTCTCTGACTGACCTGCTTCTGATCTGCTTCTGATCTGCTTCTCTCTGACTGACCTGCTTCTCTCTCAGTCACCTCTCTCTCTCAGTGACCTGCTTCTCTCTGACTGACCTGCTTCTCTTTCAGTCACCTTCTTCTCTCTCAGTGACCGGCTTCTCTCTGACTGACCTGCTTCTCTCTCAGTCACCTTCTTCTCTCTCAGTGACCTTTCTTCTCTCTGACTGACCTGCTTCTCTCTGACAGACCTGCTTCTCTCTCAGTCACCTTCTTCTCTCTAAGTGACCTGCTTCTTCTCTGACAGACCTGCTTCTCTCTGACTGACCTGCTTCTCTCTCAGTCACCTTCTTCTCTCAGTCACCTGCTTCTCCTCTGACTGACCTGCTTCTCTCTCAGTCACCTTCTTCTCTCTAAGTGACCTGCTTCTCTCTGACAGACCTGCTTCTCTCTGACTGACCTGCTTCTCTCAATGACTGCTTCTCTCTGACTGACCTGCTTCTCTCTGGCTGACCTGCTTCTCTCTGGCTGACCTGCTTCTCTCTGGCTGACCTGCTTCTCTCTGGCTGACCTGCTTCTCTCTGACAGACCTGCTTCTCTCTCAGTGACCTGCTTCTCTCTGGCTGACCTGCTTCTCTCTGGCTGACCTGCTTCTCACTCAGTGACCTTTCTTCTCTCTGACAGACCTGCTTCTCTCTGACGAACCTGCTTCTCTCTGACAGACCTGCTTTTCTCTGACAGACCTGCTTCTCTCTGACAGACCTGCTTCTCTCTGACAGACCTGCTTTTCTCTGACAGACCAGCTTTTCTCTGACAGACCTGCTTCTCTCTGACAGACCTGCTTTTCTCTGACTGACCTGCTTCTCTCTGACAGACCTGCTTTTCTCTGACTGACCGGCTTCTCTCTCAGTGACCTGCTTCTCTCTGACTGACCTGCTTCTCTCTGACAGACCTGCTTTTCTCTGACTGACCTGCTTCTCTCTCAGTGACCTGCTTCTATCTGACGGACCTGCTTCTCTCTGACAGACCTGCTTCTCTCTGACTGACCTGCTTCCCTCTGACGGACCTGCTTCTCTCTGACAGACCTGCTTCTCTCTGACTGACCTGCTTCTCTCTGACTGTCCTGCTTCTCTCTCAGTGACCTGCTTCTCTCTGACTGACCTGCTTCTCTCTGACTTACCTGCTTCTCTCTGACAGACCTGATTCTCTCTGACTGACCTGCTTCTCTCTGACTGACCTGCTTCTCTCTGACTGACCTGCTTCTCTCTGACTGACCTGCTTCCCTCTGACAGACCTGATTCTCTCTGACAGACCTGCTTCTCTCTGACAGACCTGCTTCTCTCTGACTGACCTGCTTCTCTCTGACTTACCTGCTTCTCTCTGACAGACCTGATTCTCTCTGACAGACCTGCTTCTCTCTGACAGACCTGCTTCTCTCTGACTTACCTGCTTCTCCCTGACTGACCTGCTTCTCTCTGACTGACCTGCTTCTCTCTGAATTACCTGCTTCTCTCTCTCAGTGACCTTTCTTCTCTCTGACTGACCTGCTTCTCTCTGACAGACATGCTTCTCTCTGACTGACCTGCTTCTCTGTGACTGACCTGCGTCTCTGTGACTGACCTGCTTCTCTCTGACCTGCTTCTCTCTGACTGACCTGCTTCTCTCTGACTGACCTGCTTCTCTCTGACGCACCTGCTTCTCTCTCTCAGTGACCTTTCTTCTCTCAGATTGACCTGCTTCTCTCTCAGTGACCTGCTTCTCTCTGACTGACCTGCTTCTCTCTGACTGACCTGCTTCTCTCTGACAGACCTGCTTCTCTCTGACTGGCCTGCTTCTCTCTCAGTGACCTTCTCTCTGACAGACCTGCTTCTCTCTGACAGACCTGCTTCTCTCTGACGGACCTGCTTCTCTCTCAGAGACCTGCTTCTCTCTGACAGACCTGCTTCTCTCTGACGGACCTGCTTCTCTCTCAGTGACCTGCTTCTCTCTCAGTGACCTGCTTCTCTCTCAGTGATCTGCTTCTCTCTCAGTGATCTGCTTCTCTCTCAGTGCTTCTCTCTCAGTGATCTGCTTCTCTCTCAGTGATCTTCTTCTCTCTCAATGATCTGCTTCTCTCTCAGTGATCTTCTTCTCTCTCAGTGACCTGCTTCTCTCTCACCACTCGTTGGCTGACGCTCATTACCTTTGCAATGCCTGTGCACGCGGGCGCGCGCATTCGCGTCTGTCATTGCGTGCTTGCATTTGTGTGGGGGTGGGGGTGGGTGGGGTGGGGGTGCGTTCGCGCACGCGCGCGCGCGCGCGCGCGCGCGTGTGTGTGTGTGTGTGTGTGTGTGTGTGTGTGTGTGTGCGTGTGTGTGTGTGTGTGTGTGTGTTGTTTCTTTGTTTCTTTTTATTTAAAGTGGTAGAGGGAAAAGAGGCAGAATACAGGACCAATGTACCACAAGGAAAGATTCACACTGTCTCAGCCTGGTCATGTGACAAGGACTGTTCCGAGACAAAACTCAACAAATTATGTCTTGTTTTTGAAGGTGCGTGCATGCATTTGTTTGTCGGTATCTGCCTGTTCTTCTGACGGCAAGATCTTACAGAAACGGTTGAGGCTAATGTTTGATCCATTCTTTTTCAATGTTGAAATCTGTTTCTAATTACTTTGATCGGGTGACAAATATAGACAAAACCAAGAAAACATCGATGCTACCAATAGCTCGCCGACTCGAAGGAGAGCTACCTCTGTCCGGTGGACTGGCTCAGTGAGCTGAGCTGAGCATAGCTGAACACAACACTACTGTGTTCTGAAAACTAGCCCACAAGCCTGCCTGAGGCTGGGCATACTACGTACATGCCCAGTGTAAAATGAGGTGGCTGTGTCAGTGGCCCAGAAAACTTCAGACACACAGTGACTTCAGACTGGGAACCGCCCGTCCCTAGGAATTTGGGACCATTGACCTGACCGAGGAAGGGGCTAGCTGCACACGACCCAGAAGGCGGTGGTCAGAATTGCGTCCTTGGCGTCTCAGGGTTGGCGCGTTCTGGTTTGATCGGACGCAGTCTTGCTGTCAGAGACCACCTCTTACTCCTGTTGCCGTCTCCTTGTGTCTGAAGTCTGCTGCCATCGTCATCAAGGCTGGGGCACAGGACGGATGTAAGTTGGGTCTGTCTGTTCTGGGTGGTGTTCTTTTCCTTCCTTCCTTGTTTTCTGCTCGCTTTGTTTGCCGTCTTTGTCCTTTGTTCTTGTCATTTTTTTTTGAAAATCCAGCTATATCCAGTTGACAGATAGATGGACGCTCAGGTTTTTATAACCCCCCCCCCCCCCCCCCCCCCCCCCCGCCTTTTCTTTTAAACCTCTTTATTCACATATAGGTTTCCGTGTGTAGGCCTATATGCATACATGCAAACATAGATAGATAGATAGATAGATAGATAGATAGATAGATAGATAGATAGATAGATAGATAGATAGATAGATAGGTAGGTAGGTAGGTAGGTAGCTAGACAGACAGACAGACAGACAGACAGACAGACAGACAGATAGATAGATAGATAGATAGATAGATAGATAGATAGATAGATAGATAGATAGATAGATAGATAGATAGATAGATATGCTGTACTACTCATTCTCTCCACTAGTTCTCTCTCTGGTGGAATTAAAGATGCTACTAAAGCAACTTTCCAGCACAAACTGGATTGGCCCTTGATTTGCCCAGTCTGCCAGTGAGTCACCACGTCAAGTTTGAAGACGATGAGAGAGAGAGAGAGAGAGAGAGAGAGAGAGAGAGAGAGAGAGGAGAGAGGAGAGAGAGCGAGAGAGAGAGAGAGAGAGAGAGAGAGAGAGGAGAGAGAGAGAGAAAGAGAGACGGACGGACAGACAGACAGACAGACAGCGGGTAGAAAACAGACAGGCAAGCAAATAGACAGACATACATACAGATAGATAGAGAGACAGACAGACAGACCGCGAATAGATAGACAGACAAGACAGAAAGACAGACAAGCAAACAAGCGGACATGTAGGCAGGTAGAAAGACAGACATATGTCAATGAAACACTGAAACTGCAAATGGGCTGTGTTTCTATATTTCGGGTGAGAACCTTCGTCAGGGGAAAGTGAAATACATCTCGATGCCCAATATGCATGGTATGTGTATGTCTGCATGGGGGAGGGAAAAGGTGGCGACTAGAGAGAGAGAGGAGAGAGAGAGAGAGAGAGAGAGAGAGAGGGGGGGGGGGGGAGGCAGGAGAAGAAAACAGAGAACAAAACGCACAGAGAGAACAATGGGTGAGGAGGTGCAGGAGAGAAAGAAAGAGAAAGAGGGGTGGGGGCAGAGGAGAAAGAGAAACTCACCCTAATCCCCATCCCCTTCGCCTTGCTTACTGGCCAAAAGAGTGCGCCAGATTCTCTGACGAAGATTTTCAGCCAAAACGTGGGGAGAAAAGTTCCTCAGATGTCGCTAGCAGAATCCCAGTTTTATTCTTGAGATGGGCCTCCCCTCCCCCTCCCCCTCCCCTACCGCCTCCCTGTTCGAATTCATAACCGTGGAACCGCCTGATTACCCTGCACACACACACACACACACACACACACACACACACACACACACACACACACACACACACACACACACACACACACACACACATCACTACCACTACCATCATCACTGCCACCACCAACACCCATACTAACCACCCACATAAGTGCACGCAAGCTGACACATAGGCACAAATGTGCGCGCGCATGCACGCACACACACATGTACACGGATTATTCTTGTTTCTCTCACTACATCCTATCCCTGCACCCATGTACCAGAGAGAGAGAGGGGGGGGGGAGATGGAAGGAGGGAGAGAGAGAGAGAGAGAGAGAGAGAGAGAGAGAGAGAGAGAGAGAGAGAGAGAGAGAGAGAGAGAGAGAGAGTACACACACACACGCACTGGCGGGGACAGAAATCACTTGGGGGAAAAGAGGGGAGGGAGGAGTACAATAAATTGAATGTAGTACAGGCAGTCACTCTTAGAATCTCTGACGAAGTTCCTACTGTAATGCACCCTGTTTTTCTTTTTTCAGATTGGAAGGAAAGGCAACTCCAAATTCACCACTACACTCCCTCCCTGGGCCAACTACCGCCATCATCTGTGTTGAGTGCATCTGAACAACATGGACCCAAACCGCTCCACTGAGTCCCACGTGGACATAGACCGAGCCATTCACGTGATTAATACGTTTCTACCCTGGCTACTCATTCTGTTTGGGATTATCTTCAACATCCTCATCATCCTTGGCATGCGCACGAAGAACTTCCGTTCCTTGTCCACCTCCGTTTTCATGATTGCAGGAGCGGTAAATGACGTCATCAGCATTCCCATCCTGCTTTTTGCTCACTGGCTGCACGTCAATTTCCCAGAAAACATTGTGCGCGGAAACAGGTCTGACGTAATGTGCAAGTTTTTCAATTTCTATGGCTGGGGTCAAGCGGACTTTGGCATACTGCTGATCTCAGCCATGACAGCAGATCGTGCATACGCCATTTTGCGTCCTATGACAACAATAGACCTCGTTAGGAGGGCGAAAATCGTCACTGCTCTGTGTGTGGGGGTTGTGGTGGCCAAGGACTTTCATTTTTGGTTTTCTTCTGTCACACTCTCCAAGGAGAGGAAAGATAGACTGTGCGACGTGGCATATACCAGCGCTATCTATCATGAGTTCTACAAAAGTTATTGGCCTTGGCTAGATACTGCATATATCACTTCCTGTTTCATCATGATGACAATCAGCAACTGTATCCTGGTGCGCTACATCCAGAAGAACAGGAAAGAGAAGGAATGGAGAGCAAGGGAGCATACCCCTGCTGCTGTGAATCAGTGCGATTTAAGTCATCGCTCTTCCTCCAGTATGTCCGTCCATGTTGGGACGAGTTACAGCAGTGTGGGCAAACAGGTCACCAAGATGCTTGTTGCAGAGTCCCTGGCTCTCTTCCTTCTGTCCTACCCCTTCTACGTTCACAGCCTGGTCACTTCCCAGATAAACGACCTTCACACCAGTCCTGCCAGGGCCAAGTCCAACGCTCTGGCATTCAACGTGGTCCTTTACCTGCTGTACGCCAGAAAGTGCGTCAACTTCCTGGTGTATTGCCGGTCGGGAAAAAAGTTCCGGAAAGCGATCGTCAGCGAGGTCCTCTGTCTGTGCCATGTGTAAGGTACCTGCTGAGATGGAGCGGCAGGGCGTCCGAATTTGGCGACAATAGTTTACAAAGTCCAAGCCAGACACAATCTTCAGGAAATAGCCAGACAAGGTTGGTGCCACTGTGGCAGAATGCGAGTAGCATTTTGTGTGTCTACTGCAAGGACACCGAAACGTGATGATCTAGAGAACCAGGGATACAGACTCCAGGAGCTGGCCAGACCAGAAGGGAGATGACATGATCAGTAAAGCTGATTATTGTGTGATAATAGTGTCCTTATTCTAATGATCAGATTAGAACAAAGTTGAACCGTTCATATTCATTTGTGCCAAAAAAACACTGCTACAGCCAGCTTTGTTATATCACAGACCAATCATTATATGATAATAGGGATAACGATGATAACCTAATGATAATAAGAATAATATTCTTGATCATGATTATAAAAGTATCAATTATTGTAAATGTGATGATGATGGTGATGATGATGATGATGATGATGATGATGATGATGATGATGATGATGATGATGATGATGAGATGGAGCGATAGGGAGTCCGAATTTGGTGACAATAGTTTACAGAGTCCAAGCCAGACACAGTCTTCAGGAAATAGCCAGACAAGGTCGATAACGATGACAGCCTAATGATAATAAGAATAATATTCTTGATCATGATTATAAAAGTATCAATTATTGTAATGATGATGGTGGTGGTGGTGGTGGTGGTGGTGGTGGTGGTGGTGATAAGCAAGTTTTAGATGTGTCATGTTTTGATGAGGTTAGGATGCCAACATAAATGAAAAGTAAATGTACTGTGCGCGCGCTACTTCCATACACTGCAGACCTACATTATTAATGGGGTAGCACACAGTGGCCTTTGACGTGAAAAGTACCCGAAAGCGTGTCCACAAAATCACTAAAGGGAGGAAGAAAAGGATTAAAAAAAGTTTTCAACCTGGATTTGACAGTAGAAAGTGAAATCGCATGCTGGATTTAAAATGGAAATTCAGTTCAAAACGAAGGCCCAAGATAAAGAAAACACGCAGAGCTAAAGACTTGTTGAGATGTCTTGTCTTTAGTTATGGAAGATACTTATATCGTCTGAAGGACAGAGAGAAGGTGAAAGAATACACAGATGAACAAGTAAAAACAATTAACGTACAAGTAGGGTAACTCTTGCTCCCATGATGAAACAATTACACGTCCATAACTCGAAACGAATGCTGCTTATGACATATATTGCCTGGCAGAAATGACACCACAGAGCACACAGAACAAACAAATAGACATCCCCAGAAAACGATGTTCCAAGTTTGCCCACATACCTTATATCTGACACATTTACACAGCAACATCAACTGGGGAAATGAGCAAACACAAGTTGACCTTTACTCAAGACTGGCACGGCCTTTCTAAATTGGACTATAGTCACACAGACACATGGAGGAAGTGATGTGCTGCTGTGACAATCGTAACATTGTAGGCCAATCAGATCCACTGGGAACCAGTGCAGGTTCGGAAATGGAGGAACACGTTCTCTTTTTCTTTCTTCTTTCTATCCTTTTTTTTTCATTTAAACAAAAAGAGGCGATTAGCATAGGTCAGTATGCCCTCAGAGATTCTTTATAAGATTCTGAGGAAACCAGTAGTGTTACAATAGCCCACTCGAGATGAGACCTGAGACGTGATAAGAGTTTGTGTAAATCTGTTGAAAGGTAGTATCTAATGGAGGTAATTCTCCGGATCTCAAAATTAGCAACTTGACATATTTACTGACTTTGTCCGCCATTGTTGGAGTTTCATTAAGTACTTAGTCCAGATTTGGATTAACGTTGAAAAAGGGTGTGTATCTGATCCGGAGTCTGAAAGATTGACTCAATTAGAAACTGTGGATAGAACACCGTATGGTTTGCCTTCTTTAAGTTGATGTTTGTTGTAGTGTATGGCCTCAACGTTTGCCACACACCTTTGGGTTGTTTATAACATGTTGTTCGATATGCTCTCAAGTTAACGTTTGCCTCACACATTTGGATTGTTTGTAATACGTTGTACTATATGCTCTCAAGTTAACGTTTGCCTCACACCTTTGGATTGTAATACGTTGTACTATATGCTCTCAAGTTGACGTTTGCCACACACATTTGAATTGTTTGCAATAATTATGTTGTACTATATGCTCTCAAGTTAACGTTTCCCTCACACATTTGGATTGTAAAACGTTGTGCTATGCTCTCAAGTTGACGTTTGCCTCACATATTTGGATTGTTTGTAATATGTTGTGCTATGCTCTCAAGTTGACGTTTGCCTCACACATTTGGATTGTTTGTGATACGTTGTACTATATGCTCTCAAGTTGACGTTTGCCTCACACCTTTGGATTGTTTGCAATGCGTTGTACTATGCTCTCAAATTAACGTTTCCATCACACATTTTGATTGTTTGTAATATGTTGTACTATGCTCTCAAGTTGACGTTTGCCTCACACATTTGGATTGTTTGTAATATGTTGTGCTATGCTCTCAAGTTGACGTTTGCCTCACACATTTGGATTGTTTGTAATACGTTGTACTATATGCTCTCAAGTTGACGTTTGCCTCACACATTTGGATTGTTTGTAATGCGTTGTACTATGCTCTCAAATTAACGTTTCCATCACACATTTGGATTGTTTGTAATATGTTGTACTATGCTCTCAAGTTGACGTTTGCCTCACACATTTGGATTGTTTGTGATACGTTGTGCTTTGCTCTCAAGTTGACGTTTGCCTCACACCCTTGAGTTGTCTGTAATACGGTGTACTATATGCTCTCAAGTTAACGTTTGCCACACAGCTTGGATTGATTGTAATACGTTGTACTATGCTCTCAAGTTGACTTTTGCCACACACATTTGGATAGTTTGTAATATGTTGTACTATGCTCTCAAGTTGACGTTTACCACACAGCTTGGATTGTGTGTAATAGTTGTACTATATGCTTTCAAGTTAACGTTTGCCTCACAGCGTTGGGTTGTTTGTAATATGTTGTACTATATGCTCGCAAGTTGACGTTTGCCATACAGCTTGAGTTGTTTGTAACATGTTTTACGCAGTGGTGTCAAGTTAACGTTTGCTATACATACACGCTTGGACTGCCTGTAACAAAGTCTGAATCTGCACAGATCCAGCTGGTTTGAAATGTCCATTGTCATCAAACTGCATATGCTGAAAAACAGTCTGTCGTTCAGTGATAACAGAGAGACTGTTCGTTGATCCCACTGATGTATGCAATTTAGTGTCACAAGCAAACCAATGATAAATGTCACTCAGTGACATCCAAAAAAGCTGTGTACAGAGGATGAAAATAGTGGAGACCAAGACTGAACGTGAGAGGACACTATATGATAGTTTAGGGGGGAGGGGGACAGGTAAGGGAGCGGAGGGTGAGTACCCTCATGGACTGAGAAATTGTCGCTAATTATTAATGGCAGCGGCTGAACGACTTGACAGAGATATTCTTTATCCATCGGTAGTGTTGCTGAACCGAGGTCTTGATGAGGAATTAATGTCTACAAGGTTATCAGTGTCAGGTCGCCAGGAGGCTACCTCCCAGGGAAGACCCACCACTATTGTCGTCTGTAATCGTGGGAAAGAAGTCACGTTGGTCCCATTCAACATGACAGGTATCACCAGACATTGACCCTTCCCGTCCTCACTAAATCGCAGACCACATTGCCATGCTGCGGATGACACAATGAGCTGTGTTAGACCATGATTCACGGCCTCCTGGCCTTCAGAACCTTGTTGATTGGCCTCCTGGTGGTGTACTCGGATTCCTTTGATGACACAGACCTCAAGTAGTAACTCCCTAAGCATTCGGTTGTGCCTCAGTAAATTCTTTCCTTGATTTAATGCTGCTTTGCACAAACTCCGGAAAAGCTTCACTGTTTGTTCCAACTGGCGGACTGGACACAGAGGGTCCTCTGGTTTCCCTGATGTCACACAGGGTCATCTAATTTCCCTGATGTCACAGGGGGTCATCTGATTTCCCTGATGTCACAGAGGGTCATCTAATTTCCCTGATGTTACAGGGGGTCATCTGATTTCTCACAGAGGGTCATCTGATTTCCCTGATGTCACAGAGGGTCATCCAATTTCCCTGACGTTACAGAGGGTCATCTGATTTCCCTGATGTCACGGAAGGTCATCCAATTCCCTGATGTCACAGAGGGTCATCCAATTCCCTGATGTCACATAGGGTCATCCGATTTCCCTGATGTCACAGAGGGTCATCCGATTTCCTAATGTCACAGAGGGTCATCCAATTCCCTGATGTCACAGAGGGTCATCCAATTCCCTGATGTCACAGAGGGTCATCTGATTTCCCTGACGTCACAGAGGGTCATCCAATTCCCTGACGTCACAGAGGGTTAACTGGTTTCCCTGATGTCACAGGGGGTCAACGGGTTTCCCTGATGCCCAGAGGTCATAAAATTTCCCCTATCACAGAGGTCACTAATTTCCCTTTCAAAAGGGGGTCATCTAAATTTCCCGATGCCCAGAGGTCCTCATTTTTTTATTCAAAAGGGGGTCATCTGTTTTTCTTGATGTCACAGAGGGTCATCTGATTCCCGAAGTCACCATTTTGTTTTAAAGGGGTAGAGGAATTTTACAGAATTAAAGGGGAGAGCTATTTGATAATGCGTCAGGGCTCTCTCTCTCTTTCTCTCTCTCTCTCTTCTCCTCTCTCCCTTCCCCCTCTCCTCCCCCTTTCTCTCTCTCCCCTCATTCTGTGTGTGGTGTGTTGTGTGGTTGTGGGGTTGTGGTGTGTGCGGGTGGGTGTGTGTGGGTGAGGGCGGGGTGCGCGCGCCGGTGTTGTTTTGTGTTTGGGGTTGTTGTGTGTGGGGTTGTGTGTGTGGTGTGGGGGGTGGGGTGGTGGTGGTGGTGTGTGGGGGAGCACCGCGCAGCGGAGCGTGCATAAGTCTGGATCGTCGTGCGTGCGAAAATTCACGTGGTACAAACTGCATTTAATCCTTAATTTCTTATTTTGGGGCCTGACATCTTATGTTTTTGTTAGTATACGGTGTCTTGCCGCCCTCATTTACCTTTGTTTTGGGGTCCTACATGTTAGTTTTCTGGCTATATAGTGTGTACTTCCGTCCATCTTTTGATCCCTGATTTGGTCTTCATATGCTCATTTGTTTAGTAGCCCCACAAAAATTTGGGGTATGCATTACAATTTTGAATTTAAATATGAGGCTGTAACTTTAGTATCAATGTTCTTAATGCTTAGTTAAAATGTTTATAAATCTGCTTATGTTAAATTTATATTTATCATTATTTATCATCGATATATTGTCTCATTTTTTTTTCCTGACAAATTTTCTCTTCTGAAATAATAATGCTCCTTATTTTTCATTCAATATTTTTGTTCATCAAAATTGAATATGCGTTATCCTTTTTTTGGGAGATAATAAGTTTTTTTTATATTCAGGCAATTGTTCACTCCTCACAATCGTTGTCAACCTACACCTTTATTTCTTAGACAACAACCTCATTTTTTACCTTTTTACTTTTTCAACTGCAAATTTTGTCTTGTCGCCCCAAAAAAAACAATTTCCCTTTTTTCAAATAAATCTTGTATCTTCTTATTCATATTTTCGCTCCTCCTAAGGGCATGCACATTTTTTTTCTTTGAGATAATAAAATCTTGTTTTTAAACTCATGTAACTATCCGTATCTTCTGACTGGATGGCATTTTGTTCTCTTTAAATAATAAAAATTATCTTATTTTTCGAAATTATTATTGTTTCCCATACCTAGTATGCCACTTTTTTGGGGTTTTAACAACAGATAAAATTCGCGTTCCAAAAGTTATTCCTTTTTAAAATATGCATGGACCCTTTTTCCTCTTCGAAGAGCTTAACGTTTTAAATTTTAAATTATCTGCCCCTCCGCGTGACGCGTTTATTTTTTTTTCCAATGATAAAGTTTTTATAAAAATCATCAATTAGTCGCTAAAAAACTGCTATTCCTTTTTTTTGGGGAGTAAAAGACGAAATTGTAAACTACTTACACTCCCTCAAAACTTCGTATTCTCCAATTCCGAACAATGCACAGCCCCGGGAAGTTGGTGAATCAGGGGAAAAGTGTACCCAGGGAAAGGAAGGGAAGGGGACAAGAGGGGGGGGAGGGGGGAGGGGGGGGGGGGGGGGGGGGGGGGGGGGCGGGGACAAAACGAGGGGGGAGAAAAATAGAATGTGTGGTGAGGGGGGGGGGGGGGGGGGGGTGGAAATTTGACAGATAGGGGAATTTAAATACAGCCACAAAAGTGTTGCTCATTTTCGACGGGTCCTTTACAATGACTTTTTCCTTTGAAAAAGCCGTTTCTACTCGTTTTTATTTTTGGGGGGAACCCTCTCCTTGCTTAGCCCATTTTTTTCACGTCCAAATGTATAAATTTTTATTTTAATACTCTATGTGCAAAACTGCAAAAGGCCCCAAGCCAAAACAAAAGGAAAAAATCACAAACCAACTGAACATAAAAAACATCAACCCGACCCATTGGCAGCTTTCGCTCTGCTGCCTGGACATGAGCACTACGTGATAAACCCCTGCTCCAACAAACGTACGAACACGGGCCCAAAATTAAAATGGGGTGTGCAGTAACCAAGCGAGTCCTAACACCCCCCCATACAGAGACTTCCCCCGGAATAAATTGTCCCAAAACCCAGGGGGTTGGACGGAAATCGCCTTTTACCTACCAACTAAAGTGACACTTTTTCTCCCCCAAATTTGGGGTGCTGGACTTGCGTCTTCGTCTTTCGGTCCGTTTTGCGCGCCCTGCCTTGTCACGTTCATTGGGTCGGGAAAAAAACCCTTTTTTTTTGGGTTTCCGCCTCTGTTCTCTGGGCTTCTGCGGGTTCCCAAACTGGCTGCCGTCTGATGTAATTGGGTTTGTCCCCGCCCTGCCTTGTGCGATCTATTTTTTTCCCCCCTTTTTCGCTTGTTTTTGTTCGCCGCCCTTTGTCCCAATTTTTTATCACTTTTAATTTTGGTTTGCGGGGTAATATTCCAATAATGCTAATCCAGCTAAAAAAAAATCATTTCGTTTTAATTTTTTTTTTTTGTTTTTTAATCCTTTACTATATTTCCGTCTCCCGGGTGCATGTTGTTTTGTTTAACACTGCAACATATATACCGCACCTATATTTCCTCTCTCTCTCTCTCTCCCTCTTTTCCTCTCTCTCTCTCCTCTCTCTCTCTCTCTCTCTTCCTCTCTCCTCTCTCTTCTCCTCCTTCTCTCCTCTCCTCTCTCTCCCTCCCCTCTCTGTTCACTTCATTCACTTGATTGATGTAGAAACTATAAAAGGGGGGTCTAGCTCAACCGCCCTCAACCTTTTTGGGGACAGTTGAACCTAACCCCGCCTTTTATGTTCCTGACAAGTAATCTTCTAAAAACCAAAAAAATAACGTTTCTACAAACAAACAACTGGTAGGATTACCGTTTTCAATACAAATTTTACAAAATTTTTCAGATTTTATTTTTTGCTAATCATTTTTTCCATAAATTTCAAACATCTTTTCCACGCATACTTTTATCGAATGCCCTGCTTTAATTGTTCTCTAAAGTTTTTTAAAACCACACATTTATCCAACTAATAAATTTTATAAAACAAGGGGATGACAACAGACAACAGACAAACACTGGGGCAATCGGCCTGCTTAAAGGGAATTTCCCACACTACCAAATATTTTACAGACTGGAAATCCCAGAGGCCCGTCATTGGCTGAAACCTGATCACTTAATTTGGGGTGTTGAGTCTTTTCTTGGCAAAGGTCAATACTGCGACCGGCATGCCGATCTAGACCCAGCGCCCCCTTTTTGTTGCGCTTTCAATGCAACGCGTGTTTGTTTACAAGGAACACTTTTCCCATAATGAACAAAATTTTTTTTACAACTTAGGCGGAGTATTTAAACAAAAAAAAATCGGGCGAGCCAGTTCTTTACTTCCAAAGCAAAAGGGAAAGTATTGCTTTTTGGAAAGGGTGAGGAAAAGAAAAACGAGAACCTACACGAAAAACTACACAAGCCCCTTAAAAGCTTGTTGTTCGACAGAGATTTGCTGATATATTTGAAAGAATTTTGAAACTTTAAAGCTTTTCCCTTTTGAAGAAAATGATCTATTTCAAAAAGGCGCTTTTTTTCAAAAAGCTCCAAATGTTTAGTGACGGGTTTCACCTGGCAAAAGAGCCGCCAAAAACACTAACCCCCAATGCCGCCCAAGCCCGGAAAAAAAGGGAAGTTAACCTTTTTGTGAAACTCTTTGTAAAATAGGCGGGGGCATGTGCTACTGTTACTAAAAGGCTGTTCGCGGTATTTCCAACCCCGTGTTGTTACATAAATGGCTTTCGCGCGATTTTCCAACCACTGCAAAGCGCAGCGGCAAACTACCCCAAACCCCCCGATGTGATCATGACCTCAAAGCCAGCGGCAAACGGGCCAAAACGCCCCATTGATCACGGGCCTAGTGATTGAGGTCGCCGGGACACACCCTTTTCAGTCACAAGCAAGTCCCCCAGTTTTTCCACTTTGAGACACTTAAACCCCTTTTCACCCCAATCCCCCAACCTTAATTAATTCTTAATTAAAGTCCCCCAAGCCCTTTAAATTAATTTTTTTAATAAAGTCACCCCAATTTCTTAATAATTCTTAAAAAATTTTTAATTAAGCACCCAAGTTTTTTAATAGTTTTTTGATCAAGCCCCCCTAAAGTTCTTACTTAAGTCCCCTCAAGATTGAAATTAAAGTCACCTCTAAGTACAACCAAGTTCTTATTCAAGTTATCTTAAAAATTATCAGAAAAAAAAAACAATACAACTATGTTTTGTCTTAAATATAGATGTCAAAATTAGTACACAACGCCTCAAAAAACGCGTCTCGTTGGATGTCTGCTCAACTCCTTGGCGCAGAGGGTCAGCTAATTTTAATGAATTTCTTACATCGTAAGAAACCGCTTTGATTACATTCGGGTCTATGGAAATTCTTTTAGATCCATGTTTTTATTTATTGACCCACTTTTTAAACAAATAATAATCTGCCATATCTATTTTTACAAAAAAACAAATTGTTATTGTTTTTGAAAGGATCAAATTTTCTTTTGTTTTGGGCGGTTCTGGCAGCTTTTTTTTTTGGCTTCTGTATTTAGTGTTCGATTTTTTTTTGACGCTTTGGGGGCCAGCGGTTTTATATTTTATAACTAATAACCACCCCCACAGAAAAGGCCCAAAAGCGAAAACTGTTTTAAGTTCAATATTCCATGAAGACTTTGGCGTTAAGCCTTGAATCAACTGTTTTTTTTTCTGACGTTTTATAGCGGGCAGAATAAACTTTTTCGGCGCTGCATGTTAGTTTCTTTATAGTTTATTCTTGTTTTGTAACAAATTATTTTTTTTTTTTCCACTCCACAATTTTTTTCCTGCTGCAACACCCCCAGGATAGGAGGCTTTTTCCGGCACTTTCTCCCCAAACCTGATTCAGTGTTTTCTGATTCGCTGATTTTCGCTGGGGTCATTTTGAAGGGAACAAAATCTTATGATTAAAAAAATTAAACCCCGCGATCAGGGGCGACAAAAAAATTTTTCCAAATCGTAAACAATCACACCTAAGACCTAATGCTTTGTTAAACGGATCCTGTTTAAACAACATAAAATCTTTCAAAATCGAGGGCCAAATCTACAAATATTTAGTGTAAAAACTAAAACCGTTTGGCCGCATTTTTTAAACCTCTTGACCCAGTTGCGCTTCAACCTGTTATGATACTTTCAATTTCTTGGGGCGCATTTGTTAATCTTTCTAGCAATTTCATTTCCGAGGTACTTTTTTTTTTTTTTCCCCCAATGCCAAAGAATACAGCCTTTCCTTTTGGACAAAAATAGTTTGGGCTCAACTGAGGTTTTGGGCTACCCTGTACTTAGAGATCACGCGTTCATGTTTTTTTAATTAAAATTATTTTTTTTTTAAAAAAGCACCAAAAAAACTTTTACCAACCTAGTTAACTCTGCCGTTAGGGGGGGCCTAAGTGTAGGAACACAATTTTGGTAAAAGCCTTTAAAAAAAAAAACCGGCAGATCTTCAAACTAGACTTTAAAGACCAGCAAAGCTGTTGCTTTTATTACAGCTTCTTTTGCACAAGTTTTTTTAGTTAAAAAGGGAAAATTTCCAGACAGTAAAATATGTAAAATTAAAAAAAATACTTTTATAAAAAGTTTCACTCAATGTAAAAGGGCGCTGTGGTGAAGCGCTTGTTTTTTAGCGAAGTAATTACCTTTAGTAAACGCGGGAACGGCGAGAAAAAAAGACTAACAAAGCTATGGAAAACTAGCCCGCACAAGATCACTAGAAAAGCAGAAAATTTGAGCGTTAGTTTTTATCACACACACTAAAAAAACAGGGGCATCAGCTTACACATTTAAAGATTTGTCAAGCGAAAAAGAATATTATCTTGTAACAGCAAGCCATCGGACTTTGCCCCCCCCAAAATTCAGTGATTTTACACCCAAAAAAACAAAAGATGCAAAAATTTTTTAAACGTTTTGGTGGACCTTTGTTATTTTGTTCACATAAATGCTGAAAAAAAAAATGAAAAAAATCTATTATTTGCCAAAAGGATTTGGAAGGGAAAAAGGGAAATTTAAAAAAAAGCTAACCCAAAGCAGCTGGATCTAAACAAACAGCGAAGGGAAAGGGTTTTCAAACAAGCATTGGCAAATTTATTTTCCACCCTAAACAATACAGAGACCGCACTTGTGAACAAACGCCAAAAGACACCCCAATGGATCTTCTATTTTCCCCATATACGTTTGACGAAAAAGATTTAAGTACGCACTTTCAGTCATTTACATACTTCAAGAAACAAAGATGCGGGAACCCTTAAAACAAAAGGGCTTCTGCTGTTTCTGTTTCCCAAAAACTATAAATTTAACGGCCCCTTAAATTTTCCTCGCATGATTCAATCGATGAGGAAAGAATTTAAAAAACAAATGAATCGTTTTTGTTAAAACAAGGTTTTAAAGAGATTCCCGGGTTTTACATCACAGGCTTTTGGGGGGAAAAATTTTAAAAAAACATTTTTCTGAAAGGTTTTTTCCTATCATAGAGAGCTTATTGACAATTCCTCGCAACATAAATGGGGTTTGAAGACTGCCCTCATTCTACGGGAATAAATATAAGAATTTAAATTAACAGGGCTAAAAACCCCTACAAACAATCAAAAAACAAACAATAAACTGTTGAAGGGGAAATCTTTTCCGCAAACTATTTCCATTGGTTTTTAAAGTAAGGTACTTTATTTTCCGGGAGAAGCGAAGGGGACCTCGCTTTGGCAACAATCCAGTTTGGATGTTGCCCGTAGAAATAAAAAAAATTGGGGTAACCGCCCTGATTTTTACGAGAAACTACACAACAAAAAAAAACCACCCCCCAAAGATCTTGTGAAGGAAAACTCAGAAATCCCGCCCGACAAGTTTCCCTTTAAAGATTTACGTAAATATATTTGAGTTAAAAGGGAAACCCAAAAGGGAACGCAGAAAGATCAAGAATTTTAAAAGAAAAAACCTGGAAAAAGCGGGGAAATAGATATGAATTTTTTCTATTAAGGGGAACGGGTTTCGGGATTTTAAGGCCCCATGGCAATGCACCGACACCTCAACCCAAACCCCCAAATTTTTATTTTCAGGATGGATAAAATATCTTTAAAGATAAAAAAAAATTCAAGCACATAAAAAAAACATGAGAAAAATTTTGTCTGAATTGGGTTTATATATTGGGCTTTTAGATAAAGTTGAGGAAAAATATGATATGTTGAGGAAAAAAATGAAGAAGAAATAATTATGCTGTTCTCCAACCCCTTGCTATAAAACTCTGGGTTAACAAACACCTTTTTTGGGTTTTTTTTATCAATGACTTCTTTGTTCAACAGTTGTTGTCCAGAAATTAATGTAGTTTTACGTTGTCAGATGAAAAAATAGTTTTTTGAACTTTTCCTTTTAGTTTTCATCGATAGCTCCACGCCAACACTGGAATATTCCCTTTGCTTTTGAAAGTTTTCCCCCCGGCTTGAATACTGTCATTTTTTACCTTAACCCAAAAAAACTCCTTTATCACCCCTCCAAAAATTCATCCTTCATCTTTCCAAAAACCTTTTTGTTAACAGTTTAAAGCAAAGCAATCTTTAGGATAATCAATGTGTCTACCATCCCGCTGCCCTTTTTGCTACTTTTAATTTCCCGCTTTATAGATACTTCATAGGGGAATCTAAACCAAAAAGTCTTACGGTAAAGCCTCGGACTCAGGATACGTGGGTTTAAAAAAAGTCATAAAGAAATTCTAACTAAAACTTTTATAATTCTAAACAGTAAAAACCCCCAAAAAAACGGCTTAATTGATTTTTTTTTTACCTATACCAAAAAGCGATCATGAAAACTTCTGAAATCCCCGAAATTTTGGTTTTTAGAAGTCAGCTTTAAATTTCTTCGTTCCTTGGTGACCAACTAACATCTTTACGCTTTTCGGGTTCTCATAGTCTTTCCAAACGCTTTGTTCATCACTTGAAAAAATCTTTTTTTTGAAGCATCTGCGGATTTATTCTGAGATCATTTCTTCATGATTATGGTTTCATGAACGTTCTTGCAAACAATTACACGTGGAAAACTGTCAACTTCAAACCAGTCTTAAATAAAATTTTCAGAAATCTGTAAGACGACATAATTTTTTTTGTCTCGAAATTGGCACAAGTTTTGGGGGGCTTTTTTGCCATCTTAGACTTTCGCGCTAACGGAAGTCATTATGCAGGTCATGGATTCCGAGGATATTTTTAATCAACTTTTTAAAAAAACCCCGCTGTTGATCGGGGTCAAACGCTCAACCACTTTAATGCTTTTTTAATATTATTCGTATTTTTGTTACTTTTTTAAAATTCGTATTTTTTAGCGCCAACCCAACCCTACAGATTTTGCATCTAAATACATAGAAGTTTGACCTTTTACTTGGGTCTAGTCGTCCAGTATTTGTTGTTTCTTACATAATGGTCGACCCATACTAATTCCCCCCCGCAATCCGTTTAAAACATCTGAATCTTGGGGTCGACAAAAAATCAAACTGTACCCCGTTAAATTTTTAAGAAAACGTCCCAACTCATCCCGGGGGCGAAAATAAGCGCAGGCCAAACGGAAGTTTCATGCCTTTCGTTTTTTCAAAGACGTCCGCCAACAACATCATCACCATCAAATAAATCATGAAGTCCCCCCCATTGTTTTTACCCTTCCTGCCACCACTGAGCATGCTGGGAATTTGGGAAACACGATTTTCCTTTCCTTAAACTAAACAGAACCAACTTTGGAGGGAAAAAATCTTCTCAAACCTTTCCCAACTGTTCATGTTTCGAAGGGGAAACACCCTTTTTAACAGTGTTGGGGCAAAATATTTTTCTTATTGGGGAGGATTTTTAAGGGCAACAGTGACTCTAATGATCCCCTCATTGCGCAAGAGTCATAAAAAGACAGTTTTTAAAGTGAAACACATGTCTTTTTTGATGACGTGCAAGCCTGACACCCTAAAGGCGTCGGTTTCTGCTTGCTTAAGGGGGAAATCGTACCCCGCAAGTTTTGAAAAATAAGGCACTTCCGTCTTTTTTTTCAAACTTTAGTTGAAGATTGCATTTACATGTCTGCTCCCCTAACTTTCCGCTAATGTTCATGGTCTCTTCGGGCGGGGGCGCTCCTCACTTTAGACATTATTCTAAACCGCAAATCCAACAAGTGTGGGTGATTTTACTGTTCTTGGGCTTTTGGGCGCATTTTAAACAGAAAGTTCAATTTTTAGAACAGTCTTACGCACTTCTGCATGCGTTTTTAAGAATATTTTGCACACTGGTCCTCTTTTTAATCGGTTCGAATGGGCCATCCGACCCACAACAATGAACAAAAGAACAAATCTGATGATTTCCTTTAAAAACCGTTTTTGGTTTTTTGGGGGCTGGTCCCCATAAGGAAAAAATGATGATTCAAAGTCGCGAAAAAAACATATGGATAATTTTTCTCCTTTCCCTTCTTTAAAAAAACTTAACCGGTGGGGCAAAATTTTTCGTATTCAGTCAACTGGGCCGTTAAAAATGTTTCTTATGTTCGCTCGCCTTGAAAGGATGGGAAATTTTTGTTAAAAAAATTTTCTACAGAATTCTTTTTTATTTTTATGCTTTGAGTATGCCCAAAAATCTACCTTTTCGTACAAGTAATGCGGGAGCCCTGCGGAAAACATCGTATAAGTCAACATGATTTTTTTCGGGGCGCCAATCGATGGGCTGTTTTTGACACTCTAAAAGGGGAAAAGGTTTTTTTCCCATCCCAGGTAGATATTAACATTATTGGTTTTTTTTTTCTTCAAACTGACAATTTGATCAGCTAACGGGAAAGGATATTTCCATCGAAGTTGAATCATTTTTAATCCCCAAAAGTTGACACCGTCTGCGTTTTTGGGGGGTGTTTCAACCTGCAAGAACACACCACATAAACATTTTTTGTCTAATTCTTTTTGTTTAAAACGCCTTTTTGCTACCAAATTTTGGGGAGCGGAAAGTAAACCTTTCCTAAATCAGTGCATACTACCGTTTAATCTGACTCTAGACTTCGCCCTCTGACCAACCAACCTCTCATTTTGGCTTTTTCGCGCCCATCAAACTTGTAAGCAGTTCGCCCCAACCGGGGGTTAAGTCATTAGAGAAAAAATAGTCTGTTGTTTATTGAGACCCAAATTCAGATTTTTTTCATTTTTTGTTAATTAGTCGATTAAAACAGCTAACATTACTTTTAAAAGGGGGGTCTTTGTTTTTTACTTGAAATTAGAAATTTCAGAACACGCTTGCCCCCACGTTTGCTGAATCAATTACTTCTAAATCAAACCATCAGTGCTCTTACAAACGCTCTCCCTTAACTTTCCTTCAAACAAATTCATCTGGGCCTTCATAATTTACCATGATTTTTTTCTTTTTAACTCTTTTATTTTTAAAAAAAAAAAATACACCCCAAAAACGTCTTAATCAAAATAATATCCGGGCTTTTTTTGCTTGGGCTCATAAACGAAAATATAAACGCCCTTGGGGTTTTTTAATGCGAGCTTTTAAACAGAGTTTAATGTTCTTTACTTTTTTTAAACATTCCTTTTTTATCTGATCGGGGTCCGCGTTTTAGAAAAAGTTGTTTTTGCGTTTTTTTTGAAGATCAAACTTTTTTCTTTTTTGTCCTCAAAAACACCTGTAAACGACTAAAATTTTTCATTTCCTGATGTTTATCGCTTGTTTATTTATTGTCAGTTGAAGGGAAAAAGTTTTGCTGTTATTTGTTGAACCCCGGGTGGCATTTGGGGGTTTTTCTTTTTTTTGCGGGATACTTTTAGCAAGAGCACAGGCCAAAAGCAAAGACAAACCCCCTAGAGGGAAAGCTACGGGGGCACCTACCCTGTTGCTAAGAACCAACACTCGTTCCTGCCGATAGAGCGCTTATATTGATTTTCCCTTTAACAATGAACAGCATTAAAGGGGACAGATACCTTCGTTTGTTTTCTTTTTTAAAGGTCTTGCCCAAAATTGCCGCATTTTTATAATTTTGGTTTAAACGGGGTTTTTATGTCGGGGGTTTCTATAGCGGGAGAGACCCACATCTCTTCTTAGGACCTCGGTAAACTGAACAACATGCTTTTTTTTAAAAAAAAAAAAAAAATTTAGTATGAATTTTCAAACTGTTATCTGAATTTCACTGCGCACAATATTAAAAACAAATCACATTTTGGGGTTTTTCGACCTCTTTTTCTTTTTTCAATTAAGTTTATTATTCTCAACAGTTTCTCCCCGTTCCATTAACGATTATCCCCGTTTACCTTTGGTCAAACCATAAACCGTATTCGTTTTTAAATAAGATCAAGTCTAACGCTGTGAAAGTAATCTTTGACACAAGGTCAACTGTTGGTTTCTACACCTCCCGCCCCAAAAAGTTTTTTTTATTTCATCAAAATGCTGATAAGGGTTTTAAACCCGCTAGCGTAATTTGGTTGGACACCCCAAATTTTACATTTGCACTTTTGTTTTTTTGGGGTTTTCAAAATTTTTAGTTTGTCTTTTTATGCTTCATTTTCACACAGCAAAAAAATACCTTAACACTTGCTGCGGGAAAAACTAAAATTTCCCAAATGTCGCCCTGCTTTTGATATTTAAATGAAAAATCACTCTTTTGTAAATATTGCAATTTTTACTGAAAAGGCCAACACCTTGCTAAGTTGGTTGGCTACATGTCCAAAATCTAACGAGATGTCAGAAAGTTACTTTTTTTTCGGTGCTGTAGATAAATAAAAATTTTTTAGTCATTAAAAATTAGTTCAAGACAATGCTTTAATGCTCCTTGAAAGTATGGGGATCGCTTTAACAACTCAAAATCTAGGGGTTGAAAAAGGATTTCCTACCATACTTTCGGGTACAAACCTTTTGCCTCTTTTCATCTTTACCCTATTCATGTTTTTTGTGTTCTTTTATTTTCGATTCCTTGAAAAGCAAAATCGCGGCCCTTTCGTTCCCCGGTTAGCCTAGATCAAATAGGGTTTAAAAAATTTTGCATTGTGTAAAGAAAAAAATTTTTGCCCCCAAGTTTATAGAAATTTTCTTTAAAGATTGCCCCCCCCAGATTCGCACAACTGCCCTTTTTGGGGGCTGTTGTTGAAGCGGTTCTATTTTGAAAGTAAAACCCAGAGCCGCACAACACTTTACCCCCTAGGGCTGGGGAAATTTTACAGTAAGAATTTGATCTGCTCAAAAGTAAGGTTATTTGGGAAAAGTAAATCCGCTTTTTTCCCTTTACCCAAAGGGGTCTTTCAACTTTTTATGCGGGTCAAAATTGAGCCCTATGCGTGACATTTTTTATCAAAAAATAAAAAAATTTTAAATTATTTAAAAACATGGCGGGCATTGAAGGTGAAGAAGATTATGATGTTCCTGATCCTGGAGACGACATGAGTGAAATGACTCCTTTGATACAGCATCGCTCAGCGCTCTCAATACGGAGTGAATTAACAGAAATTACGGCCAGAGAATTTTACAAAAGTTTAGGCCTAGAACCTCCTGAAGTTTTAGACCCTAATGATTTTGTAAAAGATGATGATGGCCATTTGTATTTTAAAGACGATCAAGGAAAACGTTTTCAGCTTACAGATAAATGAAACCCATTAAAGTTTGTAGGTTTGAGTACAATTAACCAAAGACTTAAGGCGAAAGATCGAAATCGCCTTGGCATTACTAAACCAAAATTAGATAGGGAGGCAGTTGCTAAACTTCAAAACACACTACAAAAACTCCCAACAGATAACCAAATACAAAACATGGAACTTCAAGATTTAAGTCAAACAGCGGTGAAGTAATGCAAGCAGAAACCAGTTTTTTCCGAAGAAACAGCATTAAAAACTATCTACGATCCGCTGATACCCCCGCGAGAATTAGAGGCCCTTGATCGTGCTTTGAGAACCATTAGAGGTGAATTAATAAACAATTTAGCAAAACTGAGTGAACTAAATAAGGATATAGAAAGAGAAAAAGAAAAACTCGCTAAGGCTAATGACGACAACTTAGGACTTGGTGTTAAAGAAAGAATAACCCAAAGACTAAAAGAGCTTAAAGAACTGAGATTATTAAGAATAGAAGCGGCGTCTACTAACCGAGAACAATTACGAACTCAAGTGAGCAGAATAAGAGAAACTATCCAAAGAATTTTATATGAAGACACAACGCTAGCAGAACGAATTCGAACACTGTTTAGAGAGCAAGGATTCACATTAGCGAGCGTTATAACAGCCTTAGGATTTGCAATAAGTACACTGGTGTTGGCTATTACAGGCGGCGGTGGAGGTCAAAGCCTATGCCTCCATCGCCATCACCTCCACCTGATAAATCATGGGTAAAAAAACAGCTTGATCATCTTGCTGGTTTATTAAAAAAATTAGCCAGTAAAGCCATAGACGCTTTACCAGGTATATTAGGGGTATTGTTAGCTGGCTTTTGTCTACTGCAAGCAAAGTAGTTGGCTTTATAGCTGAGCATTTATGGGCATTAGTTGCCTTAATAGTTGGGTTACTTTTAGTAAGATAAAGACCAAGTAATCCTAGGCCAGTTAATCCAAAAACAAGTGCTGCCTTTCATATTCATGGTCCTTATTTTTTTGGACTTCGTGGACTTCGTGTTCTTCAATGACTTTGGGCTTTGGGCCTTGGGGTTGGATGACTTATTCTTGGGGGGCGGCTTGTTTGTTTATTGTTTGTAATATTACTGGCTCAGAATTTATGTCGTTTTGTCCAACCTTCTGTTCATTGCCTGCCACAAGGATTTCATTGTTGTAGTTTATTATTGTTCCTACCTGGATCTGAGGTCAGAAGGTAGCATGTATAAACCAGTGCCAACAGCAAAGTCTACTTTCGATCTTGCGAATTGTAAAGCATTTTGGTACCTTTTAATACTTGAAGGCAAATCAACTGTAGAATTAATGGCGTCCTCTAAATTGCCAAGTACTGTTTTTGTGCATCAAAGCCAGTAGAAGGATCAGTTATGCTCGATCTTGTCTGTGCTTGCGAACCTAGCAAACACCAAACGTAAGTACGAATAGAGTCGTTTATTCGTTCTATTCCTGCTTTAGTTAGACCCTTAGAAGCGTCTAAGATAAATGTTGTCCACGCTGTTTTATGCTCTTGCTCTATGGACTCAAGATGAACACCTGTGCCTGAAGAGAAAGATGTATAAGGAGGATCCCAGTCATAGTTATACTTTCTGTGCACGCCCCAAAAATAAGGGGTGCCTAAGCCACGATTGTGGTCCAACTTTTGTCTAAAGTCTGTCTTAACATTAATATTAAATTCGTTACAGATCCTTTCAAAAGCCTTCATGTCTATTCTGTTGCTGAATGGATTAAACGGTTTGTCATTTGGTAATGGTGCTTGCAGTTCAGTCAAAATACGTCTGAAGGTGTAATAGAAATGAAATCTGTACACTGACCTCACCAAAGGATCAGATGATTTAAATGATCAGCATACGATACTCCACACCCAGTTGATGCACAAAACACAGCAAAGTTTAACTGGTTCTGATAAAACTGCATCGATGACTGAACCACACTTTCGCGATGTAGTCTTTTTTAATAGGGGGGTTAAGATATCTGTTTAATGGCGTACTCACCTTTACTTGAAAGGTGTCAGTCTGGGTCACAGAAATGACAAGAGTATCAGTTGTTATATTTTTAAGATTGTAGTGCGACCCAACAGAATATTTTGCATTAGTATATTTGAATGCACTCATTTTTAATTTCACAGAAAAGTAAAGTAGTGACTGCTGTACTCGTATTCAAATAAATAAAGGGAAAAGGTGGCAAAAGGAGTACCTGGAGAGGGGATGTCCCCTCTCCAGGTACTCCTTTTGCCACCTTTTCCCTTTATTCATTTTTAATTTGTTTTAAAAATGTTTGTAACAATAACAACTCAAGACAGTCCTTCGTTTTTAGAGTATGCTATTGATAACGAATGCGGAACCCGAAGGGTTGCACTCCATGAAATTTTTTACAAAGTCGTGTGGTTTAATATAAGCAAATCCAAGGAGAATAATAAGATTCTAAAAAATGACAAATCAGGGACCAAAGTTAGCCAGTTAACAATACCTGATGGTTATTACGGGTTTTGCTCACTAAAAGAAGCAATGAGTAACTTCGACATTACTCTCAAACTTAACAATGCAAATCTGAAAACAATGTTAACATTCAAGCCTGAAGAAGTAGCTTACTATTTTGATAGAGAGCTAGCTAAAATGTTAGGCTTTACAACTGTCAATCTTCCCACTCATAGTTTTAGTGTTTCGCCAGATAAAACTACGTTTGAGGGGGAAAATCCGCTCGATCTTGCATTACATTCATTACTCTATGTTCATTTGGATGAGCTGAGCACTGATGAAAACTTATATGATGGAAGGCCCTCAACTGTTTTAAGAGCTCTTCCATCAGGGAAAGCTGCATATTGCGATTATGAAATTATACAATTCCCTAATTTACAGTTTAAAAGATTAGCTTGCGGAAAGGTCGGATGATTTAATATAAAAATCACAGACAAAACAGGGAAAGTCGTAAAATGTGATAACCTGCACATTGTTTTGGAAATAAAATAATACGTTGTTCTAAAAAATAATGTCGCGCGGTCCAGAAGAATCAGGAGTTACATTAGCGCCTGTAAGGTGTATAACCTTAGAATTAAAAGACCTTGCAGACGTTGCGGACTTTGAACAGAACGGTGAGATAGGCGCTTTGTATGGCTTTGAGTACACTAAAGATGGTGATTATAAACGCAAAGAGGTTGGCGACAACAAAAAGTTTCCTAAACTAGAACAACTGCGCAATCTAGAAGCAAATAATGTTGGCCAGTATGAATATAAAGTAGTTCGAAAACCTGACCTCAAATGGCACTTAGAACCATATTTAGAATGGGACATAAAATTTGAATTCATAAGCCATTTACATTTTTTAGCCGTCAAAAAAGTTTCAGAAAAGCATTCAACTCTGGCCCTTTACATGTAAGTCTTATGCCAGAGGACAATAGTCGGAAAGAGATTGAAATAACGCCGTATGGGAATAAACAGTACATCCTCCACAGAAGAGAAACAGTTTTAAAGGACGCTTCTACAAAATTACAGTTCTTTCCACAAATAAAATTAGGAGACACGTTCACAATGATATTTGAAATTTCTGTCTTAAAAGATGTGGCGAGGAATGGAGCTGTGGGCGTCAGTGACGTCCTTTTAAAAGGAATTCTAATTAGCTGGCAAAACTTAGACGTTGACCGTCTTAAAGTTACCATCGTCGTTCTTCACAATGGTGAGGATATTAAGACCATAACAACAAGCAACAAAATCAATATTAGTCTAAATAGAAACAATCTTGCAGAACTGAATTGGATTAATCTTACACATTTAGGCCTCATAGGGTTTTATTATACTGAACAAGTTTTGACGGAGAGTATGATAAAATAATAACTGGATTAGATTAAATTATGCTATAAAACTATGGAGCAGACAACTTTTGGTGTCAATGCCGATGTTAAACTTTATGATAAAATCCCCTCATTGTTCAATGATTTGTGGACAGACTGGCTGTGGAAAAACAATATTTGTCCTCGACCTATTACAAACAGTTTATCGTTATAATTTTGATCATATAGTAATTTTCTGCCCAACACTTAAATGGAACAAAGCATATAATGATAGAAGGTTTATATGGGCGGATGATGACATATATTTAATTGATCCCAGCAATAAGCTGAGTGAGTGTTTAGAACACTTTTATAAATTGTTTGAGGGAACGCAGACACTATTTATTATAGATGACTGTTCGGCAGAAAGAGACATAGTTAAAAAGAGAAACACTTTGTCAAAACTGGTTTCAGTGGAAGACATGCTGGGATAAGTGTGTGGATTTTATGTCAAAAATATAACTCCGTTTTAAAAGACTTTAGAGAACAATTAAAGACTGTAGTTTTATTTCACATGAAAGACAGAGACGCATTTGATGAATGTATGCGCGAAAATGATGTTATTGAAAATGATCAGGAAAAACACAGGATTAAGCAAAAAACTAAAATCTGAAAAGTTTAGTAAATTAGTATTGAAAACGGATAATCCTACACAGTATGTTTGTTTGTAGATAATCGTTATTTTTTTGGTTATAGAAGACTTACTTGTCAGAGAACTATAAAGGCGGGGTCTAGGTTCAACTGTCCCGAAACTGGTTGAGGGACGGTTGAGCTAGACCCCGCCTTTTATAGTTCTCTGATGTATATACAGCTTTATGTTTGTATGTTCGTTTTTCACTGACAAATTTTTCGATCTATTTTTTCAGCTGATTTTTTTTTCTCTTTTATTTAGTCTTTGTCTCGATTCTTTCCGTTGACGTTTAGTCTACTCTATCGTAAGAGTCTAAGTACCCTACCCCCAACCCCTACTTCCACCAGCCCACACTCTTCCCTCCGAGTTGAACGTAATGTTTGATATGTCTAGGACCACAAGTGCTTGGGATATCTTGTTCATATTTGTTTTGTTCAGTTTTCTCTTACGGAAAGCACTATTTGCTACCTCTAGTAGGAGTCGCTTGACAATACCTGAATTTAGAAAGAGAGGGGGTTAGTTACCACCAAGGACATAGACAAACAAAGCACAGGACAAAACACAATGCATTTCGACCTCTTGGGTCTTCTTCAGGCAAAAACAAGTAACATTTAGGACAGTGAATACGAAAACGAAGAACAAGAAACCACTTATCTTCTCATATTCGGCGCAAGATCAAAATGGCCGCTGGACGAAAACGAGGCCGCCCAGGAGAGGTTCATGGGAGCCGAAACAGTAAGGAGAGGAGGGGGGGGGGGGGGGGGGGGGGGGGGGGGGGGGGGGACAGTGGGATTTGTAGCTTGTTTTGTAGAATGGTATAATATATTGGTGACGGTAGTGATTATGGTGGATTGATGATAGTGCTTAGTTGGGGCAAAAAACAAACAACAACAAATAATAATAATGAAATAAAAGACTTTAATGGGTGGTGATTGTGATGATAGTAGTTATTGTGTGGGTAGTTGTATGTGGGGGTGTGGGTAATGCTAATAATGATTGGAAAGGAATGGACGTGATCAATGGGTGAGAAGGTATCATTGGGGGCAACAAAAAGGGGGGTGGGGGGGGGGGGGAGCAATGGGTGAGGAGAGCTCACATCTCTCCACCCACACACACGTATGTGCGGGGTGGGGTGGGGGTTGGGAAATTCATGCACATAGTATTGTTGAAAAAGTAATACAGTTGGATGGTGTTCGTTGTAGCAGGTGAAATAATGTGTTGGCATTAATATGATGTATTGGTTGAGAAGAGATAGAAATGATCAATGAGAAACGGGGTTATTATGTGTTCGAAACACACACACACACACACACACACACTACACACACACACACACACACACACACACACACACCACACACCGCACACAAAGGGGGAGAAAAACATGTAACATCCGAGGCCGGTGAACCCTTGGCCCTCCCCCTTCCCCGCACCCCCTCCCTCATCCTTCCCAGTTCCGACGCCACTGAATCGAATAAGGTCTATTTTTTCTGAAGAATCTTAGACCTCTCTCTCTCTCTGTCTCTCTCTGTCTCTGTCTGTCTGTCTGTCGGTCTCTCTCTCACTGAAGAGTACTGTTGGAAAACACTGCAATGAAGCAGACACAGAAGAAATTAATGAAAATAAGCTACTTGGATAGTCCCATCTCAAAAGGGTAGACTCTATTTGCAATTAAAAAGTTACAGAATCGAAAATCTGCGGGTCCTGACAGTTTGATTGGCCAGGTATTTACGAATGGTGGTGGTATCGTGATTGAATTTTTTTCTTAAAAATTTCAGTGCTCTTTTTGAAACAGGACTGTATCCTGAAAGCTGGTCTGAATCAATCATCATCCCACTATTTTAAGAAAGGTACCGCCGATGATCCTAGCAATCACAGAGGGATCTCACTGTCTGATATAAGCAGCAAATTGTACAGCTCTATTATCAACAACAGATTACAAAAATGGATCGATCAAAATAACATTACTAGTGAATATCAAGCTGGCTTCAAAAAGAATCGATCCACTGTAGATCACATGTTCACCCTTTTGGCTTTAGTTCAAAAGCAGTTTTCATATAATCGTAAGCTATATGTAGGTTTAATTGATTTTGAGAAAGCGTTCAACTCTGTTTCTAGAAAATCAATCTGGCCAATAGTGAAAACGAATGATATCAACGGCAAATCATATCAATTGTATAAAAAGTATGTACAATAATTTTAAAGCACAGAGTAAGATCTGGTGAGGAACTTACTGGCTATATTTTACGTACACAGGGAGTAAAAACAAGGTGATGCTTGTAGCCCTTTCTCATTGTTTATAAACGACTTAGCTTTAGAAATTATAGCGAAAGAAAGACACGGTGCAACACTTTCTCCTGATCTTATTGAATTATTTATTTTGTTACTTGTTGATGATATGTTTCTTCTTATCTGAGACTCCAACTAGCCTCCAGACTCAGTTAAACAATTTGTGCCAGGCACCTTCTAAACTTCAGCTAAATGTAAATATGAAAAAGAATAATATTGTGGTTTTCAGAGAAGGAGGTCACTTGGCAGCAAGCGATGGTATTTTAATGGACAGAGGATGGCTGTTGTAAATTGTTATAGATACCTTAGTATCTGTTTCTCTACATGCTTTACAGTCGCTTGTCAGGATCTAACAAGCAGAGCGAAAAACGCCTTATTGTGTATCTTGAAAAATTATACATGTTGAATGATGATTCCTTGACAGTGTTTCTTAAATTCTTTGATGCTCAGGTTCTACCGGTTTGCTCAGTATGGTGCTGAGAATCTGGGGCCTAGATCAATCTGCTTTCATGTAGAAACAGTTCATGTATTTGCACTTAAGAAAGTTTTAAGGGTTCACATGAAGACACCTAATGAATGTGTTTATGGGGAAACAAACCGCTATTCAATCATACCAATTCATCTGTGCAGTGCATCAGATACTGGTTGAAGATTGTTCAGATGGATGATGGCAGATTACCACTTAAAGCATATAAGATGTTGCTGGAATTCGGAATCGCGTGGTAAAAGATCGTGGGTTTCAGGTGTTCAG
>CM031617.1:17011030-17013530 GCA_018398815.1 Conus ventricosus | reverse complement strand
GATATGTTGTGTGGGTCTTTGGTGTGGATATGGGGTGTGGGTTTGTGGTGTGGATATGTGGTGTGGGTTTGTGGTGTGGATATGTGGTGTGGGTTTGTGGTGTGGAGCTGTGGTGGATATGTGGTGTGGGTTTGTGGTGTGAAGCTATGGTGTAGTCTGTGGTGTGGGTCAGTGGTGCGGATCGTGGTGCAGGTTTGTGGTCGGAATCCGGATGAAAGTGCGGATCCAAGATCCGTTCAACGTCGGTGGAGGTCTACGCTCTTCGGGGTGCTCTTGTCGTTTTCTACTGTCGTGTATTGCCATACATTACTGATGGCATTGAAGTGTACAGCACTATTGGACTGGGTGCTGTATAACATATACTGATGGCACTGTATTGTGTTTTGCACTGTACTACCTGTAGTAATCTGCTGTATAAGATTTCGCAAGTACAGCCATCCCTGGTGCGACATGGGCAGACTCGTGCTCTCCCTGGAACGAATAATGCGCCGCCATTGCAGGTCACAAGCCATTGTTCCACTCGCCGCAGCCAAAGTTTTTGTCGGGCAGCAAAATCTCACTAACCAAAAAAGAAAAAGAAAAAGAAAAAAGAAAGGAACAAAAAACCCAGAAATTTTAAGAAAAGAAAGAAAAGAAAAGAGTTGACAAGGGAAGTCGAGGGACGATGCCGGTGAGGTGGCAATCAACAAGGTGTTGGTGGGGTGGAGGAAAGGATGGGAAAATACGTCAGATGTTTAGTCTCAATCAATGTGTGGGGTGGGTAACGGGATACAGAGGTACGGCAGATGTTATCACTTCTGAGTGAATGAACTACGCGAAAGAAAAAAAGATACACCCGAAAGGTGCGGGTAGGACCCTGAGAAGTGCTGTCCTCAATTGCCGAACAAACCAGCTTGAACACCACCCCCGGAAGCCAAGGACCCACACTACAGATGCGCTGTGTTCACATAGGCTGCAGGCACGCACAGAGCATTCCATTAACACGTGAAGGACATAATTGGACATAACTTATCCACATATTCTGTGTAATATTTGCTGCTGACGTATTTCTCTAATTCTTTTTGTAATTTTTCCTTCTTTTCCTTTTTATTTCTTCAGAATATACTTTCTAACGCACGTTCACGCTCATCGTTTTGTTGTTGTTTTCTGAATCGGGCTTTATAATCCGAACCGTTTATTTTATTTATTTTTTTTTTTTATATATAAAACATTTTTATGGACATCGTCATGTTCTTTTTCAGTACGTACTCTGTATATAGAGCGTCGCCCCCATCCCCCTCCCTCCCTCCCCCCCCCCCCCCCTCCCGTCACAGCTTTCAGTAATTGGGTTACATCAGTAGAAATTTCCACGTCACACAATAAATGTATAGGCAAAAAAGACCCTGACCGACAGACAGACAAACGAACGTGATACCATTTCAGACAGCATGGTTCACATAATCAAACAAGTCTTACACACTGACTTCACCATTCAGTCTAAGAATCATCAAAGACATTCGCGATTTCTGTCGTTAAGGTCAGCTGAGCCACTACAGAAAATAGCTAAGCAGCAGAGACGGTACAATATTAAAACTATGTGATGAAAATATGATGAGGACATGGAACAGATGTTTGATACAAAATGCATCAGACATTTGAATATTTAAAAAAAAATGTCTCTAAAATTCAGGAGCAGGGGCAAGAGACCGCACTAGTAGAACCAATGACATGCAAATGCGACCAAAACAAACATCAGCTGTACACTGCAATTAGTAAGAGCAAATTTGCGACATGACAAAACCAACAGCCTTACTGGTTCGGCAAGTCTGTTGGTGCTCCATTCACAAGTTACTTACACCCCAAACATATCAGCCTGGCCCACCCCCTTCCTCCTCTACCTTACCCCAACCCCTTTATTATATACACAAACTCGCTCTGTGTGTGTGTGTGTGTGTGTGTGTGTGTGTGTGTGTGTGTGTGTGTGTGTGTGTGTGTGTGTGTGCGAGAGAGAGAGAGAGAGAGAGAGAGAGAGAGAGAGAGAGAGACTTTATACATTTTATATGTCAGATTCCCTTTGAAGGGGTGGATAAGCTATCGGTAAATGACAAGCATAAGATATTCCGACATTTGAAACCGTTTTTTTGGTTTTTTTTTGTTTTGTTTGTTCAGGTTCAGTCACCTTTCGAGGCAGCCATAATTGAAACAAGTCAAGGCCTACATGTTTCTCCATTAGAGTGGGGGGTATACAATCGTGTCTAATTCACTCGCGGCCGAACAATGCAACACAGTGGCTGAATGGATTTCTAGTGATTTCAATAAAAAAAATCTTCCAACGATTACTGCATGGCGACACTGGCAGGCTAACACGTAAGATCGGTTACATCTTCAGATCAGCACATGACCTACTGCCCTCGAATTAAAAAAAGGGTGAAAATGGGGAACTCGTGTCCTGTTTTCATGCAAGGCAGCTCTTACCCACGAGAGGTCAACATGGTGTCACAACCATGGACTTCAGCAGATC
>CM031617.1:16941030-17006030 GCA_018398815.1 Conus ventricosus | reverse complement strand
AAAGAAGGTCACACACAAACCTCCCCAGGTTGGTTCCTACCCCCATGCAAACGAGAGGAGAAAACATGTGCCATGAAGATATTTCAAAATAAACCATGGTATCCCCACCATTGTTCACAGAATTGAGAATATGTACCCTGTAATGAATGCATAAATTTAAGGTCAGAATATCTGCTTTTCATAACACAAAGAAAACCTTGCACACTGGGTACATCCTTTGCCATGTAAGATTTAAATATATAGAATTTTGCAGTTAATAAGATGTAATTAAGCCCAAAATCTGTTATATAACACCATCTTTGTATCCAAACAAGATCAGTTCCTCTGACAGAGCCAAATTTTCACAGTGTTCACATTTTGTGGTCAGAACATGCATTATATCAAGCCAGAATTTCTGTACACTTGTACATTTCCATAACAGGTGTTGGATGGTTTGAATATCTTCCTGGCAAAAATTACAAATTGGGTCTTCACCAAGCTTGCAGTCATATAAGTATTTTCTTGTTGGCAAAAGACAATGTAATATACGCAGCTGAAACCATTTCAGTTTTGTGTCGTGAAAAGTTTTACAATGTTTGAAAATCTTGAACCAGTTCAAATTTTCAAAACTAAGGTTCCATTTTAGGACCGCTGCAGGCAACACATCAGATTTCAAAAGTAGTCCCTGTATGCTCTTGCTTCCTTCCTTACAGCTTTCCAAATTTTTGTTTCTATGACCCGATATCTATCTACCAACTGAATATTACATTTCCGTTGATGCTCAGTTATAGCATTAATAATACCAGTATACAAAAGAAAATTGGTTCTGTTAATGTTTGGATGAAGATCTTGAAATTCACGAAAGGTATAGAATCTTTTTCTCAGCAACACTGAATAGCTGGTGAATAAACAAGATGTTCTCATCAACCCATCCCTTGATAAAAAACAACATGTCTGCCTCTTATTATGTGTTTGTTGTAGTGAATACATTCAGCCAGGAACTCTGCAGGGCTCAGGGGAGGCATTTTGCATACAAGCGCTTGAAATGCTTTAGTACATCTGTCCAAATAGGTTATTACATGACCTCAAACAAACATGCACATATTCCTCGCCTAGTTTTGGCAGGTTCACAAAGTTAGGAAATAATGCATATATAAACCTTTGCAAGCTTCCCTCAAAATTAAGTCTTTTTAACCATGACAATTTCAATGAAGCAATATAAGCATGCAAATCAATCTTTTGTAACCCGCCTTCAGTATATGGTTTACACACAATGCTTCTTTTTATCTTTGCAGGCTTATCACTCCATAAAAAAGAATACAAAACAGCTTGTAGTTCGTTGACAAAATTTAGTGATGGATCAGGCAAGTTTAATAATAAGTATGTTAGTTTTGATACAACAAGAGTTTTTATAACTGTTATCTTACCCAGAGGAGAGAGATCTCTCTTGCTCCACCCCCCTAATAGTCTTTTAATGTTAAGTAACTTCCCATGGAAATTTATTTCAATCATCCTATTGAAGTCTAGGCAAAATTGAATGCCCAAAATCTTAAAATCCCTGGGTTCCAGCAAAAGTTCTCATCACGCATATACCTTGTGGTAGAATTTTTCTTACTTCCAAACCAAACTACTTTAGTTTTTTCATTATTGATTTTTAGACCCGATATGTGTGCAAAGCTTTTCAACACATTAATAGCTGCTTTAAATGACTTTTCTGTGCCATCCAGACAGATATTAGTATCATCAGCGAATTGCGACAGGAGGACCCCCTGCTCCCTCACCTGAATTCCTTTGATATCATCATGCTGTCTAATTAAGACAGACAAGACCTCTGCACCAATTAAGTATAAATACGGTGAGCATGGATCCCCCTGTCGCACTCCACGTCTGATAGGGAACCAACTGGAGTATTGTCCATTAACGGACACACAGGTTGTTATGTTTTTATAAAAAGTAGAAGTCCATTTAATAATGTCAGGGCCAAAGTTGAAGAAGTTTAATGCCTTTTTCAAAAAGGACCAAGCGATAGAATCGAACGCTTTCTCAAAATCAATGCTGAGAAGTAAACCAGGAATACGCTCCTCCTCGGAATGCTGAAGTAGGTCATAGATTTTCCTTATATTTTCACCTATGTAGCGCCCTGCCATAAAGCCCTTCTGATCTTCGTGAATAATTTTAGGTAAAATGCTTTTTATGCGATTGGCTATTGAGGCAGAGGCAATTTTGTACGCTGTATTCAAGAGAGAAATAGGTCTCCAGTTCTTTAAGTATTTTTTGGCTTATCATCTTTTGGTATGCAAATAATAATGCCCTGTCTCTGTGTGGATGACATACATTGCTTATCAAATCCATCGTTTAGAGACCTGACAAGAAATGAGCCAATATCAGTGAAGAAAAATTTATAAAACTCTACTGTGAAACCATCAGATCCAGGGCTTTTGTTATTTTTCATGTTCTTCAGTGTTACTCCCACTTCACAGTAAGTTAGCGGGCCCTCTAACTGGATGCTTTCTTCTTGAGTTTAATTTGTTTGTCTTCCTCAATATGTGTCCAAGATCAACATTTTTCACTAATTGTTCTGAATACAACTGCCGATAGAAACTTTCAACTTCTTTAAGAACTGCATTTTTGATCCGATATTATTTCACCCTCATTATTCTCCAGATAACTCATTGAGCGATCAATAAAGTTTCTGTTTTCCATGCCACAAAAGTACTGACTAGGCTTCTCACCCTCCTGAAGCCATTTTATCCTTGATCTAACTATCATGCCTTCTATTTTCTTTTCGCGTATTTCTTGTAGCTGCACTTTGGATTGCTCTAGTTCCTCCAGGTTATCTTCATTAACATTTACACTTCGACTTTTAATTTTTGCTTCCAGTTCCTTTTCAAGTTCTGTTTCCATTTTCTTTTTGAAGCATGAGTATGATATTGCTTTTTCTCTAATTTTCAGAAGCAGCATTTCAAAAAATAACTGATCTGAAATAGAGAACTGAACCATATCGTTTGGTACCTCATTAATATTTTCAAGGTTATAGACTGGTAGAGCGTATTCTTTTTTTAATTTTAGTATAACATTTTTAACCTCACATACAAATTTCTTATCTTTCAGTAGTGAGTTATTAAATTTCCAAACTGTCTATCTCTTTGCTTCTCACCTTCCTTCAGAATCAAGTTGATTAAGGCATGATCAGACCTGTAACTAGAACCTATGTTAGAGCCACTGATATCTGGAAGTAAGTTATTTGATATCAAAAAGAAGTCCAACCTACCTTGTTTAATGCTATTAAATTTACGCCAGGTATATTTTCTTAAAGATGGGTACAATGTTCTGAAAATGTCTATCAAGTCGAATTTCGTCATCATGTTCAGTATTGCTTTACGAGATCTAGGCCTGTTTGATGTACTAGTATAGTTTCTGGAATCTAACTTACAATCTAGCACTACATTCCAGTCACCACCCAGAATCATACTTTCATTTCCAAACTGTTCAAGTTTAGCAGTTAAGGATTCAAAGAAATCAGGGTTATCCCCAGGCATGGGCCATATATATTGGCAAGAGTAAACCGTTTTTTAAGAAATTCTAGGTCCAGAAGAAGAAAATGACCCTCAGGATCCCTGGCTACATTGTGTACTTTGTACTCAAAAATTATTCTTAAATAATATTGCCACTCCATTTTTATTAGTTTCACTACCTGCCAACCATAAAGAATGCCCCCAGTTGGATCTGATGAAATTTTCTGTTTAACAGGAAGATGTGTGTTTCTTGTAACATAATTATACTATTCTTTTGATTTCTAAGGAATTCAAAAATGTCTTTTCTTTTTTTAAAGTCATTAAGACCATTACAGTTAAATGAAGATATTTCAAATCCCAATGATTTGTTGGTTTTTTTGCTATCTGCCATTGTTCACTATAAGAGGAGTTCCCCACAATATTCCACTGGAAAAAGAAACGCAAGCATGCGAGTCCAGAAAAAGAAAGCACGCAGGCTTTAACAGACTTAAAGTAGATGTACTGGAACTGCTTAGAAAGTAGAACAGTTGACATAAAAAATGAAACATGTGACATGATAGTAATAGATTTTAGTTTTTGCTACTGTTCTCTAAAGTCTTTTAAAAACCGAGTTATATTTTTGACATAAAATCCACACACTTATTCCAGCATGTCTTGTTTACTGACTGTGTCTCTGTCACTGGTAATATGAGAAAGGTAAATGACGGGGGCTACACCCCTAATTGCTGGTGCTCACAGTAAGAACGTGTAAAGGGAGGAGATAATAGCGCTTGCGTCCCACGCGCACCTCAATCAACTAGGCCAAGTAATCACATAGGGTTGTTTGACCTAGCGGTACTTCGCCATTTCACATTGGAAGCCTGCGCTGTACGGACGTGTTTGAGTGACTGCGCAGTTTAGACGTGTGAGACAAGTGATTTTACCAGAAATATTTATGTTTCAAGACAGCATTTCTTCAGAATTAGAGAGAACTTCTGGAATCGCAAGTTGCTCATCAAAATCTATTAGATTTCTTAACACAGCCATCAACTTTAATTCTATCTAACATGGATCACGCTTCTACTTTTCAACAAGCTCAAATCTCCCATTATCACCGCCAACGCCAACGGAATTGTGGACAGAGGAAGAAAAGAATGCTTTACATGAAAATATAAGATACTTTGAAAAAATGATTGAAGTAGCCCGTAAAGCAGAGAGACGATTGGAATGACGCGGTTCTAAAACAGAAACAGCTATGTATAACCACCTGTCTGTCAAGTTTTCTGAACTACTGTGACGGGCTTCTAAAAATAGTAACGGTTACGCGTAACCGCCTGGCTAGCAGCGAAGGCTGGGCTGTTGAGACCACAGGGACGGCCTAACAGCGTGCAGGCCTGCGTGGCCGGTTTTGGACTACTGACGATAGTATGACGCGCTTCTAAAAATAGTAACGATTACGCGTAACCGCTTGGCAAACATTTCTCCTGAAAACCTGCTTCACCGTTTTGCTTCACCTGCTTCAGGCTGTCTATTCAGACGGCTTTTGGCGGCCGTCTCGAATATACGTCGATCAAGTGTGAACAACAAAAAGCCCTTTTTACATTCCCACCATCCCGTCTATTGTGGGAATGATTCTCGTGTGTGTGTTTGTGTGCGTGTGTGTGTGTGTTTGTATATATGCTGTTATCATTGTTGTTGTCGCTGCTGTCATTGTTGTTGTTTTGTTGTTTTACTGATAATAACTATATTATATTCTGAACATCCGTTTCTTATAAATAATCAAAGGTGCGCGCACACACGCACGCACACACCCCACTCAGTGTGAGCAAACAAAATCGCCTTGGCATTCCTAAACCACCAAAATTAGATAGGGAAGCAGTTGCTAAACTTCAAAACATACAACAAGAACTCCCAACAGATCCCCAAATACAAAACATGGAACTTCAAGATTTAAGTCAAACAGCGGGCGAAGTAATGCAAGCAGAAACCAGTTTGTCAGAAGAAACAGAATTAAAAACTATTCACAAACCGCAAGAAATAACGACCCCTGATCATGCTTTGAGAAACATTAGAGGCGAATTAACAAACAATTTAGCAAAACTGGATAAAATAGATGAGGATATAAAAAGAGAAAAAGAAAAACTCGTTGAGGCTGATGATGCCAACTTAGGGCCTGGTGTTTAAAGAAATAATAACCCAAAGACTAAAAGATCTTGAACAAGAAAGATCAGCAACACTAGAAGATTTGTCTACTAACCGAGAACAATTACGAACTCAAGTGAGCAGAATAAGAGAAACTATCCAAAGAATTTTATATAAAGACACAACGCTAGCAGAACGAATACGAACACTGTTTAGAGAGCAAGGAGTCACATTAGCAAGCGTTATAACGGCCTTAGGATTTGCAATAAGTACACTGGTGATGGCTATTACAGGCGGCGGCGGTGGTCAAAGCCCAGTACCTCCATCGCCATCGCCACCATCACCGCCTGATAAATCATGGGTAAAAAAACAGCTTGATCATCTTGCGGGTTTATTTAAAAAAATTAGCCAGTAAAGCCATGGACGCTTTACCGGGTATATTAGGGGGTATTGTTAGCTGGCTTTTGTCTACTGTAGGCAAAGTAGTTGGCTTTATGGCCGAGCACTTATGGACATTAGTTCTCTTAATAGTTGGGTTAATATTAGTAAAATAAAGACCGAGTAATCCTATGCCAGTCAATACAACAACAAGTGCTGTCTTTTCATATTCATGGTCATTATTTTTTTCGTGTTCTTCAACGGCCTTCGGGCTTTGGACCACGGGGATTGGATGACTTAATCTTGGGGGGTCGACTTGTTTGTTTACTGCTTGCAATATTACTGGCTCAGAATTTATTTCGTTTTTTCCCGACCTTCTGTTCATTGCCTGCCACAAGGATTTCATTATTGTAGTTTATTATTGTTCCTATCTGGAGCCTGAGGTCAGAAGGCAGCATATATAAACCAGTGCCAACAGCAAAGTCTACTTTCGATCTTGCTTATTGTAAAACATTTTGGTACCTTTTAATACTTGAAGGCAAATCAACTGTAGAATTAATGGCGTCCTCTAAATTTGCTAAGTATTGTTTTTGTGCATCAAAGCCAGTAGAAGGATCAGTTATGCTCGATCTCGTTTGTGCTTGCGAACCTAGCAAACACCAAACATAAGTACGAACAGAGTCGTTTATTCGTTCTATTCCTGCTTTAGTTAGGCCCTTAGAAGTGTCTAAGATAAATGTTGTCCACGCTGTTTTATGCTCTTGCTCTATGGACCCTAGGTGAACAGTTGTGCCTGAAGAGAAAGATGTGTAAGGAGGATTCCAGTCATAGTTATACTTTCTGTGCACGCCCCAAAAATAAGGGGTGCCTAGACCATGATTAAGATCCGACTTTTGTCTAAAGTCTGTCTTAGCCTTAATATTGAATTCGTTACAGATCCTTTCAAAAGCCTTCATGTCTATTCTGTTGCTGAATGGATTAAACGGTTTGTCATTAGGTAATGGTGCTTGCAGTTCAGTCAAAATACGTCTGAAGGTGTAATAAAAATGAAATCTGTACACTGACCTCACCAAAGGATCAGGATGATTTAAATGATCAGCATACGACACTCCACACCCAGTTGATGCACAAAACACAGCAAAGTTTAACTGGTTCTGATAAAACTGCATCGGATGACTGAACCACACTTTTGCGATGCGGTCGTTTTTAATAGGAGGGTTAAGATATCTGTTTAATGGCGTACTCACCTTTACTTGAAAGGTGTCAGTCTGGGTCACAGAAATGTCAAGAGTATCAGTTGTTATTTTTTAAGATTGTAGTGCGGCCCAACAGAATATTTTGCATTAGTATATTTGAATGCACTCATTTTTATTTCGTTTAAAAAATGTTTGTAACAATAACAACTCAAGACCGTCCTTCGTTTTTAGAACATGCTATTGATAACAATTGCGGAACCAGAATGGTTGCACTTCATGAAATTTTTTACAAAGTTGTATGGTTTAATATAAGTGAATCCAAGAATAATAATAAGATTCTAAAAGTTGGCAAAACAGGGGCCAAAGTTAGCAAGTTAAGGGGTTGTGGGCGTTAGTGACGTCCTTATAAAAGGAATTAATATTAGCTGGCAAAACTTAGACGTTAAACATCTTAAAGTTACCATCGTCGTTCTTCACAATGGTGAGGATATTAAGGTCATAACAACAAGCAACAAAATCAATGTTGACTTAAATAGAAACAATCTTACAGAACTGAATTGGATTAATCTTACACATTTAGGCCTCATAGGATTTTATTATACTGAACAGGTTTTGACAGAAAGTATGATAAATATAATAACTGGATTAAATTAAATCCTGTTATAAAACTATGGAGCAGTTAAACTTTATGACAAAAACTCCTCATTGTTCATTGATTTGTGGACAAACTGGTTGTGGAAAAACAATATTTGTCCTCGACCTATTACAAACAGTTTATCGCTATAATTTTGATTATATTGTAATTTTCTGTCCAACGCTTGAATGGAACAAAACATATCATGATAGAAGGTTTATATGGACAGATGACGACGTATATTTAGTTGATCCTAGCAATAAACTGAGTGAGTGTTTAGAACTCTTTTATAGACTGTTTAAAGGAACGCAGACACTATTTATTATAGATGACTGTTCGGCAGAAAGAGACATAGTAAAAAAAAAAGAAACACTTTGGCAAAACTAGCCTTCAGTGGAAGACATGCTGGGATAAGTGTGTGGATTTTATGTCAGAAATATAACACAGTTTTAAAAGACTTTAGAGAACAGTTAAAGACTGTAGTTTTATTTCACATGAAAGACAGAAACTCATTTGATGAATGTCTGCGTGAAAATGATGTTATTGAAAATGATCAGGAAAAACACAGGATTAAGCAAAAACTAAAATCTGAAAAGTTTAGTAATTAGTATTGAAAACGGATAATCCTACACAGTATGTTTGTTTGTAGATAATCGTTATTTTTGTGGTTATTGAAAGAGAATGTGTGATGGATTATTATTTTTAATTCGTTGTTGAAGTCTTACTTGTCAGAGAACTGTAATATGTTTATTTTGACCCAACCACCCGAAACTGGTTGAGGGTGGTTGGGTCAGAATGAACATATTACAGTTCTCTCCTGTAGCTTACGGTGTTAGGATGAGCGCTATGGAAATTGTCCTCATTATTCTTATTATTATCATAAGCAATCATACATTCCATGTCTCTCTCTCTCTCTCTCTCTCTCTCTCTCTCTCTCTCTCTCTCTCTCTCCTCTCTCTCTCTCTCTGTGCCGACCATCTTCCTCCCAGTTGCTGATCGCTGCAATTGTCTGCATGTGTAGCCACTCAATGAATGTGTATGAACAGACTTCTCCCCCATCGACCCAACATCCCTATGCACATGTGTCCCACTTTCCAAAACTCACCCTTAGGGATTTTGGGGATCTTTAAGTAAAAGTTTTAAACGTTTTTGTGTATTTTGGGGGTTTAATAAATGAATTTTAAAGAAGGAAGTGAGCTTCTTGAGATAAAAGAATTGTTACCCAAATCAGGAAAATGATAGGGGGATATTTCTTCATTAATATTTTGTGTTTCATTACATCTTTTTTTAAAAACGCGTGTCAGATGTCTTTTTCTTTGTTGATGTGAGTGGGGGGTTTATCCATGCATGCATTCCTATTTAGCTCTCTAGGTGGACAACGGGGGAGCGGGGTTTGGGAAAAGGGAAGGGAGGTATGGGGGTAGAGTTACGGTTTTTTTCACAGTTTCATATTTATGAAATTCAGGGCCTTTTTTGTCATGAGGAATCGGTGTTTGTCACGACATTTTTTTCACTTCTTGCCCTGTTTAACGTCGATACAAAACAAATGCATGTAAAAAAAAAAAATAAGTTCCCGAATACTCAATCTTCCCAAAAAATGTATCCAGAATAGAGGATCCACCCTCTGCCTCCTCTTTTCCCCCACATTCTTCATTTGCAGGGTCCTCCGACCAAAACCACAAGTCACAAACCGACCTTTGGGACCAAAATGATTCAAAAAAACAAAGACCTGGTCGCTCCAAACGAACAAAATCACCACACCTTGTACCTGGAAAATTTTTCCCCCCAAAACCGATATGAAATCTGCCCCCTCACCAAACCCGACACCATCCACGTGGTCCCAAAGGGTCGTTCACTAAGCCACATTCTCAAAACAAAGGTGCAGTCGTGAAAGAGAGCACGTGAAAAAGTTACACTGGGTTTAATAAATCAGTTCTTGGAAATGGCATGGACTTTGGATAGGGTTCTTGTGGGGAAATTTATAAAAATTTTTAAATAATACGATGGGGTTTTTCAACCCCCAGCAGAGAGAGAGAGAAAAAGAGAGAGAGAGAGAAGAGAGAGAGAGGGGAGAGAGAGAGAGAGAGATTCAAACATGCGTTAATAGAAAAAGGATAAAAAAAAAAAAGAAAAAAAAAAGAAAGAAAAAATAGAAAGCCAAAAGCAAAAAAGGGGGAGAGAGAGAGAGAGAAGAGAGAAAAGAGAGAGAAAGAGAGAGAGAGAGAGAGAGAGATGTTGTCATAACACTTTTATACATCCAACACCCCCCACCCCAAAAAAAAAGGGACGGATAAATAACATATGAGCACTAAGCTGGCTCTCACATAATTTATACACTGCACGAGTACATCATGAATCTTTCATGTATTGGCATTTGCAGATAATAATAATAATAATAATAATAATAATAATAATAATAATAATAATAATAATAATAATGAATACTTATATAGCGCCTATTCTCGGCTAGAGACCAAGCTCTAAGCGCTTTACAATCAACACTCGTTTACACAACGGGCTGCCTACCTGGGTAGTGCCGACTGAAGAGCTGCCAGCTGGCGCTTTATTCAGTCGTTTCCCGTGTCATCCAGTCAGTATCGTTCAGTATCGATCACTCATTTTCCTTACTTCCTTCATTCTTTCCATTTCTCACACAGGGTGCATGCTATGTGTAACGTGTCATCCATACCAACGGCCAAACTGGCCTACTCTTCCGAAAGTTGGTGATGGGATTTTACGTGTGTGCAAGATGTTATGCGTGCGTTCACACACGGAACCTCGGTTTATAGTCTCATTCGAAGGACTACTGGCATGATGGCATAGCGTGTATAATCATTTACGAGAGCAAATTGTTTTAAGATAGTAGTACTTGTAAACATCAACAATCACTTTGGGAAAGTAAGTTACTGTCCGTTGGTGATGATATAGTAGTAATAACATACATGTAGACAAACATTGGTTATGATTATGAATTATAGTGGATATCTACATGACAAGCGAGAGTGTGCAAAATACGTAAACAATTTCTGTTAGATTCTGAGCTTCAAAGGCATTCGAGATCAGGCGAAAGTGAGTTCCAGGGAAAAGGTCCAGAATGACAAAGACTTGTTTTAATAGGTCAGTTCTTGGTATCGAAACCTGAGTTTTGTAGAATTTCTATAGTTCATGTTAAACTTGGATGAGATAGTTTGCGAGGGTAATCCAGATATAATTGTTCTGTACGAACAGTCTTTTATTGATAGCAAATATATCCTTTAATAGCAGGACTCTAACCTTAACATAATCTGATTCTGCAAGACGTGAGGATTCCATGGAACTGATTTAGGAGCACGTTTATAAGCGCTGATTAAGGGTTTCATTGAATTTGCGCTGTGTCGAAATGTAATATTGAAGAAATATTCAAGCATTTAGGAATAATTTTCTGGTCTGCCATTTTCAAAAAAAGGCTTAATCCTGCATAACTGATATATTTGTCTGGATACTATTTTCGGAAAGATTGTGGTCTATTATTATACCTAGAACATGGTGTTTGTCTACTTCTTCAGTTTTTACATTGTTTATAAACACAGAAGATTTTATGCTTTGCATTCTTAAACGGGTTGGCATGAGTATGACTTTAGTCTTAATGGGATTTAGTGATATGATTCACGCTGCACCGTTCACGTAAGATTTGGACAGACTTTTGTAATGATGCACAAACAGAACAAGGTTAGAACTGCTTGAATGAATCGTGGTATAATCACGAAACTGTCGACAAGATTCTTCAGTGCAAAGAGGGAGATCGTTTACATAAATGAAAAAAAAATTGGAGATGACCTAAAACTGAGCCCTGGGGTACTCCATGTCTGACTGGTAAAATATTTAATGTCGAAGAAGTAAGACAGGCAAACTGTTGACGACTGTGCAAGAATGATGAAATCAGTTGAAGTGCATCATTCCTGTGACGCTGTACAATGAGAGAGAGAGAGAGAGAGAGAGAGAGAGAGAGAGAGAGAGAGAGAGAGAGAGAGAGAGAGAGAGTGAGAGAGAGAGAGAGAGTGAGAGAGAGAGAGAGAGAGACAGAGAGAGAGAGAGACAGAGAGAGAGGGGGAAGGGGGGGGGCATTCGAACTAATATAAACATACAGAGTTTGGGGGGGGGGGGGGGGGGGGGGGGGGGGGGGGGAATGTTGACGATTGTCTAAGAATGATGAAATCAGTTGGAGCGCATATTTCCTGTGACGCTATACAATGAGAGAGAGAGGAGAGAGAGAGAGAGAGAGAGAGAGAGAGAGAGAGAGAGAGAGAGAGGAGCTCTTTATTTACGAGGATAATAGATAATCACTGACGCGCTGTTTTACATCCAACCCTCGCCCTGAGTAGGAACTACTCGTACAACATGCAGTGAAATGAAATAATGTATGAAAGCAAACAAACAAACAAACAAAGCGGTCATGCAATCATAATGGAACATCAAATGAAAAGAGAAGAGAAATTACCATCAACATTCAATTCGTCCTCGTCTGCTTTACTTTCTGAAAGTTTATTTACATTTTCTCAAAATTGTTTTTGATTATTCACAGAAGATAACAATTCATTTAACAACGACTTACGGAAATCGTGCTCTTTGCGTTTCAACAGATGCATATTATACTCTCTATATGCGATACAAAAAGCATTTTCGTCTTCATGATCTCCTGTTCGACGGGCTGTCCTGTAAAGCTTTCTTAAATTTTTCTTTGATGTCTTACATTCATGATCGTACCAGTCATCTGATTTATCATTATCACCAGTGCCGATCTGCTTATTCGTGCATTCAACACATCGCTTCATACAATCGTTAAAAGTAGACAAAGCTTCGTTGGTATCATAGCTGATTAAACGTACAGCTAGCTCTAATATTCTACAAGATTCCTCAGAATGCATTGAGTTTATAAACACCGGCGCTGCATTATTGTCCCAGACTATCCTTTTTAATGTTTGCTTCACATCTTGAGATTTCATACTGCCATGCTCTTCCGAAAAATTTAAGTGTAATTCAAGTGGTATATGATCCGAATGAAACACATCATGAATATTAAGTTCACACAAGGATTCAAATTTGGCAAATACTGCCTGAATCTGATAGGCCTATGTATGTGTAGCAGCCATAGTGGTTGCCATTATATGCACCATTCAGAATACGTAAATCAAATGTAGTACAAAAATCCAACATAAGTTTACCATAGTTATTCAGCACTTTGTCTTGAGATTTCCTATTCGTGTCGATCGCATTGCTTGCTACAGAAATCATCAAATGTTTGTATCAGCAGTTCGACGGTGCCTAATAGAGCTTTGTCTATAAGAAAAACAATAATATTAGGGTAATCTACATCAAGAGATCGAACAAATGGAGCGTACATTCTCTTGACAAGGCACACAACTCCACCAGAAAAACGACCATGTTTCGAAAACTTAATAGCAGATTTACAAAAGATCATATCATCAAGAAATAAATCTGATTGAAATGTCTCTGTAAAGGTTTTGACAAAACAAATAATATCAAAGGAACGAACAAAAGAAAGGAAACTTTTATGTTTTGATTTAGGGAGCAGTCCATTGACGTTCCATTGCAAGACTTTAAAAGGCTTAGTAGACGCACGTGCATCACAATCAGGATTAACTTGAATTAACACAGAGTGCGACCGTGAACTTTTTTGCACGGCTGCACGGCCTGTAACCCGTTCGCTCACACACTCCTCACTGTCACTGACAAAATCACAAGCTACGAACATACAAGCACGTGCAGCATCAGCCACACAACTGTTCCCTGATTGTTCGACCGGTGTCAACTTTTTGGATGCCCCCTTTAAACCAAATGTGGAAAAAACATTATTCGCACGACAAAACATAGAAGAAACACCTTCACAAGAAGAGCGGCCACTGCCCTATTCCATTTCTTTCAGCTTGCCCTCTGAGTCCACAGGAAACCTAGTGCCATCTATTGTAAGATGGCCAAATACCATTGACGCCTTTTTATTGGCTGCCCTTGCTTGTTTCAAATGGGGCAACAATTTCTGTCTAATTTCTCTAACCCAGAAAGAAAAATCTCCCCCAATGAAAATCTTAGTGCCTTTCAATTTCCCTCTCGCCCTAAGTAAATCTACCTTGTCCTTGTAGAAGGTACAGCACCTGATTATCGGAGAGTTGGGCCTCTGATTCAAACGATGAAGACGGTCGAAGGGAACGTGCTTGGCCAGCTCCAGTTTGTCAGTGAACAGTTCTCTGACTGCAGCCTCCATGTCATCTCATCAAAACCGTCTTTGAGGCCTCTTATGTCATCCCTCACTGCACCAGACTTCATGTTCAATTGATGGAGGATAGACACGACATCATTAGAGCACTGATCTCTGTTCTGTAAAGCATCCGATGGTGTGTCTCCAACACTAGCACGAGGAGAACGTGAGGACTGAGATCCAAGTTGCATTGGTTTCGTGGAAGTTCAGTTCAACATCGCCGCAACGTAACAACTGCAAACTCCCCAGAAGAAATAGGAGAGGGAGGAAACCACACTCGACACAGGTTGTCCTGGTTTTCAATGTCAGTCCCAGTCTCGGTAGATTTGAATTTGCACGTTCCTTCATAAAGGTCACAAAAACAAAGACAAAGAGACCACATCGCTGTCTAAAATCCAACGTTTCTGAAGGCATGGCGCCTAACAGCAGTCTCTGCCAGGAATGAGTCCTCAACAATGCCTAGATAACATTTACTATTTTTTCAGACGCAATCCCACATGCTGTTCACCAGCTGACATCCACTCCAGCTCCCCCCCCCCCCCCCCCCCCCCACAGAGAGAGAGAGAGAGAGAGAGAGAGAGAGAGAGAGAGAGAGAGAGAGAGAGAGAGAGAAGGGGAAGTAAGGGAGCGGGGGACATGAAAAATGGGAAGAAGCAAAGCATAATGAATAATGAGCTGACCACTCAGACTGTTCCATATCTTTTGATCTCCTTGCATCCTTGAATGGATCCTCAAGCATAGGCTCAAAGATTGTCCCTTACATTTTATACTGTTTGAATAATGCTTTTAGTTTTTCAGCAACTTTTTTCCTCTCCACACCTTTGTTTTGTTCCATTTTACTACCCTTCGCTGGCTGCTTTGGGGGTGCTGTTGGATTCTTTTTTTGAACCCTTGACAGTGAGAACACCACAGAATTATGGACTGTGGTGTGTCTCTATTTGACACCAAGAGCACAGACACTATCAGCCGTGTCTCCCTGATGAGTCTGATCCAGCGGACGAAAGGCCTAGGAGCAGGCAATACAAATAAATGTGCCTTCGAGAGAGATTATGATGGTTCCCTCAGGTAGCTAGTGAAGGGCTTCTCATAGTTATAATATATTCCCCCATTTTCTTCATCTTCAATTTTTTTTTTTTTTAAGTTTAAATCTTTGCCAAGTCATTACTATAACGACTGAAGAATTGTTAACCTGCACTTGTTTTCCCCCACTACTTAATTGTTCAGAATAATCATTTTTGATGAGAAATGGGAAGGAGTGACAAGGTACTACATATTATCATTTTTTCATAAGGCATGAGAGAGAAAGAGAGAGAAAGAGAGAGAGAGGAGAGAGGGTGTAACGTCAACGTAAATTGTTACGTTAACGTAAAATTATATATCAACATGATGTAAATTTAAAAATTAAGAAAAAAAAGGGCGAAATTAGAAAAAAAAAAAATAATAAAATAACAACAGTTAGACCCCTGAGTCCGGCCTGGAACTGACGACCACCGAGTGTGGGGGTACAGCCCGTGCCCCAGCCGCTGTGTCCGTCAAGACGACGTGGAGAAGCTGACCGCCAGGCCATTAGTGGAATTATGTAGAAAAGGGCCTTGGGATTCTCCGTCAAGACGACGTGGAGAAGCTGACCGCCAGGTTAGTAGTGAAATTTTGTAGCAAAGGGCTCTGCTTGCCGTGGTCTTCTGTGTGGATGTACCCTGTGAGACTTCGAACAGTTCAGTTCAGTTCAATGGTTTATTTAATGTCTTCTCAACGCCAGATGATATTAAACACTTGTTAAAAAAAAAAAAACCCCTTCACACTCAACTTATCTAGTACTTGCAAAGCCGCATCTGATGTGTGCATATTTACATAAGTGAAATACCCTAGTGGTAACAAAGTTGTGATATTTACAAAAATTTTGCAAACTGTGACTGCGAAATAACCATGGCAATTTCAGCAACACATGAATCATATAAGACAGTCTTAACATTATCAAAGTTATTCATCTCAATACCTTTCTTCTGATAGAGCAAGGTCAACACTGAGCATTCAAACAAAAGATGACGCACAGAAATGTTTTCTCTGCAGACACAAGTAATGCCATGAGAATGTTTAGTGTTCCAAGTATTCAGCCTTAATTTATGAAGTAATCTAACAATGTGCTTTGGGCACATTGGTAAAGTAGTCATGTTTTGACTGAAATTCTGCTTATGTATATACGTTTCCATAATTTGGATTAATTCACAAGAGGACAAATCTAAGAATTTTTTGATAAATTTTCGGCGTTTGTATTTGCTCCTTCATTTGCAAGACTGTCTGCTATTTCATTCCACCTTTGTACCACAGTGAAATGGGACCCAACAAAAATCAATTCTTATACCTAGAGTTATGAAACAATGCAGTAAATGTTTTATTTCAAAAAGCAAATCTTTTCTAGCTTTGCAGTCCCAACGCTCTAGTGATTGTAAAACAGATTTGGAATCGACACACAGTAGGTAGAAAGAAACTCGTGGAGAGCGTGGCAGCAGAGAGTCCTCAGAAGAGAAGCCCCTTCAAGCAAGTGTTTCGGCCTTATCTCCTGACACTCTAGGGGGGTTGGGCCACACCGGTTCATGACTCCGGATGTCCCTCTGCTGCCCCTTTTTTTGTTTCCCTCTCTTGGGACGAGCCATGGCTGGGATTCGAACCCATGACCCTCTGGTAATGCTCATTTTTCACTTAATGACTCGCGCTTTAACCACTGAGCCACAGGGACACCTGATATTTGTAGGGAAATTAAGCCTTATGAAGTTCACTTTTGTTCCTCCTTGACCAGATCCAGCTTGAACACCTCTCTGCCGCTTCTGCCATTGCTTTCAGGGCTCTGGTTTTTTCCTTCCCTGCAACTGAGAGCTGTTTCATGAGGCTGTATGCAGACGTTCCTACAACTCCCCTAGCTCCAATTTCTGCAGTGAGGACTTTGACCAGATAGCCTTCTCTCCTCAGGCTGTTTGCCAGATCAGCATACTTTTCAGTCTTGTAGATTTGAGCTGCCTCCATTCTGTTTTCATATGGCACCGTGAGCTCGATCATGATCAGCTGCTTGGTTGACTTAGAGTGGACTACTATGTCTGGTCTCATGCCACTCTTGCTGATGATCTCTGGGTGACTCTTCCATTCTGGGAGGTCTGCAGTGCACTCCCAGTCATCTGCCCCGTCCAGCAGACTCTGCCTGCATGTTTCGAGTGGCACTGTTGTTCTTGGCCATGATTTGCTGCCTCCTGCCGTGAAGAATGTTGCGGGTGCTTTTGGAGTCCTGATTCGCCCTTTTGTGGTGTTGGTACTAGCCCAGACTACTTGTACAATCTCTTTGAGCACTTGGTTGTGCCTCCATGTGTACCTTCCTTGAGCCAGGGCTACTTTGCATGAGCTTAGAACATGCTCCACTGTTTGTTTTTCATGGCAGAGGGGGCATGCAGGATCGTCTGTTTTCCCCCACTTCACCAGGTTTGCATTTGAGGGCAGAAGGTCATATGCAGATCTGAGAATGGAGCTGATCCTGAGAGGGGCCATGTGCCAAATGTCATTCCAAGTGAGACTTCTTTGGAGTGCATTCTCCCACGTTGTCCATTGCCCTTGCTGGCTCTGCTGGACTGCTTTTTGGAGTCTTTTTTGGTCTTCTTCTTTTCTCATCTCCTGAATCATCATGTCTCTTTTGGCTTTTCCTTTGGCCTTTGACCACCATTCAGTTTTGGTCACCCCCAGTCCTTGTCTGTTGGTCTGTGTGTGTCCTGTTATTTCTCTGATCTTGAGACTTTCTTTTGCAGAATCCATCGCCTCTTGAACTTTCCATTTTCTGCCTGTCTTCAGCTGGGGCTTGATTGCTTCTACCACCTTGTCTCCTGAGTCCTCCAGCATGCTTTGAAGTCTGATCTTCCCTGCTTTGTATTCCTCCAGGATGGATTTCAGTGGTAGTTTCAGCTTTGCTTGGCGACAGTACAGCGCGATGTCAGTCAGACAGGGTGGGACACCAAGCCATTTCCTTGTGAACTTGTTGATTTTGGCTTCCATTGCCTCCACTGTGCTGGTGCAGATGTCGTATATCATCAGAGGCCATAGCAGCTTTGGTATCAGCATGAACTGCAGACACCAGACCTTGTATTTGCCAGGGAGCCCACACTGGTCAATGGTCTCCAAGCCTTCTTCCACCATCTGCTTGGTTTCTTTTGCTCTTTGTGTGTCTTTCAGCGTATCATCATACCATCTTCCAAGGCTCTTGACTGGTTCTTCTGTGACTGTTGGAATGGCCTGGTTGGCAACACTGAAGACCACAGATTCGGCCACTTTTCCTTTCCTCAGTGAGAGACTCCGTGATTTCTTTGGTTTGAACTTCATTCTGGATGAGGCAACTATGTCGTCCAGCCTCTCCAGCACATGACGTGTCTCGTCTTCTCTGGATGAAATCACTGTAGTGTCATCCATGAAGGCCTTGAGAGGAGGCATCTTGTATCCATCGCCAAGGTCTGTTTGTCTCGCGTTGTTTGTTGCTGCTTTCAAGATGAGTTCCATTGCCAGCACGAACAGTATTGGGAAATTGCACAGCCCATTGCAATGCCCACTTCCAAGTTGATCCAATCTGTTGTGTAGTCCTTGGTAGAGAACCGCATTGAGAAGCCATTGAAGTACTTTTTGAGCATGTCGCGGATGTTCTTTGGCACATGGTACATCTCAAGAGCCAACTGTATCATCTCATGGGGCACAGATCCATATGCGTTTGCCAGATCAAGCCACACTACGTCCAGGTCTCTCTTTTCTGTTTTTGCTTTTTGGATTGCGTCCAAGATCATTGTGGCGTGTTCTACACAGCCAGCCACGCCTGGGATGCCACCTTTCTGGACTGACACATCCAAGTACTTGTTTTCCATCAGGTACTTGGTCAGCCTTGCTGCCATGACAGAGAAGAAGATTTTCCCTTCGACGTTCAGTAGTGATATTGGCCTAAACTGGCTGATGTCACTTGAGTTTTGCTCTTTGGGGATGTACACACCATCTGCCGTCATCCACTGGCCGCTGATCTTCTGGTTTCTCCAAGCCGATCGCAGCAGCCTGTGGACCCACTCCAGCACCTTGGGACATTTCTTGTAAAGCTGGTAAGGTATTCCGTTTGGCCCTGGTGATGATTTGGCTCTGGCTTTATCGACCACCTTCTTGATTTCCGCCAACGTTGGAGGCTTGCCATTGAACTGTTCCTCAGGGTTGGTTGGCCACACCAGACCTTGAATGTCGAGTGGTGCTTTGCTCTGTGAGTCAGAGTATGTTTTCCTCAGATGCTGCTCAAGAACTCCTTTGTCCACACTTAGGGTCCCAGATTTTGGCTGCTCAAACAGTGTTCTGGCAAACTGTAAGGGGTCTCTGAAGAAGCGCTCTTGTGTCTTCTTCTTTTTGCTCTTCCTCTTCCTCGCAGATTCCGCTTTGCTGAGGGCGCTGTGTTTTTCTTTCAGGTCTTCCCACCGTTTTTCCAAGCCTTGTTTTTCAGCTGGCAGTGCGGTCTTCGTTTGCTTCTTGAGGTTGTTCTTTTGGACTCTGATCTTGTCCATCTTTTCTTGGCGTCTGGATTTCTTTGGAGGTGTTTTCTCTTTGGGTAGTTTTACTCCATAGGCGTCTCTACATGTGGCATACACAATGTCCCCATATGTGACTAGTTTGTGTTCCAGGGTGCTTTTCCCTATCAGTGCATCGAGTCTTTGGACGATTTTTGCATCCAGTTTCTCCCAATCTTCAGTTTCGTTTGCTTGTGGCAGGTTGAGTTTCAGGCGCCTGGCATCGAGGGCCTGTGCAAATTCCTCATCCGAACCAACAGCGTGGATGTCCTTGGCACTGTGGTTTAAATCCTGGCCTTGGTCAGGATTTAACAGTAGGATTTTATATAAGGCAATTGGTGTATCATGTATGTACATCAAAGCCTTCAGTATTGCATATAATTCTGAGGCATAAATTGAAACCCCCTTTCCTAAATGATATGATTTCCTGACATTTAAAGTAAGAAGCACTGTCAGAGGATTCCATTACCTCCCCATCTGTAAACACTTTTAAATGATTTGGATAGCTGTTTTCTAAATGTTCACGAACTTCAGTTGTTAAAATATGTACATTATCACTTTTCTTTAACATAGCGTATTTGTAATCAAAAGAAGCATTTAGGTGCTCCCAAGGAGGAAATGGAGGTACCACAGGAAATTTTGGTATAGCAGTGATATCAATATTACAATGTGACATAAAGTCAGATGTGTAGTTTCTAACTGGTTAGATATATGATATGTTTTTAGAACTCTTAGGAAAATCTTTACTGGAATCCATCAGTATTTCTTCAGTAACTGAATTTTCAACAGAAAGACTTCTGACAATACACTTGGACACATCCAATATTCACTTCTCATTAAGTGGTAATATATTTGTTTCTTTATAGCATTTATATGTGTTTGTATGAACTGGAAATCCCAGAGCTAATTTCATGGCCTTGCTATCCAAGCTTTACAATGTCTTTAAAAGAGAATTAGGTGCAGAGAAACATATTTCTGCCCATATGTTAATTTCGATCGGACTAAAGAGATGTATAGATGTAAAAGGGTATGACAGTCCTGACCCCATGGCTGACAACATATCATTTTAAGAACGTTTAATCTTTTTCTTGTTTTATCAATCAAATTTTCAATATGTGATTTCCAGTTCAGCTTATGGGTTAAAAATACCCCCCGGAATTTAACTTTTTGTTCACATTCTAGAATATTATTATCTGGCAAAAGCGAGGGTAGCATCTTTGGGTTCTCACCATTGTTAAACAACATAAGACATGTTTTTCTCCAGATAGTTCTAATCCGTTGTTCTTCATATATATATATATATAATGCCGCAGTTTGTTTCATTTGCCTAAAAGTTTACCAGCATGAGATGTTAGAGCTATGGGTCTGTAACTATGTAAAGATGTCCTCGGTTTACCTTCCTTGAGTACTGGGACTGCTACCGAACTTTTCCAGATTCTTGGAATAGTGCCATTAATCCAACATTTTTGGAATAATGAATGCAGTAATAACTTCCACGAAGAAGGTAAGTGTCTGATGAGTTGATAGGACACTCCATCAAGGCCAACAGCTGATTCATGTATAGGGATAGAATCTAATGCTTTTTTTTTTTAATTCTGACAACAGTAAAGGTGAGTTTAGGAAATGTTCGTTTTCTTGTGGAGGAGCCATGTAATCATCTTTTTGTTCTTCATTGTTTCTGTGACGACGGCTTTCTGGCTGAAGATTTTTAGACTGACTACAAGCTGGAAATAAACCAGAAAAAGCTTCAGCTTTGTCCAAAGCAGAAGGAAAATCAGTTTGTAGCTTTATAGGGTATGGCTGACTTTTATTGCAATTTTCCATTTCTTTGACTTTTTTCCAAACTTTAACTAAATGAATCTTTTGATTCAGATACTTCGGTTTCGCAAAACTCAACCCAGTACTTCGTTTTTGCTTGAGCAATGATTTTAATACATTTATTCTTTTCTTGTTTCATGATTATAAAGTTTTCTTCTGCCTCATTTCTTATCCATGTTTTGTAGCTTTTTTCGCTTTGACTGTACAGCGAGCCTACATTCTTCTGTCCACCATACGTTGCCTACATATTTTCCAATCTTTTTGTATTTATGTTTTGGGATAGTCTTTTCAGCTGCTAACAATACTACTTTTGAGAAATGAGCATAAAATATATCTAGATCGTCATCCTCAATTGGTGACGTATTTTCCTACAGAAGAAAAGTTTGAAAGGCTTCCCAGTCGGCCAATTTATAGTTAAATTTTGGAATTTTGCATTCAGTGGTAGACGGTTCATCAAATATATTTCCGTTAAAAAGTATTGTAATGGGAAGATGATTACTCCCTAAACAATCTTCTACTGTGGACCAGTTATAGTTTACTGCTGTGTTTGGGGAAACAAGCGATAGATCTATTGCACTAGACTTGTGAATGACTATATCAGGAATTCTCGTAATTCTACCGTCGTTTAATAAAATTAAATTCGAATCAACAATATTTTCAACAAATCTATTTGATGTCACTTTATTACAGCTTGCGTCCCTAAAGGGCACATGAGCATTAAAGTCACCCAGAATAATTCACTTCGTCTTTGTAAAATCAGTATGTTTTAACCAATCTGTGTCATCCTCTTTGGGACCGTTGGGATAGTACACAGACAGAACGTTATAAACTGATTCTTTTATTTACTTTGATGATAGCACCTGTAGCAAACACATCTTGTTTATCTATGGGCACTGAAAGTGGGCTAATATTTGTAAACTGAAGGTCAGGTCTAATATAGATAGCAGTTTGCACCTTTTTATTTACCTCACTGATACTGTAAAGAGGTGGGTAGTAATAATTCTTATGATTGGGAAGCTTTTTCTTTTCCACATTCAATGACTGGAGCGCTAAAACACTATAGCCTTTCTCCAGAACATGACTTTCAAAAGATAATAGGTTAGTGTAAATACACCTCACATTCCACTGAAACAATACGAAGCGGCTGTTTGGATCTAGCTCCACAATGAACTGAATTTCGATTTGTACTCGTGATCTTCTGTGTGGGTGTACCCTGTGGGACTCCAAACTGTACTCGTGATCATCTGTGTGGGTGTACCCTGTGGGACTTCGAACTGTACTCGTGAACTTCTGTGTGGGTGTACCGTGTGGGACTTTGAACTGTACCCGTGATCTTCTGTGTGGGTGTACCGTGTGGGACTTTGAACCGTATTCGTGAGCGGCTCTGCTTGCCAAGTGAAGACTGTGACTGGAGGATTCCCCATCAAGACGCCGTGGAGAGGCTGACCGCCAGGTCGGTAGTCCGAGGTGATCTTCTGTGTGGGTGTACCCTGTGGGACTTCGAACTGTACCCGTGAGCGGCTCTGCTTGCCGTGTGAAGACTGTGACTTGGGCTCGTTGCAGCCAGCTGTGTGGACTATACCTGTTGGGACTCGACTGACGGTGCCAGTGAGAAATATTTAATGTGTCAGTTTTGAGAGCGACGGTTGAAGCTCCCTGTGTTTGTTGAATGCCCTCGCTGGTGGTGGCGTGTACTGATTTTGTGCATATTTATATTTTTAAGTGTTTATGTTTTGATGGTTCAGGCAGCATATAAAAGAAACTTAATTTGTGTGTTGCCTGGCTGTCCATGTTGTGTGGTGGTGTGGTGGTGGTGGTGGTGGTGGTGGTGATGGTGTGTGTGTGTGTGTGTGTGTGTGTGTGTGTGTGTGTGTGTGTGTGTGTGTGTGTGTAGGGAATAATCGTTATGTGCATCCAAACTTTTGAAAGTGAGAGTCAGACAGTCATACACAGCACCACACCATCAGTAACATAAGGCATTTGAACTAATATAAACATACAGTGCTCGCAACAACAACAAAAATGTTGACGACTGTTTAAGAATGATGAAATCAGTTGGAGCGCATCATTCATGTTATGCTATACAATGTGTGTGTGTGTGTGTGTGTGTGTGTGTGTGTGTGTGTGTGTGTGTGTGTGTGTGTGTGTGTGTGTGTGTTAGAGAGAGAGAGAGAGAGAGAGAGAGAGAGAGAGAGAGAGAGAGAGAGAGAGAGAGGGGGCATTCGAACTAATATAAACAAACAGCGTTTGGTAAAAGACTGTTGACGACCGTCTCGGAATGATGAAATCAGCTGGAGCGCATCTTTATTGTTACGCTATGCAGAGAGAGAGAGAGAGAGAGAGAGAGAGAGAGAGAGAGAGAGAGAGAGAGAGAGAGAGAGAGAGAGAGAGAGAGATATTGTTTGATTGATTGATCTTTACTACGCAAGGATGGTTTTAGGCCACAGCCTATCTTACAATCTGTCCTTGTCATGTATACATTATTTCAACTTTTATCATTCATACTGGCAATTCAACTTAGCAACATTGTAATCTAATACTACGATGATAAGCAGACTATTCATAAACGTAATAATGACATGTGGGTAGTCAAAAAGAAGGAAACAAACAAACAAACAAGCACAACCACAGAGAGAAGTCGGAGGAGGAGGGAAAGAATGGTAGGTAGGGGGAGGAGAAGAGGGATGTAGACAGAGTGGAAGTGGGGATGAGCGATATAATGGAGTAGGTTACATGTTTAGATGGCTTATTCAAAGTATGGTTTACAGAAGACTTTGCAAATGTAGGTTAATGATTTTAACTGAATAATCAAATTATTAGGACATAAACTGTTTCTGCAAATGTTTCTTGAAAAGTTTTAACGTATTCGTATTTTGTAGACTCGGTAGAAATGAGTTGGAGAAATATGGTTCAGAGTAAGCTAGGCTTGTTTTGTATTGATCAATGCATGGGTAGGGGAGAGGGAATTTCTTCGAGCCATAAGAGCTGGTCAATCTTTTTAAAAGGCCATTGATATAACATGGCATAGTATCTGTGGATATTGTAAACATAATGATGCTTTGTTGAATTCCAGTTGCTTACTCAGAAGAAGTATGTTCAGCGCTTTTAGTTTTTCATAAATTATTCTGTTGTTAGAGGTGTGTAGCTTTGCTAAACGTCTACATAGAGAATTCAGCCTTTTTTGTGGACATCACTACTCCCGTTCCACATTGTTGAAGCGTAATTGATACGTGATATTATGTGTACGTTGAAAAAAAGTTTAAGCACAGTAGGCTACTGTTGGCGTAGCGCTTTAATTGAGATAACAGGAAAAGTTTTTATTTGAGACTGCCTTGCATATATTATTGAGAAGAGATTGTCATTTCAATTCTTTATCGATCGTTACCCCTAAAACACGATGCTCATCTACCTGTTTGATAGAAGTGCCATTCAACTGAAAGTTTAGTAAAGAGAAGTCAATTGGTGCTTTGGGCGGGTAGCTATAATCATAATTTGGTTCTGGCTGGGTGTATGACCATTGAGTTTGAATTAAACCAGTCTGACGCGTCATTTAGACTTCCTGGGGAGATGTTTCTGTTTTGTAGATCACTACCATTTGGAGTGACGAGTCATCAGCAAATAAATCTGTCGTGACTTTTTCATGTGATGTGGACAATGGTAAATCATTGATAGAAATGCAGAATAGGAGGGAACATAAAAATGAACCTTTTGGGACTCCATGTCAGCCTTGTGGGACTCCATGTCAGCCTTGTGGGACTCCATGTCAGCCTTGTGGGACTCCATGTCAGCCTTGTGGGACTCCATGTCACAGGGACTGAAATGGAGGGGATCTGTGTACATGTCCTTGCGTGGAGCTCCGTTTTTTGGTGATGAAGATGGAAGTGTGGTCGGCATACACGTTTTCTTTGGCACACACCTTTGCAAGGACATGTTGGAGAGGAGGACGGCCTTTTTTTTAGGGGGTGCTGTCCCATTGGGGGAATGAAGGAGGAAGCCAACAGCCTGGCCTGAGGGAAAACATGTTTGATGTTTTCAATCAGTTGTGTCCATGTGTTTTCCGTGATTGATGTATGTTTACACGTAATCATTCCAATGTAAATCATGTTTTGTTGTCTTGTTGCGTGGAACGCGTTTAAGCCAATGAATGAGGTCATCGACAGTGAGACCTGGAACACTGATGATTTGGCTCCAACCCTTGCAGAACAGGAGGCTTGGGGTGATGTTTCGTATTGATGAGTCACCAAGAATAACATTTGAGGTATCGGTGTCAACTCGTAGTTGTGCAAGAAGCTGACGAGGTGATAATGTGTTGTTGCTGCTGGTCTGACCCTAACTGTTTTGAGTTGCGTCTTGAACCTTTACCTTTGACAGAGTGTTTTTGTTGTTCCTGTGGTGGTCTTCTTCTTCTTCTTCTCGTTGCCATTCACACGCGGAGACCGGTTCGTTCCAGAAATGCCGTGGTCTTCTCTAGGGACGCCACCGTGCCGTACAGCTTGTCCTTGACGGTGGTAGGCTCTGGCCACAGCTCTTCTCTCAGCCGTCGGAAGTTCCCGCATTCCTGTAGTATGTGGGGCGTGTCCTGTGGTGGTGATTTCTGTTGTGGACTGTTTTACAGCCCATTGTGTCAGTGGCCTGAGTAGCAGTGTCTTTATCAGAGATAATGTTGCTGGGTTTGTATGGACTATGGAGACGTTTGTAGGGGAAGATTGTGTATCCAATGTGGCTTGATCAGAGTCACAATCAGAGTCATTCTGAACCTCATGCTCCCCATTTTCATTAACGTGGAGCAGCATGGAGAGCTTGTTGGAGGTGGGGAAGGCAGACAGAGCAGAATCAGTATGGCTACAAGATGGTGTAGTTTGGTGTTGGGTTGGGTGCGGTATAGACTGAGTTTGTTTTAAGTGTGTGTGAGTTCAGATTTCAGGTTGTTGTTGTCTGCTTCTAACCGGCAAATACTCTGGTGTGAGCGCAATATTTTTGAACCGCTGAGAATAGTTTGATCAGAGTGTTGATTTTCTGTTTGAGGTTTTGTACTGTTGGGTTAGATTTGAAGGCGTTTGAATGGCGTGGTGGTTTGCTTGATTATTATTGTTTTTTTGGTTTGTTTTGTTTTGACGTAAGCTGTGTGTCGGTTTTATCTTAATTGTATGAGAAGGTGAGAGTGATGTTTTCACATCGGAATGGGCAGGTGGTTGGTTTTGTTTCGTTTGGTTATTTGTATGTTCTTGTTTTGACTGAGCAGAAGTTTGTTTCTGCTTTGTTAGAATATGTGGAGTATTTGTGGTGGGTTCTGGGGTGAACTGAGTGCATGCTTCCCTCGGGCGGCTGTGGCGGAACTATAGGCGCTGGCTTCGTGGTTGGCGAAGATGTGGTTTGGAACGGAGAGGTATCAGAACTGGGTGGTGGGACGGTGGTTGGGCTGGTCAGCAAATGCAGTCTGGGGAGGCAAGGAGTTCCATAGGGAGACTGGATGTCCTGGGCTTGGGATGGGAGTCTTTGCGGGCCAGCAAGAAGACTGTTCGAATCACTTGGATTAGTGATTCGAACTCATACCGAAGCCATTTCTTGCACAGGTTTCACTGTACAAGAACAGTATCAGTAGAATAAAAGACTGTGATTGTGATGAGTTTTAGGGTGCTACAGTTCACTGCACCTTGGTCCGGTACAACTTATCACTGGGGAGACTGGTAGGGATAGAGGACAAAATCGGCATTGTCACTGAGAACAAGAGGCCGATTAGGTTTGGTGTAGTCGGCCCACTGTACACTAAACTCAGGTCTCTTGTTGATGTCACTGATATAACGTTTGTATAGTATTGTCTTCCTATTAGGAACAGGTGTAGTGGGATTTTAAATGTGAGTTTCTTGGGATCTACTTTGAGGTCTATCTGGGGAAGCCAGTCACATAGAGCGTCACTGCTATTCGTGATGCCAGACATGGCTGTGAAGGCATGGGCAGGGTGAAGAGGAGTGATGTGGGGGAGGGTAGGGGACGTTGGAGAGTGAGAGTGGGAAGGAGGGATGTGGGGGAGTGAGGGAGAGGAAGGGGGAGGTATTACGGACAACTCATGGTCAGAGATGTTTCAAGCTACATGGTGCAAACAAAGAGACAAGCATGTCGCTGACCCAGTAATACTTGGAGCTAAGAGGAAAAGGAGTGGGCTGGGTAATGGAGCAGGGAGGAAACGGGGGAGGAGAAGTGGGGCTGGAGGGGAGTAGGTTGTATGGGGTAGAGGGTAGCGATGTGCCAACAACTCAATGATGTCTAAGCTCCACACATCCTGGTCTGCTTTAAAGGAGGATAGCAACACGTGTTTGGTGATATCCTAGTGAGAAGAAGAGCACAACAGAGGGTGATTGAAGTGCCCATTTACCAGCTTTCTCAGCTTGCCCAGGTCTAACATACTCGCCCAGGACACACGCACACTAGTCACAGGCACTTATACACTCCCATTGTCGATAGGCGAGGCATGTTCCGATGGGATGATGAAGGAACGACGTCTGGAGAAGTGGAAGGAGGCCAGATGATGTCACAAGGCACCGGGGACGCCACAGGCCCTGTTCTGCTTCGGGTCCAAATTACCAGACCGAGACGTCGGGATGAAGTCTTTCGTTGAACTAAGTGGCTAGCTGAAGATCACTTACATTGGGCACGTGGGTCACGGCTTGGCTTCAGGGCCTAGCAACCAAGAGAGAGAGAGAGAGAGAGAGAGAGAGAGAGAGAGAGAGAGAGAGAGAGAGAGAGGGGTGTTGGGGGGTGGGGTGGGGAGCGTTCGAACTAATGCAAACATACAGTGTTTGAGAAACTAAGAAATGGAAAACAGGAAAGACTAAATTATGATAGCAAGTGAAGTAGGCCCACCGGCAAGATTTGATAAGCCATTTTGGAGATGGTAGGGGTAAGATCATATTGATTGAACTCCCACATAAAAACAAACAAAAGGAAAATGCTACTTTTGTATTAAAGTTAGGCGCAATGCCCCAAGAGCTCCAGGGCTGTACAGAAAATCCGAGGGCTAATCCTCTGACAGATGCAAAATTGTTTGAGACCTAGTCTAATTTGTATCTGCAGACTAGGACCTAAAGCGGTCTGCTGAACTTTTTTTTTAATTAAAAAAAAAGTTTTTACATGAGTTTCGTATTCCATCTATCATGTATGAAAGCTTGGCTAACTCACTGTCAGAGATATACTGTTACAAATCTGACATCGCCTTAGATCCTCCCAACGGTGTATTATGCTCCGAACCCCAGGCTAGTTAGCGATGAGTTATTCAGAACCAAGACCACTGAGCGAAACACGGGATCGACCCAAGCCATACAATTTTTTCTGACTGTGAAATATTGTCGCCAACATCAATAATCTTCTGCCAGTTATTGAGCGTCAAAACAATATTATTATTACCACTGCTATCGCCGCAGTTTCTTCGAATAGGATTGTATACATAATGGTAAGCATTTCATTCGCACATGTTCCGCAGTCACATGCATCCATACCCTAAAATGAATTTTTTCTCTAATCAATAGAAATTATGATACAGGCAGTATAATATAATGAAAATGATTCATATAACCTGATTTCTATATTTAAAGTGCTACTATCCCGACCACTGCTGCTGCTGCTGCTGCTGCTGTTGCTGCTGCCATTGCATGGTAAAGGAACTACATAATTATTTAGAAAGAGAGTTTGTTAGTTACCGCCAATGACATTGACAAACAAAGCACATGACAACGGTATATTATGCTCCGAACCCCAGGCTAGTTAGCGATGAGTTATTCCTGAACCAAGACCACTGAGCGAAAACACGGGATTGACCCAAGCCATACAATTTTTTCTGTCATGTGCTTTGTTTGTCAATGTCATTGGCGGTAACTAACAAACTCTCTTTCTAAATTTTGCTTCGTTCACCGCCGTCAGTCACTCCATTTTGAAACTTTACATAATTATTGTTATCATCATAACAATATTGATTAATAGGACACCAAATTTATGCCATTAATTATGCGCAAACACAGATTGATACATTGACTGGAGTATTTGAGTGTATGCAGACTGTGAGTTCAAAGGGTTATGGATACAAAAGGAGGCAACGAAACCAAGCGAATAGCAGAAGAAAGTTTTCAGGTAATAGACCTGCTTGGCCTCCATGTCAAACGCATAGTCTGGTGCCTGCAGATCATGCTGATTCCAAAGGTCCTCTGGCCTCTATGCATATTCGATATCAGCACCAGTTTAGTGGAATCGATGGAGGCCAGATCAGCAAGAAATAAGGAAATGGCTTTGGGTGTCCCCCTAGTCTCATTGATGTCGCACTGAATGCAGCCATGAAAAGCTGAAGCTACCCATGGGATTTGTTGTTGAGGAATTCGAAGAAGGGAAAGCATGGATATTAATATACAAAATCTGAGGACACTAAAACAAGGCTGCAAGATCACTGATGTCCGAGGCTGAAGTCTTCCAGAAAACGAAGAGGCGGTTAAATGGCAAACGAGAGTTCAAGATCAGGGATATAATAGGATGCACACACAAACCTCCAGACTAGGATCAGCAGAAATGAAGTGGTGGTCAGCAATGCCAGTTGGGGCAATAAACTATGTGAAAAAGTTCTTCAAAGAAGTCTTAACCGGAATGAAATGTGCATATGGCCCATCTCAGAGTCAGCTTTTTCCTCAAATCTGTTTCTGACCTCGTGTCCTCAAGTACAAACATGGTGAAATGAAGAAAATCGGACGACCCTGCTAAAGCAAACAAAGCGTGGAACATGTCTTGAGCCAATGCAAAGCGGCGCTGACCTAAGAAATGTAAAGGTGAAGGCACAACCAAGCAGTGGCAGAGATCTCAAATGTGATATCACTACCATAGAGGGGAGAGAACACAACACCAGAAGCTCCAGAACAATATTCTACATGGCAGGAGGCAGTGAATCATACAGTAGAACGGCTGTGACATCTGTAGCGTGGAAGCAGGATTTACTGGATAGAGTGGATGACATGGAATGCTCAACAGATCTTCCCGAATGGGAAAAACAAAGAAAGCATCCAAACACCAGCAAAGAGCGGCACAAGACCGGATAAAGTGCTCTGTGCCATGTAGAAAGCAAAGAGGAAGACGCACACTTCTGTCATACTGAGAAGTAGTACTACACCAGTCCAGCCAGATCAAAGAGGTAAGTGACTGTTTGTTTGTCTTTCGTTTTCATCGTTTTGAGTGTTATCTGTCTCGCCCAGAGAAGACCGAATAGGTCGAAGCGTTTTGCATTCGTTTGACAATGTGTTCATTCATTCGGTTTGCGGAGCAATGATTCCATTTTTGTGCGTGTTTCAAATTTTGCCTGACGTCACCCCACTTTTAAATTTAAAAAAAGAAGAAGAAAAAATGGTGCCAATATTGGTGCCAAATAGCCAAGTGGCTAAAGCAGCCACCGGAAGTTGACCTGGTCATGAGAAGGCCGACTATTGAGACACTATTTAGAGGGTGCAGGTTGAAGTCTGGTCGCGACAAGGGGGAAGAAAAAGAGAACAGTTAAAGGGCATCCAGGAGCCATGACATGAATACAGCATGTCCCGTGAAAGAATAGCAGTTTCAAATTGAACTATGCACCAAAGCTTCGTGTGCGTATACATAACATTTTGTGCACACATGAAAATGATCCCATCACCTCCTTTGGAAGACTAGACCCCAAAAGCCTATGGTATGGATGACATGTATACACATTGTGTACTAAAAGGCAAAGGCCACTGAGGGTATTGCAGGATCAAAATCCTCAGTTGAAAGAAGAAGACGAATGTGAGGATTTTAGGGCTGAAACAAGAGAGAGAGAGAGAGAGAGAGAGAGAGAGAGAGAGAGAGAGAGAGAGAGAGAGAGAGAGAGAGAGAGAGAGAGAGAGAGATGTGTGTGTGTGGGAGAATGGGGGTGGGGGTGGAGGTGAATTCTCGGAGGACCTTCTGTTGTCCAGCTCTCCTAACAGTGTCTTCCCGCCATTGCGATAATAGAATGTGTACATAATGTGATTGGGTACGGGTTTGACTGTGTGAAACACGAGTGTAGAAATGTGTACCGTTGTGCACATAACTCTACAAGAGTATTCTAATCATAAAGATCATTATTATTATTATTATTATTATTATTATTATTATTATTATTACTATCACCATTCTTCTTCTTTTTACCTTTACCATTCATCCTCTTCTTCTTACTTCTGCTGCTGCTACTACTACTACTACTTCTACTGCTGCTGCTGCTACTACTACTATTCCTACTCCTACTACTGCTACTCCTATCATATTGTTGTTATTGCACTTGTATTATAAATGTTATAGCTAGAGAATCAAGGTGGATATAATTTCACGGGGGTGTAATTTTCCATGTAGCAAGAACACAGTTTTTATGTTGATCGCAATATTATCATGTTCCCAAAATGACTAGCCTAAGTTAAAATGGAAGTAACTGTGTTGTGGTCATCGCTGGTATTTGAGGTGAGTCGAAACTGCTTTCTCATTCATTGTGGAACAACTCAATGTGTGGTTATAATCAGCTTATGGACCGTTTGATGGAAGCGTTGTGATGGCTTGTCAGTGTGCTTACACACAATCACATGACAGGCAAGTGAAGTTTGTGTTGGTGATAATGGGCAGCTTTAAACTGCACGAGTCACGAGGGACTGAATGGACAGTGCAGATTCAACAGTGGTTGAAACGTGGTTCACTGGATGTGTACATTGTGCTTTCCGTAAGTAGGATTTTTCTGTCGTTGACTGCCGTATAGAACTTTCAAGTAGTCGTGGTACAGACATTCTGACAGTGAATGTGAGTGCCAGGATACGTGGGCCTGCTGCTGGTTTTCTTGGCATCGAGTAGAAAACCCGAAGGAGAGAGAGGGGTATACCCACATTCGATCCCTGAAACAAGATTGTATGTTGACGGGAAGAAGCTGAGTGAATAATTCAGTAAGGTGGCACGTCAATTACCTTCATTTACGCCTTACGGGGGGGGGGGGGGGGGGGGGGGGGGGGGGGGGGGGGGGGGGGGGGGGGGGGGGGGGGGGGGGGAGAGAGAGAGAGAGGAGAGAGAGAGAGAGAGAGAGAGAGAGACTTCAGATGCGGGAAGGGGGGTGGGTGGAGGAGGGAGCATGCAGAGTCCTGTCTGGGAATACTCTGCACATAAACGAGTTAATGCAACTACTAGCCATATGAGGTATATTTATCTCACTGTGCATAGAATACAAAAATAGCCTGTCTTGCCAGAATGATCCTTTGATATTTTAAGTTGGCAGAAACAGGCTTTGAACAAGGGTATAGTAGACATTCACCTGCAGTGTTACAGGCTAGTGAGTCATGATTTAGAAAGTTTTGTTATTGTGAACTTTGTACTGTGTTACTCAACTTACTGTTAGCAATTCTATGCATTACATTGACACAGAACTAATTCAAGTTTAGGTAAGTGACATTGTTAACATTTGCTCCGACTTTGTGTATGTTTTCATACGTGTGTCTGAGGAGGGATGGGGTGAGGGGGAGTCATGCATGCATGTTTGTGTGTGTGTCTCTGTTTTTGAGCTGAGTAGCTTGCGGTAGAACATCGGACTCCAGATGCTCAAGATACTGGGTTTGCAGGTTCATGTCTTTGTAGAGCTGTCCAATTTGGGGGGATTTGACCTCAGTCAACATGACAGTAGTAGTAGTAGTAGTAGTAGTAGTAGTAGTAATAGGGACTGGCTCAAAAGCCTTGGCCTCGCGGCCTATGTATGTCCCCTCTTTGTCAAATACTTTTTTGTTAAAAGTACAGGTGTTGAATGCGCAATTGTCATTTTGTTACACGATGCCTAATAGTAATAAGGCATTTCAATCATCAAATTGATTTAAAAGTTCCTTATACTTAGGAATTACATCCAAAAGATTCTTGAACTTGTTAGCTTTCCTTCTGCATTTCTTGTGACGTTATGTTGTGACCATCTTCTTGAAGATTACTCCCATAGACACGTGGTATGGATAACATGTAGTAAGCATACTTTGCACTGATGATTGTGTGCCCCAAGACTTCTGAGTATGGGGCAGAATACCATGGAAGAAAAAGAAGGAAGAATATAGGCAAAAGTAGGCAAAAATACACATGTGTGTATGTCTGATGGTTTGTGGCACACTGACTCATCAACTGGCTTTGCATGTGTGAAGATTCGTAACAGAATTTGTGTGTATCAGCTTGCGGAGGTGTGTGTGTGCGTGCGTGCGTGCGTGCGTGCGTGTGTGTATGGCATTCTTTTTTATGCCGTTAACTATATCAGAAAAAAGAAATTAGGGAGATGACTTGTGTACTGTTAAAAATCAGTCTTTCAGTTGTTACAGTCGTTTTTAGCCCATGGTGAAAGAATCTGAGGGACGTTTTGTCAAATCAGTGGTTCTGACTCAAATAATGAATTTGTTGAATAATTCAATCTGATGTCTTAACAGTAACATGAAATTTGATTTAATTACAAAAACGGCATTGCTGTTTTTTGTGAGGTGTATTTTTGTTGTTGTATTGTTGCATTAAGTTCTGTGAAATTTGACAGTGTTGCAAGTGAAAAGTAAAACAGAATTGTCATCCAGTTTTACAGAGTTATAGTTTGTGGATGGGTGTAGGTAAAAACATTCCTAATCAATCAAAATACAGTTGATTAGATACATTAATGTTTGTGAGTGCATGCGGTTGAAATGTTGATTTAGAAACCTGTCTCTGACATATGAGTGTCATGATTTATTTGTGCTTGTAGTTGTACAGTGCTCTTCAGAATGCGATCCATGTTGCACTGCTTCCCTTAGAACCATATGCAGGGTCACTTTCTTTTGACACTACATGCAAGATCACTTTCTTCGTAAATTTGGACAGCTTCACTATTTATTAGCCTGGCAATTTCTCTTGCACCATTGTATTGGGGAGTTTGCCATTATGTATATTAGTTGTAGAGTCACTGACCCCATATATTGTAGCACTTGACTTCACTATGTATCTGGGCAATTCCTTTACACTATGTGAAACACTTCTGTACATCTTCTTCTTCCTAAAATACTGGTTCACTCAAAACGAGTAGGTCACCAGCGACATTTGGGTCACTTCTCTTGAGCCATGTGGAAAGCCTCACTATGTTAGTTTGTAATGGGCTCTCTTCCATTGTACCATACATGTGAACAGATCTGTGTTGACATTAGTCATTTTCCTTCTACCACACATGCATGTAAGGCATCACTGTGTATCATGGTCACTCATATATTAGGGCCATTTTCCTTGTGCTTTTGTGTATAGTTTCACTGGGCATCAGGGTCACTTTTCCTTCACTATATATGTATGTATAGGGCCATTTTCCTTGTATTGTTGTATAGTTTCACTGGGCATCAGGGTCACTTTTCCTTCACTATGTATGTATAGGGCCATTTTCCTTGTATTGTTGTATAGTTTCACTGGGCATCAGGGTCACTTCCTTTGCTTCACTATGTACCAAGATCACTTCCCATATATCATCATGCAATCTTCATTATGTGGGTCACTTCCCTTGTACAAAGGGCCTAAAGGATGAGATGGGGTCCACAGCTAAACTAAGTGCATCAGCAATTTGGACATTTTTTTTGTGAGACGAACATGATATGTTGTCAAATGTATTATGGAGACAGGATTTCATAAACATACTTCAGATTCTAATCAACATAATAGACCTATATTATCCATCTTCTTGCGATGCAAACATCCTTGCACTTGCAGCGAAAATGGTCACACTGTGGCAGTTATTGAAACCATGAATGTCCAGTATACATGTGTTGGTAACTTTTTATGTGAATTTGATGTGTGACATTCAACTTCTAATAATAAAATAAACAGATTAAAAAATTGAAAAGATAGCTTTAGATTGAAAAGAAAAACATAGGTCTAAACGTTGAAAATATACTGATATCTTTACAAATATTGATATCATTTCCTACAATTAACTTTCTTGTGAACACATGAGCACATTTTTCATTTATGTGAAAACTTGATAAAAGAGGTGATCAATATATAAGTTTACATATGAACCTTTTTATGTAACTCTATCACTTGCCTGCCTTAAAGTAAGTAGCATGTTGTTCACAAAGAAGTTGGAAAATGAAACAAAAACTTTACTGTGAATTAATTATGAACACAGTGATGGCTTACAATGCTGCAGATTTTGAACAGTTTTGATCTTGGACATGATTTATGGATACGGTGGGGAAAACTCCAAAGCGTAGGGTCTGTAGACCACTTGTAGGCTCGAACTTTTTTTTATAACCTTCTGTGATGACCAACACTTCATAAGGTTCAACGCTCACTTTTTTCTGCCTTGATCTTTACCCGTAGTCGAGCACATGTAGAATTGTGCATGCAACGGATTACTCAAGTGTGAGGTGCAAGTCATTTTACATTAGTTCCAGAAGACATACCCATTACAAAAAGGCTCTTGAAACAATTCATAGCAGTGAATATTTTGAGGCTCAGCCAGTGGGGAAACACATGAAACACTGTGTTATTCATGAAATGCTGTTTCACACTTCCCAAGTAATGTTATCCTTACGGCAAAAGACACCATGAATTGTTTTGTTCAGGGGAGGAAAACTACTGGAGATCGCTTGAAACTGACTGCCCCTTCTAGGGATTGATGGTTCATTTGGAACATAGACAGTAAGCAATCCATTCCCTATATATATTGAAATTCATTTCTTGAAACTTTTTTTTTTATTGTTGAGGAAGAAAGTTTATCTTTGCAGGAAAAAATGGGATCAATTGGGTTACTGTAGTGTAACCACAACTTTTTGGAGAAGGGCCATACCCTGTTGTCATTGTAGTGCTGGTGCTCTTCAGTATGGTTATGTTTTATTTGCTACTCGGTGTTGACTCTTTTGATTCCAGCCTGTGTACCAAGGGCGAGTACATTCCTATGTGTTATTTTAGCTGCTGCTGTCAGATACCCTTAACTTAATCACTTTTGAAGAAATTCACTTGCAAGGAAAACATTTCTTAGTTTCTCTTCTTCCAGTACCTCTGAAGATCGTTTGATAATGCAAACAGTGAGCAATATTAAGTAGTGAATTGATGCAGACATTGAATGTCTGTGCTGAGCCTTGCTGTACATCTGGTTCTCCCTGTGGTAGCTTATTGTTTTCTGTTGTGAAGAACTGTCCCGGAACAGACGGATAACTTGCCACTGTATGGTGGATGACACTGAATATTCCCAGTTTGCCTTTTTTGCACAAGGCTGGCGAAGTAAATGCAACATGTAGGCCACTGAACAGTGAGAGACTCTTGGTGATGGCAGACACAACTGATTCTAATTGAGTTTTATAGACTAAGTTGGACAGTGATAAGCCAGATGGTTCACTTCATATGTTTCACTTTCGTGACTATACCATTTAATTATGACAAGTGGGATAACTCTTTTCCATACATCTCCTCTCTTTTGATGAGTTTTATTTTGTGGGCAGGGGAGCGTATATTTGTATGTTAACCTATGTAAAGAAATTGTGTGTGTTTAAAAAAAAAAATTTATACTTAACTTTACAGCAGAACTGTGTGCATTATTTTAATGCAAAAGTTTGTGACAATAACTTAATAAATGCACAGAAAATGAAGGCATTGCATACAGTCTGGTATCTTGCAGAGGGGAAGGTGGGCGCAAACAATATTAGAGACAAAAAGGCTTTCAGAAATGGTACTGTCATCCTCAGATCCTGCTTAGAAACAAAATAATGACTACTTAGTACTTGGCATTTTTTTCCCCCTTAACTGCTGTCACACACTAATTTTCAAATCAAACTGATTCTTTCCCCTTCTGCTGCTTTATCTGAATTGACTGAAAATCTTCTGAGATGTAACTGTGGACTTGACTGACTTAAACCTCTTGTCTCCTAGAGGAGCAAAGGGCTCCTCCTCCATTGGACTCTGTTCTGTGCTGTTCCTTCAGCTGGGTTCTTCTCCATCAGGCTGTCTTCATCTCCATCTATGCAGATCTTCTGTGCTGTTCCGTCGGCTGGGTTCTCCTCCGTCAGGCTGTCTTCATCTCCATCTAGTGGATCTTTTCCCTGTCTTCTTTGGTCGGCCCACTGCTCCTCTTCCCTGAAAGTTCCTGTCTTTCTCGTCCTTTGGTGGTGTGTGGATGATCCAAACCCACTTCATCCTGCAGAGTTTGTGGTTGATAAGAGTTAATTGTATATATTTCTTATATGACTAGAAAATAGGGTGAAGTGTATTGAAATGTAAATAAAACAGTTTATCATTCATGAATATGATTAAGTTTCGTTAGTGAAAAGACTGCTGTGATTCAATATTTTACATTTAGTTGATCTTCCAGTCATCTCGGAAGTGATTTTATTGACAAAAATGCAATCAATACTGATTACAGTATTCTATGTTTTTAATTTCTTTCAATTAAATATTTGTGGACAGGACCCTATGAACAGTTCTTAATAAAATAGCCATGCTTTTGTAAGAAAATGACATCCCGTGAAGCTTGTACGAGTTTTCTGCATTTTTTTGACAGTCTAAGAGTAAGACAGCATTTAGCTAGGCTTTGAGTTCTTGATTGATTTAATGTCCTGTGGTGCAGTTGCGCCCCCTATGAAACCAAATCTAGTTTTCTTAATAAGCAGAATTTGTGAGTGAGTGAGTTCTTTAATTTAGAGTCTGTTCACACTTGGTGATATTAGACTTTAAAAAAAAAAGAAGGAGCGAGGGGAAGGGGAGCGTTTATGAAAATCTATTAATTGAATAGCCATGCTTCTGTAAGAAAATGGCATCCCATGATGCTTGCAGTCTGCTTTTTCTGACAATCTAAGACAGCATTTAGGCTTTGAGTTCTTGATTGATTTAATGTCCTGTGGTGCAGTTACGTCTTGCAGTTGCAATTTGTGGTGGTAGATACTATACGTGTGTGAGACGAGTAGACCTCTAGAAAGAAAACAGAAAATTAAACAGAACTTTTCTCTTTTGTTAAGATAGGTGGATTGATTAAGCATCTTCTGTGTGTGTGTGTGTATGTGTGTGTGTGTGTGTGTGTGTGTGTGTGTGTGTGTGTGTGTGTGTTTGTGTTATGATAACATGTCTGTGTATGTTTTCTGAGTTGGATGAGAGAAATCAATAGAAAGGAAACAAATTCACACTCATTTTTGTGATGTTAACACTGTTATACTGGAAAGTGGCAAAATCAGGCCACTGAACTCATATGAAAGCAGTGAGTTGGATAGTTATGTTTCAAAGAGCACATGCATGCACAGAATGTTATAAAACTGCCCACGGAGCCTCAAATGACATGGCTGTGGATGAGTCAGATTGCGGTGGGAGGTGAACAGTACATAGCAAACGCTGACTGCGACCTTCGATGCCTGTTCTCATAATCACTGCATTTACCCAGTCAGCCTCCTCCATTATGTATGCTCCCAGTGTGCCAGTTTTGTTCCTTGTCTGATGTGCCATTTACAGCCCTGATGTGGCCCTTTGCGGTCGGCTGGGCTATAAGCAACATTATCTTATCTTATCTGATGTGCCATTTATGGAATTCCTCTGTAAGATGATTTATTTATTATCTTTTATCTTCCTGTTTTTGTTATTTTGTCATTGCTAATGCTAAGTGAATTGACTGGTTTCATGTGTAATTTGAGTTACACTGCTTTGATTTTGACTAACATATTGTATGACTATGTTGCCTTTCTTTTGACTTTCTTTAAAGAACATTTTTTGCTGGTTTAGTGGAAAAAAAAAGAACCACCATGATAATTGTAATATTGATGATGAAAATAAGAATATGAGAAGGAAAGAAAAGAAAGGCTTTAAGTTGATAATGAAGGAGAAGAGAATGAATACAATTTAGGGAAACAGAAGAATCAAAAGAGAGAAGAAAAATGATCTGAGTTCTATTTAATTAAGTCAGCAAGACTGTAACTTCAGATCTGTCTTTTCATTCTCTCATTCATTTTTTTCTTTATTTTATTCTGTCTTTTATTCATATTTCTTTCCTCTCATGATTTTTTGCCCCAATTATTCTTCTTCCCTTGTTTCGCATCTTTATGAAAATGAACTCTTTTCTTTCTGAAAATGAGGCACATGTGCAGACACACACAAACACAGAAACATCCACACATAGGCTCTAAAGATACACACATATTATGTACACACTCAGACACACAGAGAAACACAGAACTAGAGAGAGAGAGTTAGGGAGAGGCAGGAGAGGGGAGAGTTTGGGGAGGAGGGAGGAGAGAGAGAGAGGGGGGGGGATAGGATTGTGTCAGAATTGACGTCTGGCTAATTTTAATAGAATTGACGTCTGGCTAATTTTGATAGAATGCGGCCTTCAGTCCCAATAGAATACTCCTCCCACAAAACTGAATCATCAGTGCCTGTATGTGTGTGTGTGTGTGTGTGTGTGTGTGTGTGTGTGTGTGTGTGTGTGTGTGTGTGTGTGTGTTGTGTGTGTGTGGTGTGCAAGGCCTGGCACCAAGATCTATTGATCTGGTTCCACGGTATGTCACTGGCGCACTGTTTTCCACAGGCCAGTTCCTCATTCCCACATTGATCCATGGATGTTCTACAGAAATGCACTCAACAACACTGCCACCATTTCTTGTGGCTGCACCATGTAAGTGCATGATGACAAAGAATTTTTGACCCCCAAAAAAGTGATTTGAGCTCTGAAAATTCAGTGGATGAGATATGCTGTATCAAGGTACAGCAGTCAGCATTCTCTTGTTCAGGCATTTATTATGAAAACCAGAGCATTATAGATGCTCCCTGATGCCTGCTGAGCGATGCATCGTGGGGGTTGGCATGGAGCTGGCGCTGACGTCGTCGACTGATTATCATGAATGTTGTGGCTGCTGCCTGTGATGGCGGGATGCTGCGACAGTAAGTCACGTTGTGAACTAAGGCCTCTTGCTTCCAATGGTAGGCTGATCTTCTTCCTTCTTCTGTGGTTTTTTTTATCTTTTTTTTTTAGTGTGGTGATTTATTGCCCAGTGTTGACTGATTTCCTGGTGGGATTATTGGAGAAGTTGTGATCACCAGCTGCCTTGGCATTGGTTGCCAGCTGTCGTGGTCTTTTACTTAGTTATCAATTGTTTGTTTTCATGAATACTATCATTTTGGATTTGGCTCGGATCGTCATGACTTGACTCAGCTTTGGAATAATGAGACTGTAGAACTTCGATGAAGATTTCCTTTCAGACTGTCCTTCCCGCTTTTTTTTTTCCTTATTTTCTTTTCTTTTTTTTTCTTTAGGTACAGCCTCATTAGGCTAAGTTTGTTTTCTGTAAAAGTTCTTGCTGTGAGGATGGTATGGTGAGAGAGCGCTGAACAGCTGTAAGAATGCATCAACAAATCAGGAAACTTTAGCAAAATCAAGCCAAGTCTTAACATAAAAACTGGTCATTTGTATGGGAGATGATGGGGAAGGGGGGGGGGGGGGGGGGGTTACCTTTGAAAAGGAGGGAGAAGGTTCAAAGAAATTTTAAGTGCAATATTCCTGTTTGGGTGCCTTTTGACTTTTACAATGAAGTGCTGTTCTGACATGTGAGCAGTTGATGTTTTCATGGGAGTTGGCATATATACGTGTAGACTGTAAATCTTTCCAAGTTCTCTTAGTTAGACTGAAACTGGGGTCCTGTGCGTGAAAGCATGCATTACTATGAAAGAAGTCAAAGAACAACATCGACAAACATGGTAAATCCCATTCCCATCCTGCTTGGAAGTGTAGGCTCATGTGTGACAGTGAAATTAAACACACACACACACACACACACACACACACACACAACACCACACACACACACACACTGACACACACACCACACACACACACACACACACACACACACACACACACACACACACACACACACATGCACACACATAAGAAGTTTTTTTCTTTTTATGCTAGTGCCATTTTTTAATGTAATCCTTGAACATGGAATGTGGCTACCTTATTTTGTAAGGTGGGATTCAAAACAAAACGCAAGCAAAACTCTTGCCTGTCGTTGACCTGTAGATAAGATAAGATAATGTTGCTTATAGCCCAGCCCACCGTAAAGGGCCATATCAGGGCTGTCACCACGTTAAACGTTGACCTGTAAGTTGTATCTGAGGTACACAAAAGAAGACAAAGAAGTCCCTCTTTACTTCTGTCACTGTCAGTAGCAAGATGCTTCACCACCTTTTCACCCCAGTTTCAGCAAAGTCAGCATTTGAGGAAGACCTTACATCACAAATGTGGCAGAGAGACTTTTAGTTTCAGACATACATTTGTTTCTATTGTTTTCTTTTTATTTGTTTTGTACTGTTTATTGATTTGTTTATTGATTTAGTTAGATATATGATTATTTTCAGCAAAATGTGAAATAAAAAATCAGAACTGGGTACAGCGGCGTTACTGCTTAGGTTTTACTTTGTAAAGTAGGCCAGTGTCACACAACTCAGGATGTTGGTGTTTTACTTAGAGTAAGGTAGGCTGACGTAAGATGCAGGATATGTGTGTTTGTGTTTTGCTTTTAGTAAGATTGGCTGACATCATGAGAGGCAGGGCTCTGTGTTTGATTTAAAACAAGGTAAACTTAAAAGACAAATTTCTATAAAAGAGACAAACAAATTATAAGACAAACATGACGTTTCAACCTCTTTGATCATCTTCAGACAGAAAGAAGCAATATTCAAGACCATAAACTGAAGGATGAACAGACAGTCACTTATTTCCTCAAATTGTGATTTGTTTGTTTCTTTTGTTTGGCGGCCCAGTATTTTTTCTTTCAAGTTTGTTTCAGTTTCTGCCTGCTGTCACCCCACTTTGAAACTGACGTAAAACAAGGTGGACTCTCTCATAGGAAACAGGATGTCTGATTTTGACTCAGAGTGAGGGAGGCTGATGTCAAAAGAAGCAGGATGTCTGTTTGATTTTGACTCAGAGTGAGGGAGGCTGACGTCAAAAGAAACAGGAAGTCCGTTTGATTTTGACATAGACAAAGGTAGGCTAATGTCATAAGAGACAGGATGTCTTTGTTTGATTTTGGCTTACAGTAAGATTGGCTGACAGAATAGGAGGTAGAATATCTGATTTTGGTTTTGACTCAGAGTAATGTAGGCTGACATAATAAAAGGTAGGATGTCTGTGTTTGACTTTGAGTGAGGTAGGCTGTTGTAAGAAGAGGCAAGATGTCTGTTTTTTAAGTAAGGTAGGCTGACGTCAGAAGAAGCAAGATGTCCGTGTTTGAGTGAGGTAGGCTGATGTCAGAAGAGGCAAGATGTCTGTGTTTGAGTAAGGTAGGCTGATGTCAGAAGAGGCAAGACGTCTGTGTTTGAGTGAGGTAGGCTGATGTCAGAAGAGGCAAGACGTCTGTGTTTGAGTGAGGTAGGCTGATGTCAGAAGAGGCAAGATGTCTGTGTTTGAGTGAGGTAGGCTGACATCATAAAAGGTAGGACGTCTGTGTTTGAGTGAGATAGGTTGATGTCAGAAGAGGCAAGATGTCTGTGTTTGAGTGAAGTAGGTTGATGTCAGAAGAAGCACAATGTCTGTGTTTGAGTGAGGTAGGCTGATGTCAGAAGAAGCAAGATGTCTGTGTTTGAGTGAGGTAGGCTGATGTCAGAAGAGGCAAGATGTCTGTGTTTGAGTGAAGTAGGTTGATGTCAGAAGAGGCAAGATGTCTGTGTTTGAGTGAGGTAGGCTGATGTCAGAAGAGGCAAGATGTCTGTGTTTGAGTGAAGTAGGTTGATGTCAGAAGAGGCAAGATGTCTGTGTTTGAGTGAGGTAGGCTGATGTCAGAAGAGGCAAGACGTCTGTGTTTGATTGAGTGAGGTAGGCTGACATCATAAAAGGTAGGATGTCTGTGTTTGAGTGAGGTAGGCTGATGTCAGAAGAGGCTGCAAGACGTCTGTGTTTGAGTGAGGTAGGCTGATGTCAGAAGAGGCAAGATGTCTGTGTTTGAGTAAGGTAGGCTGATATCAGAAGAGGCAAGATGTCTGTGTTTGAGTGAGGTAGGCTGATGTCAGAAGAGGCAAGATGTCTGTGTTTGAGTGAAGTAGGTTGATGTCAGAAGAGGTAAGACGTCTGTGTTTGAGTGAGGTAGGCTGATGTCAGAAGAGGCAAGACGTCTGTGTTTGAGTGAGGTAGGCTGACGTCAGAAGAGGCAAGATGTTGGTGTTTTACTTTGACATAGAACAAGATAGGACATTATTATATTGTAATCTGTCCAGGGGGCACATAGATAAAGTTTCTATCTGTCCCCAGGCTGAACAACCAGCCCGCCAATCAGTGATTGTTCGAAACTGTATTGTTCTAAATGACAAAGAAACAGGAAAACTTTCTTTGTCAGTTTTGGTCTTTCTCTGACAACTTATACTTCTTTTGCCATAGAACTTTTCTGACCATTTTGTCAGCAAGCATCCAGTCTACATCTGTTTGCTCTATTCTGACTGGCTCGTACCTTTGGACTCAGCCAATCACTTGCCGTCACACATTATGACTGATGTATAAACAATCAATGAAAATGCTAGTTTAATGAAGCAAATGCACAGCCTATGGATGTCACTATAATAGCGGCAAGATAATGCAGAAATTTAATCCCACACAGCAGATGATTGGGAAAATATTGGTTTCTCTCAGAGGGTAAGTTGCAGTATTCACTACATGACCGACAAAAATGACCGCCTGCTCCAGGCCGTCCAGCAGACTTGGCTGAGCATGCTGACACACCTTGTATGACAAGTGAAGCTGATGTCACCAGAGATGGGATGCATTGGTTTCATTTTGGTGTAGAGTAAGGAAGGTTGGTCACTTGGGGCCGTTTACAGGAAACATGAGGTTACTGCTGTCGAGGTTTCACTGTGGCTCAGACTTGGGCAGGGAGTCCCACTGTCAGTGATGGCCCTGCTAGCCACACATGGCCCTTTCAGGAGGCCCAGGCAGAAAAGAAACAAAGCCACTGACCCATTGCACCCCCCCCCCCACACACACACACACACACATGCACACATACACACACATGCATGCACACACACACGCATGCACACACACACACGCATGCACCACACACACCACACACACACACACACACACACACACACACACACACACACACACACACACCAAACCAACAATCCCGACATTTCTTAACATCTAATCTGACATCTCAAAAGCATAATTATAAAATTATAAGCGGAGCTTGGGTAGTCTATCATTCTTCGATAATGTTCATCCGCAGATTGCAAGAAAGTGTTTAGCAGTTAATAGAAAAGACCAAGTGTTAACTTGAAAAAAAACACCACAGCCTCATCTTCACCCCCCCCCCCCCCCCCCCCCCCCCCCCCCCCCCAAAAGACACCCTCCATAAAACAAAGAAAGAAAGAAACAAACTAACAGTTAAACAAAGGCCCACAAAGAAAGAAGCTGCAAAAAAAGAAAAAAAAATCAAATGCTACATTGGCATATGCACACTGTTCTCTGTGCACAGTGTTTGTTCATTAGAACAGGAGGGGAGGAAAAACAAATTGGGTCTGGACATCCTAGAGCACAGACAGGTGAATGAGTCACAAAGGGGAAAATGGTGAGGATAATTTAGTTAAAGACAAGTATAATGGTTGGCTGAGGGAGGAAAAAAGTGCAGAGTGAAAGAGAGCTGAATGGTAATATAAGGGGAAATTATCAGCACAGGTTTCCCAGAGGCAGGGTATAGGACAGTTTTTACTTTTCTTTCTGTTCTATTTTTCTTCCCCTATTCCCCTTCTATTCCCCCCCCCCCCTCTTTCCCTCATTTCCATCCATTGCTTACCCCTACCCCCCCCCCCCCCCACCTTTTTTTCTTCCTGCCTCTCTTCCTTTCATCATGTCTTCCTTTCTTTTACCTTCATTTCCTTCATTCTTTCTCCCGGTCTGCATTTTGTCCCTGCCTTCCCTCTTTTCCTTTCCCCATTTGCTTTATTCCGCATTGTTTCTGCTTAATTTCTTCTTTCCTGTCTGCCTTTTTCTGATTTTCTTTCTTTCATTTCTTTGTTCCTTTTCTCTTTCGTTCTGCAGTTTACTTTTATGAACGTATCTTCTTTAAGTGTTATTGATAAGACTGTATCACCTTGTCAAAATGTTGTTGTTTACAGGTGGGGCTGTGTTTGATGCCACCTCTCTTGGACCAGCCATTCCAGTGACGGGATGTCTTGTAGACCAGTGGAGGAGTTCAATTTTTAATCACCAAAACAAAGAAGAACACACTCTGTTTCTTGCCTGATCAGCACATTTGGATTAGTTACTCCCATTGGTGTGTGAGGGATTGGCTGAACACCAGACATCCTCCGGTCCTGTAGCTGACATCATCTCCTTCTGTAGTTGACACAATCTGTTCCTGCGCTTGACATCAGCCGTTTCAGTTCCTGACATCATCCTGATAATTTGCTGTCATTGCCGCGACTCTTGTTCTCAGGTAAGAAGTGGAAATGGGTACATACATGATGTGATGCTCTTTTGATTGTGTGCAGTGAGGGGAGGAGATTGAGAAGATGGGAGGGGGTACGGGGAAGGTAGGTGGTATGGGGTGAAGAAGGAGGCGTCAGGGGTGTGTGTGTGTGTGTGTGTGTGTGTGTGTGTGTGTGTGTGTGTGTGTGTGTGTGTGTGTGTGGGTGGGCAGGTGGAGGCGAAGGATAGGCATATGTGTTTGATGGCATCTACTAGCCTAGGTGTACGTACACATGTATGTGTGCGTGCGTGTGTATGTGTGTGTGTGTGTGTGTGTGTGTGTGTGTGTGTGTGTGTGTGTGTGTGTGTGTGTGTGAGTGAGCACCCACAGTGTATGTGTGCATCAAATTCATCAGTTTATTAAGTTTCTGATGAAAGTTGGTGTTACACATTTCGAGAAGAGTATGATGGTCCTCCTGGCGCAGCTAGGACAGTAAGATCTGATATTGGTCTCCTCTGGTGGATCACTCTATATAGTACAGTAGGATGACTTGCTGTGGAGTGCTTGTACTCAAATTGTAGTAGAATCTGCTTGTGTGTGGCTGCATTTGGGGAAACACAGTGTGTAGGATCAGTCTGGCAGAACTACAGACTTTGCACTGAAGAGGTGAAGCTATTGTATAAGAATAGATAGTTGTCTGTGACATGACATATTTAGGTAGAATAATAAAACTCTGTGCTGGTATATATCCGTAGGCATTTCATATTTTCCCACTCACATTAATTTGTACAAATATAGTAGAGTCTGAAAACGGAAAAAATCTCCAGATTAATGGATAAAAGATAGATGTGAAGAAAAAACACCAAGGCTGTCCATTTTGATGTGAGAGAGAGAAAGAGAGAGAGAGAGAGAGAGAGAGAGAGAGAGAGAGAGAGAGGGAGAGAGAGAGAGAGTAGGGGGGGGGGGGGGAGGGACTGCAATGATGCCAAAATCAGGAACTGAGACTCGGTGACAGCTTCCTCTAAATAGGCAGCTGATAATGATGAAGCTCTCATCAAATACAGTTGACAGAAAGAGGGCTAATGCTGTATTCTGCTGACTTTGTAAAGTTCCCATGTTATGTTTTGTGGTGAAAGGAAATTAAAAGGATATAATCATTCCTCTACCCAGGCTACTTACATGCTAAAACTTTTCTTACAATCACAATAGCAGCCTGTGTGTTGTTCATCTAGCTGCTTAGGGACTTTCTGGTTCTGTCGGATTCGCTGTCAGCTTTGGAAGCCATAGCTGGCCGCAACCTTCAGCATCCAGAACTTTTGCATTTCTTTGAACTTTTTAGCAAGTTGAAAGCGGACGGTTACAACATTACTCTTGCTTGGGTTCCTGGTCATGTTGGCATTGGCGGGAACGAAATGGTTGATCGTTTAGCCAAGAACGCCACAAGAGAGAAACTGTCCAACATTTATATCCCCTGTTCAGATGTGAAACCCAAAATTAACGATTATGTGAGAGACCTCTGGCAGGAGGATTGGAACACACAGACGAGTAACAAACTCTTTCAGATCCGTCCAAACCTTAAGGACTTCCTCCCATCCACGTCGGGGGGTCGTAAAGAGGAAACGGTTCTGTGCCGGCTGCACACCGGCCATTCGTATTTTACCCATGCTTACCTTTTAAAGAGTGAAGAAGCTCCGTGGTGCATTCCATGTCATGCGCCACTCACCATGAAACATGTTCTTTTAGAGTGTTGGGACTTGCACGATGTGAGACACAAACATTTTACAGCGGAGTCCATGAAGATCCTGTTCAGGGATGTCCCGCCTGATGTGATCCTTGAGTTTTTGAGAGAGATTAACATTTTTCATCTGATTTAAGATTTTACGGAAGAAAGATTTTTAACAGAGTTTCTGGTGCGTTTGTAGACGATGTCATTTAATGAGATGTATGAAAGTGGTTTTTTTTTTATTTTTTTTTTTATATGACTGGTGAGTTGATTTTAACGTGGTGACAGCCCTGATATGGCCCTTTGCGGTCGGCTGGGCTATAAGCAACATTATCTTATCCTAGCTTGCTGCAAGAGACAAGCACTGCAGCAGGCACACTTGGTAGCCGTGCACACAGCACTGCAAAAAGCTTGGCACCAGAGGTGCTATGACATTTTCAGCCCTATCCATTTTGTTGCCATATGAAACTAAAAACTATTTGAACCCCTTTTTCAGTTCACGCAGATTTCTTTCCCTGGTGGATTAAATCATCTTTCTGTGTGTTTGAACTTGATGGAGCTTTGGGCTTTCCCCTGTACTCTTGTAGTTTAGTGTGAATTTGAATCATTTAGATAATTTGTTGTATAAGTGTATATGGTTTATTAATTCTGATTGCTGTTTGGTAATATGATTGCTGATGGTTTTCAGGCACCATGTCTTCAGTCAAGGTAGCGGTAAGGGTTAGACCCTTCAACAACCGGGAAATGTCACGTGACGCAGAATGTATCATTGCTATGGACAACAACAAGACATGTAAGTGGTGTAACACGTGTGTGTGTGTGTGTGTGTGTGTGTGTATGTGTGTGTGTGTGTGTGTGTGTGTGTGTGTGTGTGTGTGTGTGTGTGTGTGTGTGCATGCATGTATGTGTGTTACTGGATGTGTGTTTTGTGTATCTATTTGCATACCGACAGGATAAGGTTCATACAGCCCTCCTCAGCTCTTGCTCAGATGGCTTAGGAGCTTGGACTTGAGATGAAATTCTCAGTAAAGGATGTCCTCATCCAGTGTAAAGCGATTCCTTGAGGATTCCCAGTGTTAAAGCGATTCCTTAAGGATTCCCAGTGTAAAGTGATTCCTTGAAGAATCCTCAGTAAAGATGTCCTCATCCAGTGTAAAGCGATTCCTTAAGGATTCCCAGTGTAAAGTGATTCCTTGAAGAATCCTCAATAAAGATGTCCTCATCCAGTGTAAAGCGATTCCTTGAGGATTCCCAGTGTAAAGTGATTCCTTGAAGAATTCTCAGTAAAGATGTCCTCATCCAGTGTACAGTGATTCCTTGAAGAATCCTCAATAAAGATGTCCTCATCCAGTGTAAAGCGATTCTTGAGGATTCCCAGTGTAAAGTGATTCCTTGAAGAATCCTCAATAAAGATGTCCTCATCAGTGTAAACGATTCCTGAGGATTCCCAGTGTAAAGTGATTCCTTAAGAATCTCAGTAAAGATGTCCTCATACAGTGTAAAGCGATTCCTGAGGATTCCCAGTGTAAGTGATTCTTGAAGAATTCTCAGTAAAGATGTCCTCATCCAGTTAAAGTGATCCTCGAAGAATCCTCAATAAACATGTCCTCTTCAGGTAAAGTGATTCCTTGCAGAATCCTCAATAAAGATGTCCTCATTCAGTGTAAAGCGATTCCTTGAAGAATCCTCAATAAAGATGTCCTCATTCAGTGTAAAGCGATTCCTTGAAGAATCCTCAGTAAAGATGTCCTCATCCAGTGTAAAGTGATTCCTTGAGGATTCCAGTGTAAAGTGATTCCTTGAAGAATCCTCAATAAAGATGTCCTCATTCAGTGTAAAGGATTCCTTGAAAATCCTCAGTAAAGATGTCCTCATCCAGTGTAAAGTGATTCCTTGAGGATTCCCATGTAAAGTGATTCCTTGAAGAATCCTCATAAAGATTGTCCTCATCCAGTGTAAAGTGATTCCTTGAGGAATTCCCAGTGTAAAGTGATTCCTTGAAGAATCCTCAATAAAGATGTCCTCATCCAGTGTAAAGCGATTCCTTGAGGATTCCCAGTGTAAAGTGATTCCTTGAAGAATCCTCAATAAAGATGTCCTCATCCAGTGTAAAGTGATTCCTCGAAGAATCCTCATAAACATGTCCTCATTCAGTGTAAAGTGATTCCTTAAAGAATCCTCAATAAAGATGTCCTCATCTAGTGTAAAGTGATTCTTTGAAGAATCCTCAATAAACATGTCCTCATCCAGTGTAAAGCGATTCCTTGAGGATTCCCAGTGTAAAGTGATTCCTTGAAGAATCCTCAGTAAAGATGTCCTCATTCAGTGTAAAGCGATTCCTTGAGGATTCCCAGTGTAAAGTGATTCCGTGAAGAATCCTCAATAAAGATGTCCTCATTCAGTGTAAAGCGATTCCTTGAGGATTCCCAGTGTAAAGTGATTCCTTGAAGAATCCTCAGTAAAGATGTCCTCATTCAGTGTAAAGCGATTCCTTGAGGATTCCCAGTGTAAAGTGATTCCTTGAAGAATCCTCAATAAAGATGTCCTCATCCAGTGTAAAGTGATTCCTTGAAGAATCCTCAATAAAGATGTCTCATCCAGTGTAAAGTGATTCTTGAAGAATCCTCAATAAAGATGTCCTCATCCAGTGTAAAGCGATTCCTTGAGGATTCCCAGTGTAAAGTGATTCCTTGAAGAATCCTCAATAAAGATGTCCTCATCCGTGTAAAGTGATTCCTTGAAGAATCCTCATAAAGATGTCCTCATCCAGTGAAGTGATTCCTTGAAGAATCCTCAATAAAGATGTCCTCATCCAGTGTAAAGTGATTCCTTGAAGAATCCTCAATAAACATGTCCTCATCCAGTGTAAAGTGATTCCTTGAAGAATCCTCAGTAAAGATGTCCTCATCCAGTGTAAAGTGATTCCTTGAAGAATCCTCAATAAAGATGTCCTCATCCAGTGTAAAGTGATTCCTTGAAGAATCCTCAATAAAGATGTCCTCATCCAGTGTAAAGTGATTCCTTGAAGAATCCTCAATAAAGATGTCCTCATCCAGTGTAAAGTGATTCCTTGAAGAATCCTCAATAAACATGTCCTCATCCAGTGTAAAGTGGATTCCTTGAAGAATCCTCACTAAAGATGTCCTCATCCAGTGTAAAGTGATTCCTTGAAGAATCCTCACTAAAGATGTCCTCATCCAGTGTAAAGTGATTCCTCGAAGAATCCTCAATAAACATGTCCTCATCCAGAGTATAGTGATTCCTTGAAGAGAGTATTATTCTGATAGTTATGGACTGTAGGTCATAGAGATGCTGTACCAGAGACATGAGCAGAGGTCTGCACAACTGTCTGTCGACAGTCCTGTGCCACAGGGTGGAGATGATGAAGCCAGTGCTGTCCTCAGTCCTCTGTCCTGTGCCACAGGGTGGAGATGATGAAGCCAGTGCTGTCCTCAGTCCTCTGTCCTGTGCCACAGGGTGGAGATGATGAAGCCAGTGCTGTCCTCAGTCCTGTGCCACAGGGTGGAGATGATGAAGCCAGTGCTGTCCTCAGTCCTGTGCCACAGGGTGCAGATGATGAAGCAGTGCTGTCCTCAGTCCTCAGTCCTGTGCCACAGGGTGGAGATGATGAAGCCAGTGCTGTCCTCAGTCCTGTGCCACAGGGTGGAGATGATGAAGCCAGTGCTGTCCTCAGTCCTCAGTCCTGTGTCACAGGGTGGAGATGATGAAGCCAGTGCTGTCCTCAGTCCTCAGTCCTGTGTCACAGGGTGGAGATGATGAAGCCAGTGCTGTCCTCAGTCCTGTGCCACAGAGTGGAGATGATGAAGCCAGTGCTGTCCTCAGTCCTCAGCCCTGTGTCACAGGGTGGAGATGATGAAGCCAGTGCTGTCCTCAGTCCTCAGTCCTGTGCCACAGAGTGGAGATGATGAAGCCAGTGCTGTCCTCAGCCCTGTGCCACAGGGTGGAGATGATGAAGCCAGTGCTGTCCCTCAGTCCTCAGCCCTGTGCCACAGGAGGAGATGATGAAGCCAGTGCTGTCCTCAGTCCTCAGTCCTGTGTCACAGGGTGGAGTATGATGAAGCCAGTGCTGTCCTCAGTCCTCAGCCCTGTGCCACAGGGTGGAGATGATGAAGCCAGTGCTGTCCTCAGTCCTCAGTCCTGTGCCACAGGGTGGAGATGATGAAGCCAGTGCTGTCCTCAGTCCTGTGTCACAGGGTGGAAATGATGAGCCAGTGCTGTCCTCAGCCCTGTTTCACAGGTGGAGATGATGAAGCCAGTGCTGTCCTCAGTCCTCAGTCCTGTGTCACAGGGTGGAGATGATGAAGCCAGTGCTGTCCTCTGTCCTGTGCCACAGGGTGGAGATGATGAAGCCAGTGCTGTCCCAGTCCTCAGTCTGTGCCACAGGGTGGAGATGATGAAGCAGTGCTGTCCTCAGCCCTGTGTCACAGGGTGGAGATGATGAAGCCAGTGCTGTCTCAGTCCTCAGCCCTGTGTCACAGGGTGGAGATGATGAAGCCAGTGCTGTCCTCAGTCTCAGCCCTGTGCCACAGGGTGGAGATGATGAAGCCAGTGCTGTCCTCAGTCCTGTGCCACAGGGTGGAGATGATGAAGCCAGTGCTGTCCTCAGTCCTCAGTCTGTGTCACAGGGTGGAGATGATGAAGCCAGTGCTGTCCTCAGTCCTCAGTCCTGTGCCACAGGGTGGAGATGATGAAGCCAGTGCTGTCCTCAGCCCTGTGTCACAGGGTGGAGATGATGAAGCCAGTGCTGTCCTCAGCCCTGTGTCACAGGGTGGAGATGATGAAGCCAGTGGCTGTCCTCAGTCCTGTGTCACAGGGTGGAGATGATGAAGCCAGTGCTGTCCTCAGTCCTCAGTCCTGTGCCACAGGGTGGAGATGATGAAGCCAGTGCTGTCCTCAGTCCTCAGTCCTGTGTCACAGGGTGGAGATGATGAAGCCAGTGCTGTCCTCAGTCCTCAGTCCTGTGTCACAGGGTGGAGATGATGAAGCCAGTGCTGTCCTCAGTCCTGTGCCACAGGGTGGAGATGATGAAGCCAGTGCTGTCCTCAGTCCTCAGTCCTGTGTCACAGGGTGGAGATGATGAAGCCAGTGCTGTCCTCAGTCCTCAGTCCTGTGTCACAGGGTGGAGATGATGAAGCCAGTGCTGTCCTCAGTCCTCAGCCCTGTGCCACAGGGTGGAGATGATGAAGCCAGTGCTGTCCTCAGCCCTGTGCCACAGGGTGGAGATGATGAAGCCGTGCTGTCCTCAGTCCTGTGCCACGGGTGGAGATGATGAAGCCAGTGCTGTCCTCGTCCTCAGTCCTGTGTCACAGGGTGGAGATGATGAAGCCAGTGCTGTCCTCAGTCCTGTGCCACAGGGTGGAGATGATGAAGCCAGTGCTGTCCTCAGTCCTCAGTCTGTGCCACAGGGTGGAGATGATGAAGCAGTGCTGTCCTCAGTCCTCAGCCCTGTGCCACAGGGTGGAGATGATGAAGCCAGTGCTGTCCTCAGTCCTGTGCCACAGGGTGGAGATGATGAAGCCAGTGCTGTCCTCAGTCCTCAGCCCTGTGCCACAGGGTGGAGATGATGAAGCCAGTGCTGTCCTCAGTCCTCAGTCCTGTGTCACAGGGTGGAGATGATGAAGCCAGTGCTGTCTCAGTCCTGTGTCACAGGGTGGAGATGATGAAGCCAGTGCTGTCCTCAGTCCTCAGTCCTGTGCCACAGGGTGGAGATGATGAAGCCAGTGCTGTCCTCAGTCCTCAGTCCTGTGTCACAGGGTGGAGATGATGAAGCCAGTGCTGTCCTCAGCCCTGTGTCACAGGGTGGAGATGATGAAGCCAGTGCTGTCCTCAGTCCTGTGCCACAGGGTGGAGATGATGAAGCCAGTGCTGTCCTCAGTCCTCAGTCCTGTGTCACAGGGTGGAGATGATGAAGCCAGTGCTGTCCTCAGTCCTCAGTCCTGTGCCACAGGGTGGAGATGATGAAGCCAGTGCTGTCCTCAGTCCTGTGTCAGGGTGGAGATGATGAAGCCAGTGCTGTCCTCAGTCCTCAGTCCTGTGTCACAGGGTGGAGAATGATGAAGCCAGTTGCTGTCCTCAGTCCTGTGCCACAGGGTGGAGATGAATGAAGCCAGTGCTGCCCTCAGTCCTCTGTCCTGTGCCACAGGGTGCAGATGATGAAGCCAGTGCTGTCCTCAGTCCTGTGCCACAGGGTGGAGATGATGAAGCCAGTGCTGTCCTCAGTCTCTCTGTCCTGTGTCACAGGGTGCAGATGATGAAGCCAGTGCTGTCCTCAGTCCTCAGTCCTGTGTCACAGGGTGCAGATGATGAAGCCAGTGCTGTCCTCAGTCCTCTGTCCTGTGCCACAGAGTGGAGATGATGAAGCCAGTGCTGTCCTCAGTCCTCTGTCCTGTGCCACCAGAGTGGAGATGATGAAGCCAGTGCTTCCCTCTGTCCTCAGTCCTGTGCCACAGAGTGGAGATGATGAAGCCAGTGCTTCCCTCTGTCCTCTGTCCTGTGCCACAGGTGGAGATGATGAAGCCAGTGCTGTCCTCTGTCCTGTGCCACGGGTGGAGATGATGAAGCCAGTGCTGTCCTCTGTCCTGTGCCACAGGGTGGAGATGATGAAGCCAGTGCTGTCCCAGTCCTGTGCCACAGAGTGGAGATGATGAAGCCAGTTGCTGTCCTCTGTCCTGTCCCCACAGGGTGGAGATGATGAAGCCAGTGCTGTCCTCATCCTCAGCCCTGTGCCACAGAGTGGAGATGATGAAGCCAGTGCTGTCCTCAGTCCTCAGCCTGTGTCACAGGGTGGAGATGATAAAGCCAGTGCGTCCTCACCCCTTTGTGCCACAGAGTGGAGATGATGAAGCCAGTGCTGTCCTCAGTCCTCAGTCCTGTGTCACAGGGTGGAGATGATGAACCCAGTGCTGTCCTCAGTCCTCAGCCCTGTGTCACAGGGTGGAGATGATGAAGCCAGTGCTGTCTCAGCCCTGTGTCACGGGGTGGAGATGATGAACCCAGTGCAGTCCTCAGTCCTGTGTCACAGGGGGGAGATGATAAAAGCCAGTGCTGTCCCATCCTCAGTCCTGTGCACGGGTGGAGTGAGAAGCCAGTGCTTCCTCAGTCCCACCCGTGTCACAGGGTGGAAGTGAAGCCAGTGCTGTCCCAGTCCTTGCCGGGGAGATATGAACCAGGCTGTCCTCAGTCGTGTCACGGGGTGGAATGATAAAGCCAGTGCTGCCCAGTTTGGGGTTTTTTCTTGATTGCCTCTGGAGTGAGGTATCCTCCAGTGCCCTGGACGGGGCGCACCCAAGGGGTCTCGGCTTTGGCTGGGGGTCATTTTTATTTTGTGGAAACTTTTAGCTCATTTTTGGGGGCAAAGGGGTCAGGGGGTGAAAGGGTTTAAAAGGCCTTTGCTTGACTTTAGGCCCTTTTGATTAAAACCATTTGGGGTGGATGTATTTTTGGGGACTCTCCAATTCAGGTTTCGGGTTTAATGCAGTGGGGGGAGAGGAAAGGGAGTCTTTCCCACCTTTTTGCACCCGGCAGGTGAATGCTAACCTTCATGGCCACCCTTTAGGCTGTAGGGTTTGATTTAAAGAAGAAAAAAATTTAAGAAAGGGAGGAATAAAGCATGAGTTAGCATCTTTGGGAAATTTCCAAAGTTACACCACTTCTTTTTTCCCACTGCTGATGTTTAAAAATATGAATTCTGTTTTTGGACTGGAATCCATTGAATATCAGCTGGCAGGTTTCAGTCCCCACACCTGCAACCTAAACCCCAGGTTTAGATCAAGGACGGGAGCACACTGAGGGAAAGTTTCACGTGCAGTTGTCATCCCTCAACCTGAAACCCAAAGCCCAGGTTTAGATAAAAGGACAGGAGCACATGATGGAAAGTATCAGCTGTGCGGGTTGTCAGTCCCTACCCCTAAACCCAAACCCCAGGTTTGATCAAAGGAAGGAGCACATGAGGGAGAAGTATCGCTGTGCAGGTTGTCAGTCCTACACCTAAACCCCAAACCCCAGGTTTAGATCAAAGGGACAGGGCCACTGAGGGAGGGTATCAGCGTGCGGGTTGTCAGCCCCCTCCACCTGAAACCCAAACCCCGGGTTTTGATCAAAAGGAAGGAGACCTGAGGGGAAAAAGTATCAGCTGGCGGTTTGTCAGTCCTTCACCTGAAACCCCAAAGCCCATTTTAGATCAAAGGAAAGGGCACAAGGAGAAGTATCGGTGCAGGTTGTCAGCCCCTCACCCCAAAACCCCAAAGCCCTTTTAGATAAAAGGGACAGGACACATGATGGGAAGTATCAGCTGTGCGGGGTTGTCAGTCCCCACACCTAAAACCCAAAGCCCATTTTTGATCAAAGGCGGGGCACATGATGGAGAAGATAGTGTGCGGGTTTGTCAGTCCCTACCCAAAACCCCAAAGCCCGGGTTTGATCAAAGGACGGACACGGCGCCGCGGTAATCGAGCACGTTTAAAGTTCGTCAGCGCTTTGCCTTTTCCCCCCCGCTGGCAAAACCCAGCAGCCACCCCTTCCGACGGCTCAGCGAAGACCTGAGCTGTTTTGTGTAGTGTGGACGCTTCGGACCGGGGCAACACATTAAGTTATATTTACTGTGCAGTTGTTTTTAGACTAAATTTCTGTGTGCAGAAAAGCTCATGAGTACTGAGAATGTGAAAAAAAACGGCATTTCGACCAGCTTGGAGTACCAAATTAAGCATGTGTTAAAACTTTTGACAAAACTTTGGGGACGGACGCCGGCCTGCCGTGCGTGCGTCGTTGGCTGAGTGTTTTTTAAGCCAAAGTAGGTCCAACTTTGGAAAGCTCTTTGTGAACGAAAATTTGGCATTTGTAAAGGGGGTCGTATTTCACCGTTGTATACACACTTTTTTTTCATTTTGCTACATTTATTGTACTAGGGTTGCTGTGAGCAATAGGCCTAATTAAAGGGAAACGTGGGGGGAAAACATAAACTACAAGAAAAAATAACACTACATAACGTAAGGGTAGTAGGCCTAACAAAATAAGTAAACATTATCAAAAATTAAAATAAACTTCTTTCCAATCACTATACTATTTTATCGGAAAATTAAAATTAAAGTTTCTGTTGGTAGTACCATTAGGGTGTTTTTTTATGTGTGTGTGTGTGTGTGTGTGTGTGTGGGGTGTGTGTGTGTGTGTGTGGGTGTTTGAGAGAGGGGAGAGAGAGAGAGAGAGAGAGGGGGAAAGAGAGAAGAGAGAGGGGGGAGGGGGGGTGGGGGGGCCAAAAAGGATTAGGGAACAAAACGGTCATTCTCTCACTGTACATTTAGAACTTTAAAAAAGGTCTTGTGTAGATTTTGGGGAAAAAGGTCTAAAAATTAAAGAAAATAAAAACAAATCAGTGGTAACAGTTTGAGTGTTGCTTCTAAATAAATGTAACTTCAAGGAATTTTTGGGAGATAGGGAGGAAGTACATTAAAATAGTCTGTGTTTTTTGGCAAGAACTTTGAAAAATCTGTTAAACCCCAAAAATTCAACTACGAAAAGAGCCGTGCTTTGGCGAATTTGAAAAAACCCTAAAAAATTTTGGCCTGTTTGACCCCAGTTTATCGTCAGTCAGTGTGCGCATGCGCTCACTTTCAACAGCAAGTAAAGGGGGGAGCCCCAAAAAAAAAGAAAAGAAATCTCCCCGTTCTCAAACAGTATTCCCAAACCACAAAACGAAAGTGAAATAAAACCCCTTGATTTTGATTGATATTTCATTTTTTTCTATCAAGCCACAAACCCCCGGCAAAAGTCCCTAGAACGTATCAGTGCAGTTTTGTTGAAAGAAAAAGCATACAAAAAGTATATCCCAAATTGGAAAACAAAAAAATTGTGTACATAATCATCCTAAAAAGAAAGCTTATAATTTCTTTCAATTTGACATATTTCATAAATAAAAAGTTGAATTGCAGTTTGTAAGGGGGTGTATTAAAGCTAAAAATATTGCCCTTTTGTTTCCAAGTTTATATATATTAAAAAATATTGGTTTTAAATTTTTACGAAGTGAGAGTAACTACTGAAATCAACTATGTTTTTGTTTTAGATTTTTTTTTAAAAACGGGCAAAGTGTACTTCATGTTAAAGTGGGGGGGTGGGGGGACGGGTGGGGGGGGGGGCGGTTTGGGGAAGGAGGGGGAAACGCAAAACCCCTTCAGTGTAAACACTTTTCTGTAACACAAGCCGTGTCTGAGATGTAGGACACACCACGGAAAAAGTCCCAAACAAGACGTTTGTGTTGTGTTAAAAAGTGATATGAACAGTTTTTGGATGAGAAGTGGATTGACACACAACCAGTTTCCCTACAAGGGTCGGATCCCAATGTGTGGTTTTGGGGGTGCGTGCGTGCGTGGGGGGCGGGGGCCGTGGGTGCGGTGGGGTTGGTTGTGTGTGGGGGGTTTTTGGGGTTTTTGGGAGTTTGGGTTTTTTTTTTGTTTTTTTTTGTGGTGTTTTTTTTTGTGGGGGTGTGTTTTTTGGTTTTGGGGTGTGTGTGTGTGTTTTTTGTGTGTGTGTGGGGTCAGTGTGTTTTTTTTTTTTGTTTGGTGTGTTTTTTGTTTTGTGTGTGTGTGTTGTGTGTGTGGTGTGTGTGTTGATCGTTTTGTTCTGTTAAAAAAGGTCATGCATTGACGTCGGGGTTTCAATTCAGCTTCTCTCTCTCTCTCTCTCCTCTCTCTCTCTCTCTCTCTCTCTCTCTTCCCCCCCCTCTTCTTCCCTTCCTCCCCCCCCCCCCCCCCCCCCCCCCCCCCCCCCCCCCCCCCCCCCCTCTCTTCCTGTCTCTCTCCCTTTTCCCTCCCTCCCCTTCCCGGACCCCCCCCCTCGGGTTCGTATGGTGTTTTGCCGTGTATATGTTGTGTTTGTGTGTGGTGTGGTTTTTTTTTGTTTTTGTTTTTGTGTGTGTGTGTGATTTTTCTGTTTTGTTCTGTGAATTTCATTTTGATGCCGTTCAGTTTCAGTTCAAAGTTTCTCTCCTCTCTCTCTCTCTCTCTTCCCCTCCCCCTCTCCTTTCTCTTCTCTCTCCTTCTCTCTCTCTCTCCTTTTCCCCCCCCCCCGCCTCAGGAAATTTCGTATCCCCCCCCCCCCCGTGTGCCGTGTTTTTTTTTTGTAATTTTTTTTAGTGTGTGTGTGTTTTTGTGGGTGTGTGTGTTTTTTTTTGTTTTTTTGTGTGGTTTGTGTGGAGAGAGGAAAAGGGGGAGAAGGGTGTGTGGGTGTTGGTTTGTGTGAGGGGGAGAGAGAGAGAGGAGGGGAGAGGGGGGGTTTGTGGGGGGGGGGGGGGGGGTGTTTTTGGGGGGGTGTGGGGGGGGGGGGGGGGGAGGGGGGGGGGAGAGGGGGGGGGGGGGAGCGGGGGGGAGGGGGGGGGGGGAAAGGGGGGGGGGGGGGGGGGGGGGGGGGGGGGGGGGGGGGGGGGGGGGGGGGGGGGGGGGGGGGGCCAGTTTGGTGCGTTGTCTGGTTTTCTCCGCTGCTTTTATTTTTTTGGGGGGGGGGCGGCATCGGGGGTGTTTTCTTTTTTTTTAAAATTCCCCCTCCCCTCCTCTCTCCCTCTCTCTTCCCTCTCTTTTTTTATGTTTTGGGGGGGTGGTCAAATTTTTTCTCTCTTTCCCCCCCCAACTCCCCCCCCCTCTCTTCACAACCTTCTCCCTCTTCCTCTACTTTTTTTTTTTTTTTTTTTTTTTTTTTTTGCAGCGCGCCGGTGCCCTGTGCAGTTTCTTTTTTTTTTTCCCTATTATTTTATAAGGGGAAAAAAATTTGCGTGCAGGTCTTGGTGTCATGTTTACCAACCATTCCTTTTACTCTCTTTTTTTCTTCTCTTTTTCTCTCTCTCTCTTCTCTCCTCTCTCTCTCTCTCTCTTCTCTTCCCCTTCTTTCCTTCACAGACACGACGCACACCAACACCCCACACACACACACACACAAACCAAAACACACACACACAATACACACACACACACACACAACACCACACAAAACTCATTTTGGGGTTTGCAGCGTTTTTTCGTCAACGCGGGTTTGTTTTTGTTTTGTTTTTTTCCATTAGTCAGGCTGTTAAAAGTTCATCCCCTAAACCCCAAATCTGTAATGTTAATAAATAATGAGGGTATTGACGGTAAGTTTCTGTTTTATGTACTATTGTAGTGCGCCGCTGTGTGCATGCTGTGCGCAGTGTGTGTGTGTGTGTTTGTGTGTGTGTTGTGTGTGTGGTGGTGTGTTTGGGTGGTGCGCGCGCCCCGTGCGCCGCGTACGGCTTTCGTTCGTGATGTGAAGAATTGGAAAAGTTAAGAATAACCCCTTTGCAGAAAAGCGCCCCCACAGTGTGTTGTGGAAAGACAATCCCGCTGTTTTCGGGGTACACTCGCCCCCGGTGCAGCCGTTTTTGAAACATTGGCACTTTTGGGCCGAACAGACACAAAGCGTGTGGTTCGCTATTCCCACGCTTTCATACAAACGCCTTGGGGGCCTTATCTTCAGACACCTAGGGGGTTTTAGATACCGACCCCTACCAACATAAAAAGACCGGCTGGTTGGTCGCGCGCGAACAATTTTACTTCTGTTTTTTCTCACGATTTTGAAGAATTTGATCAAGCGACTTAAAGCGCATGAACGCCGTTTAAAAGGGGCACAGAGGGAGAAGTATCACTGTGGGTTGTCGTCCCCACACCCGAAAACCCCAAAACCCAGGGTTTTGATCAAAGGGGAGGAGCCACTGATGGAAAAATATCAGCTGTGCAGGTTTCAGTCCCCACACTGAAACCAAAGCCCCGGTTTAGACAAAAGGCAGGGGCACAGATGGAGAAGTTTAGTGTGAGGGTTGTCTCCCTCCCCTGAAACCCAAAGCCCAGGGTTTGAAACAAAAAGGGAAAGGAGACACTGATGGAGAAGTACAGCTTGCAGGTTGTCGTCCCTCACCGAAACCCAAAGCCAGGTTTAGATCAAAGGACAGGAGCCATGATGGAGAAGTATCAGCTGTCGGTTGTCAGTCCCCCACACCCGAAACCCCAAAACCCCGGTTTAGATCAAAGGAAGGGCACACTATGGAGGAAAGGGGGTCGCGGAGGTTTTCAGCCCCAACCTGAAACCAAAAAAGGTTTAGATCAAAGGCGGACACACTGAGGAGAAATATCAGCTGTGCAGGGTTTTCAGTCCCCACACCTGAACCCCAAAGCCCCGGTTTAGATCAAAGGGCAGGAGCACATGATGGGGAAGTATCAGCTGTGAGGTGTCAGTCCCCCACACCGAAACCCAAAACCCCGGTTTGATCAAAGGGACAGGAGCCCCCTGAGGGGAAGTATCAGGTGCAGGTTTTCGTCCCCCACACCTGAAACCCAAAAACCCAGGTTTAGTCAAAGGACGGAGCACACTGATGGAAAGTATCAGCTGTGCAGGTTGTCAGTCCCTCACTCTGAAACCCAAAACCCGGTTTAGATCAAAGGACGGAGCAACGATGGAGAAGTACACTGTGCAGGGTTTTCGCCCCACATCGAAACCCCCAAAACCAGGTTTAGATCAAAAGGGCAGGAGCACACGATGGAGAAGTACAGCTGTGCAGGTTGTCAGCCCCAATCTGAAACTGAAAACCCCGGTTTTGATCAAGGACAGGGGCACACTGAGGAGAAGTACAGCTGTGCGGTTGTCAGTCCCTCACACCTGAAACCCAAAAACCCGGTTTAGATCAAAGGAAGGGGCACAGATGGAGAAGTATCAGCTTTTAGGTTGCAGTCCCTCACACCCGAAACCCAAAGCCAGGTTTAGATCAAAAGGGCAGGGCACATGATGGAGAAGATTTAGCTGTGAGGTTGCAGCCCCACATTGAAACCCCAAAACCCAGGGTTTTGATCAAAAAAGGGCAACTGATGGAAAGTATCAGTGTGCAGGTTTTCAGTCCCTCCTCGAAACCCAAAGCCCCCCGGTTTGATCAAAAGGGCGAGACACTGTGGGGAAGTATCGCTTGCAGGGTTTTTCAGTCCCTACACCGAAACCCCAAAACCCGGTTTTGATCAAAGGAAGGGGCACACTGATGGAGAATTATCACGTGCAGGTTGTCAGTCCCCACATCTGAAAAAACCCCAAAGCCCCGGTTTAATCAAAGGCAGGAGCACATGATGGGAAATATCGCTGGCAGGTTGTCAGTCCCCCACTCTAAACCCCAAAGCCCCGGTTTAGTCAAAGGACAGGAGCACATGATGGGGGTAAACCCGACAGGTTTTTCAGTCCCCCCACAACTGAAACCCAAACCCAGGTTTAGATCAAAGGGCAGGGGCACACTGAGGAGGGAAATATCAGCGTGGCAGGGTTTTCGTCCCTCCATCTGAAACCCAAAGCCCGGTTTTTGACAAAGGGGAGGGCCCCATGAGGGAGATCAGCGGAGGTTTCAGTCCCCCACATCGAAACCCAAAACCCAGGTTTAGATCAAAGGAAGGAGGCTACACTGATGGGGAAAAAAACTTTTTCAAATCCAACTTTAAGATTTTTATCGTCTGTCATTGGGGCTTGAGTTTTGTTCTGGTCACACACAAATTTTTTTTATTCCCCCTCGTATCTTTAAAAAGGTTAAAAAACACCTTGATACCCCGGGATTACCACTCACTTAAAATTTTTCTTGTAGGCTGCGGGATGTACATGATATCAGACTTAAACAGGGCGAAACGCATGAAAACCTTTCCCAGAGATGTTCTACAGAAGTGATTTTGTATTTCCTGAAAGGGGTAAATATTTTTTGGATCTGAAAATTTTTGGGAAAGATTTTAAAGCAATTTTTTTGTGTTCTCAAAAAATTGGGGTTTTTGGTGCTGTGCATGTTTTTCTTTTTTCCTTTTTCAAAAATTGTAAGGTCTGATTTTGATGAGAGCAGGCTGCAACATGGGGCCCCTTTAGGCAGGGGAAAGTTTTACAATGTGAATCAGTTGAAAAAATTGAGTGAAAGACTGGTAAAGACTGGTGGTGCCCCTTTTTCAGGGCTGCACTTTTGGGCCCCCTTGCAAGGTTAAAAAAATTAGATCAAAAGGACAGGAGCCAGTGCGATAAAGGCTACAGGCGTTCTTTTCTGCCCGGTGTATCTTGATTGGCGGGCGTCACTTTTTAAAAAGTGTCTTCCGGAAACGAACCATAGAAATTCCCAGATAATTGTAGTTATCCCAGGCAGATCGATTAAACAACAAAAAAACCCTGGTTTTTTACCAGATTTTTCTGCCGTCCTAAGTAAAGAGGACTGAACAGAAGTAAGTACAGTGTGGTAATGACAGTTGGGGCAGCAGACTACTTTCTTGATGGCAGCGTGTGTACCTGCATGTTTGCCGAGGAGGAGAAAAAAAAGGGGGTTACTGTTTTTTTTTTTTCAGCTGATTAAAAAAATGAAAAGGAGACACCGCTTTGGTTGACTTTTCATTGACGTGCTATGAGGGGGATTTATAAGTGCCTCACTGACCCCACTTGCTAAGTCCATTCGAGAAAAGGATGGGGGGAGGGGTGGGGGGGAGTGAAGTGGGAGGAGGAAAAGTGTGATTGATTTTCCTGGGCGACTACTCTGCCCGGGTTTTTCCGGAACAATTGGATACAAACAGACAAAGGAGAAGCATAAATTTTGGGTTGTCTTCCACAAGTTTTAGGGTTTTTCTGGCCCTGGGAGAGTTTTTTGGTTTTTTGATCTTGTGTGCCCTGTTGAGAAGGGGGGGAAAATCCTCTAAAAATTGCTGTTTCAACTGGAGAAGAAAATGAGTCACTTTCTCGTGTGTGGTGGGGGGGGGGTTTTGTGGGGGTGTGTGTGTGTGTTTTGTGTGTTGTTGTTGGGGGTGGTATGTGTTGTGTGGGTGTGGGAGAGGGGAGAGAGAGAGGGGAAAAGAGAGGAGAAGAGAGAGAGGGAAAAGAGAGAGAGAAGAGAATGGTGTAGCACATGCACATTTGTATGTTTTGGGGCTTTCGGTAATATGAAGAAACCAAAATCTTTTAAAAATGAAATGAAAATTTGAAATTGCCTGAATTTGTTCTTCATTTTTTATCTTCTGTCTTTCTTGTCCATTTCATTTGTTTGTGTACATTTTAGCTGCTTAGCGTGTCTTTGTATCAGTTTGATTGTGCACTTTTTGTTTATTGATGTTACTCATAGTGCATTTATTGTTTGTGCTCAGTCGTGGATCCTTGGTACATGCTTGTTTCAGCTATCACAAACCCCAAAGCGGGTCCCAAAGATGCCAAGACCAAGAGCTTTGAATTTGATCACTCATACTGGTCACACACCGACGTGAGTCTCCATATGTCTCTGTCTGTCTGTCTGTCTATCTCATGTGATCACCAAAATAAACCAGACGCAAGAGCTTTGAGTTTAACTGTAGTAGGGTGGCACGCTGGTGACAGTGTTTGTCTCTGTCTCTGCCTGTCTTTGTGTTTGTCTGTTTATCTTTACTAACTGACCAGTCCCTCAGAGAATCCAAAACTAAGGGCTTCATGTTCGATCACTCGCACTGATGTGACATGCTAAGTATTTCTGGGTTTGGTGTTTGTCAAACATACAAGATCTGATTGACTTTCTCTTTCTGTGTTGCCATCTGATGTCTGTCACTCTTTCAGCTTCTTTCTTTTTCTGTCTGGTGTTTGTCGAAATATACAAGATTTGACTGTCTTTCTGTTTCTGTCTTGTTACTGAACAGCTCTCTCTCCCGGTCTGTTTCTCTTTCTATATCTGTGTGTGGCTATCTCTGTCACTGTCCCTTTTCATGTAGCTCTCTCTGTCAGTCTGTTTCCTTCTACCTGAGGGCTTTTTTACATAACTTCTTTATTGCACAGGTATGTGTGTGTGTGTGTGTGTGTGTGTGTGTGTGTGTGTGTGTGTGTGTGTGTGTGTGTGTGTGTGTGGAAGCTCTTTCCCTCACATCTCTTCCTCTATCCCTTTCTGAGTCCTCTCTTTCTCCCTTCCCATTTCATTCTACTCTTTCTTTCTGTCTTTATCATTTTGCTCTGAGTGTGTGTGTGTGTGTGTGTGTGTGTGTGTGTGTGTGTGTGTGTGTGTGTGTGTGTGTGCATGCACACTGATATTTTCATCATTTGAATGTCATGGCGATAACCTGAATTGTATTGAAACTTGTCAGCAAAGTGAAAGATCACAAATTCAGGGGAATGAGGGGTCACTCTCTATCATAATGCTTGTGATCTTGCAGGCCAGCGATCCGTGTTTTGCCTCTCAGCGCAAGGTGTATGAGGACATAGGACTGGAGATGTTGGACCATGCCTTTGAGGGCTACAATGTCTGCATCTTCGCTTATGGCCAGACTGGCTCTGGCAAATCCTACACCATGATGGGCCGCAGTGATCCAGGCCAGGAAGGAATTATTCCCCAGGTAAAAGACAGAGACAGGGAGAGAGAGAGAGAAGGCGGGGGGGGGGGGGGGGGGGGGGGGGGGGGGGGGGTTA
>CM031617.1:16923530-16938530 GCA_018398815.1 Conus ventricosus | reverse complement strand
GGTAGGAGTGGAGGGGGTGACTCTCTTGTGACTATTGATTTTTCCCCTCTGGCACTGTGGCATCCTCCTCCACACAAGCGGGCTTCCTCCCTTCCTTCCGCCTGGTGTGGAGGTATTGATTTGCTTCCCTCTCCTGTCCCATTCCCAGATTGCTGACTTGCATGCTGCAGGGGAAGTGGGACCTTTTGCTGGACAGGAGTTCAAGAGGCATCTTCAGTGGTTTTGTTCCCATTTCAACATGCCGTACCCTCCTGTCCCTATCCTCACATCCTCCTGTCATCTCTCCCTGCCCTTTTTTTGTGTCTGCAAGCTTTTTGCTGTGTTCTCTCTGAAAGCTGCTTTATGTCTGGTTGGCATGGAGGACAAGGGATTGAGTTCCATGTGGTAAGGGGTTTGGGTGTTACAGCTGGTTAGGATCTGTGCTGGAGGCTGCACAGCAGGATTAGGGGGTGTCATTTATCAGATGTGGGTGCTAGGTTCGTTTTCCTCAACTGAATAATGATGACCCTGAAAGGGTCGTCTGTGATGTCTGAGCTATCAATCATGATGCAACAGAATTATGATGATATACTGTAATAAATGATAGTATAACAGAAATATGATAATAAAATGAATTATGCTATGACAGAAATGTAATGATATACTGTAACAAATTGTGGTATAATACAACTGACACTGAAGCATGACCATTTCACTGCAGATTCCAAGAAAACCTTGTTCTGACATGTTACATGTGATGTGTGTATGTTTTTAATTTTTTTTTATTTTTAAAGCATTTCGTTTTTCTCATTTGATCTGACAGAAACATGGTTAATGACAAACTTTGTTTTAGATTGGTTTGTAAGTTTCCACTCTTGACATGGTTTGGGGTTTTGGTCCAAGCAGTTCATTTGATCATCATTTTGATTTCAACTTGTTTGCTGTCCCAATGTGGCCTCTGTGACTGGTTGGGTTATGTACAACATGACCTGAGAGATACAGATGGTTGGGTTATATACAACATGACCTGAGAGATGCAGATGGTTGGGTTATATACAACATGACCTGAGAGATACAGATGGTTGGGTTATGTACAACATGACCTGAGAGATACAGATGGTTGGGTTATATACAACATGACCTGAGAGATACAGATGGTTGGGTTATGTACAACATGACCTAAGAGATACAGATGGGTGGGTTATATACAACATGATCTGAGAGATACAGATGGTTATGTACAACATGACCTAAGAGATACAGATGGGTGGGTTATATACAACATGATCTGAGAGATACAGATGGTTGGGTTATATACAACATGACCTGAGAGATACAGATGGTTGGGTTATATACAACATGACCTGAGAGATACAGATGGGTGGGTTATATACAACATGACCTGAGAGATACAGATGGGTGGGTTATATACAACATGACCTGAGAGATACAGATGGTTGGGTTATATACAACATGACCTGAGAGATACAGATGGTTGGGTTATATACAACATGACCTGAGAGATACAGATGGTTGGGTTATGTACAACATGACCTGAGAGATACAGATGGTTGGGTTATATACAACATGATGTGAGAGATACAGATGGTAGGGTTATATGCAACATGATCTGAGAGATACAGATGGGTGGGTTATATACAATAATGATAATAATAATGAATACTTATATAGCGCCTATTCTCGGCTAGAGGCCAAGCTCTAAGCGCTTTACAATCCACACTCGTTTACACAACGGGCTGCCTACCTGGGTAGTGCCGACTGAAGAGCTGCCAGCTGGCGCTTCATTCAGTCGTTTCCCGTGTCATCCAGTCAGTATCGTTCAATATCGATCACTCATTTTCCTTATTTCCTTCATTCTTTCCATTTCTCACGCAGGGTGCATGCTATGTGTAACGTGTCATCCATACTAACGGCCAAACTGGCCTACTCTTCCGAAAGTTGGTGATGGGATTTTATGTGTGTGCAAGATGTTATGCGTGCGTTCACACACGGAGCCTCGGTTTATAGTCTCATTCAAAGGACTGTATGGGAAATGGAGCCCCGGCGGAGGTTTGAACCCGCAACCCCAGGATCACCATGATTATGAGTCCGGCGCTCTACCAACTGAGCTATTCCGGCTCCCAATATATACAACATGATCTGAAAGATACAGATGGTTGGGTTAAATACAACATGATCAGAGAGATACAGATGGTTGGGTGATATACAACATGACTTTAAAGATACAGGTGGGACAGTTTGTGCTGGAAAACTGCTTTCCCTAGGATATCTCTTTTAGGATACTCAAAACTTGACACATGTAACAGATTTTGCAGAGGATGTCTACTTCACATTCTGACAAACGTTTAATTTAACATTTGTATGCTGTATCGAACAGAGAATTTAAAGTACTTCTAAAAAATGTTTAAAAAAAAATAATAATGAAAAAAAGAGCTAAAAAAAGAGAAGAAAACACTGAAATTTGAAATTTAATATCATGGTGACATGACTTCTTTGGTGTTGATAACAAATTTAAAAGTACAAGGTTTTGACTTTTCATATACCTGCGTTGATTGAATCATAAAATGAGATAGGTAGGTTTTGTGTAAATATAGAAACCCATCCAGTTCTGTCAAAATCTTGCTATGGGCCGCACAGAAAAAAGTGAAAGGTTCTTGGGAACATTTTCTGTCCACAACAAGACAGCCCCTCCAAGACAGTCCAGTGTAGCCCTTGGGGGAATATTGTCTGTCGACAACAAGACAGACAGCTGTCCAATAGCCCTTGGGGGAACATTGTCTGTCCACAAGACAGACAGCTGTCCAACTGGCCCTCCAAGACAGTCCAGTGTAGCCTTGGCAGAAGTTGCCAGACATCAGTTTGTTTCATCAAGGAGGTGTCACTGCATGCAGACGAGTCCATGTATGCTACACCACATCCGCTAAGTTTCAAGACCTCACTACACATGATTTTAAGCTGATGAATAAATGAATTGATGACTAGTATGAGAGAATTTGAGAAGAGGGTCTCGTGGCTGCGACTTTGCAGATGTCTGACCTATGCATTAGCCCAACGGGCTGGTCAGACCTTGGGTACCTACCTAACATTGGCTGTGCCATCATTATCATTGTATGTGTGTATGGTGAGTGTATGTATGCGTATATGTGTGCATGGGTGTGTGGGCATGGGCCCCATGTGTGTGTGCGGTTTATGCGGTGTGCGAGTGCATGTTCATGAGTGTATGGTGTATGTGTGTATGCGTGCCCATATGTGTGTGTCTTGTGTGCGTGTGTGTGCACATGCGTGAGCATGCTTACACAAGCCCAAACACATGCATATCTGATTGCACACACACACACACACACACACACACAAACACACACACACACACACACACACACACATACACACACATTATACTGTCAGCTCAGGCTGGCTGTATGACTAAGAAGTTATTTCATTAGTGGGGGACTTCTTGGGTGGTGTCCTAGGTATACTGGATCAGAACAGATGTCACTGAACATTTCCCAAGTGACTTGTTAGCAGCACAGTGCCTCCTCTGGTGGGTGGCCTCTAGGTGTATTGGATCAGAACAGATGTCACTGAACACTTCCCAGTTGACTTGTCAGCAGCACAGTGCCTCCTCTGGTGGGTGGCCTCTAGGTGTACTGGATCAGAACAGATGTCACTGAACACTTCCCAGTTGACTTGTCAGCAGCACAGTGCCTCCTCTGGTGGGTGGCCTCTAGGTGTATTGGATCAGAACAGATGTCACTGAACACTTCCCAGTTGACTTGTCAGCAGCACAGTGCCTCCTCTGGTGGGTGGCCTCTAGGTGTATTGGATCAGAACAGATGTCACTGAACACCTCCCAAGCGACTTGTCAGCAGCACAGTGCCTCCTCTGGTGGGTGGCCTCTAGGTGTACTGGATCAGAACAGATGTCACTGAACACTTCCCAAGTGACTTGTCAGCAGCACAGTGTCTCCACTGGTGGGTGGCCTCGTGACAGCTTGATGCTGACTGCTTCCTGTGGGTTGCTGGTGCCATGGCTGCGATGGCACAAGCCAGGGTGTCGTGGTGGAGAGGACACCATGATGAGTGGCCTGAGAGTAATGCCATAGCACAGAAGAGGAGACAGCCCCTCCACACCCACCTCCCTACTGTCCAAACAAAAGAAAAAAAAGTTCATTAGCTGCTTTGGTGTGCAGGTGAGTTACATGGAGATCTACTGTGAGCGTGTGCGTGACCTGTTGAACCCCAGCAACAAGAACAGCCTGCGTGTGAGAGAGCACCCCCTGCTGGGGCCCTACGTGGAGGACCTGTCCAAACTGGCCGTCCAGTCCTTCGCCGACATCAACAACCTCATCGATGAGGGCAACAAGGCCAGGTCAGTCTGTCAAAGATGGGAGGATGGAGTGGTGGATGGGTGGGGAGGGATGCCATGCCGTCAGAAGCTATGGAAACAGATGAGTGGTTGGTATCAGTCCGAAGCTATGGAAACAGATGAGTGGTTGGTATCAGTCCGAAGTTATGGAAACAGATGAGTGGTTGGTATCAGTCCGAAGTTATGGAAACAGATGAGTGGTTGGTATCAGTCCGAAGTTATGGAAACAGATGAGTGGTTGGTATCAGTCCGAAGTTATGGAAACAGATGAGTGGTTGGTATCAGTCCGAAGTTATGGAAACAGATGAGTGGTTGGTATCAGTCCGAAGTTATGGAAACAGATGAGTGGTTGGTATCAGTCCGAAGTTATGGAAACAGATGAGTGGTTGGTATCAGTCCGAAGTTACGGAAACAGATGAGTGGTTGGTATCAGTCCGAAGTTATGGAAACAGATGAGTGGTTAGTATCAGTCTGAAGTTATGGAAACAGATGAGTGGTTGGTATCAGTCCGAAGTTATGGAAACAGACGAGTGGTTGGTATCAGTCCGAAGTTATGGAAACAGATGAGTGGTTGGTATCAGTCCGAAGTTATGTAAACAGATGAGTGGTTGGTATCAGTCCGAAGTTATGTAAACAGATGAGTGGTTGGTATCAGTCCGAAGTTATGGAAACAGATGAGTGGTTGGTATCAGTCCGAAGTTATGGAAACAGATGAGTGGTTGGTATCAGTCTTTCAGAGGAGATGAGAAGCTGAGGTCCCAGGGGCTGCATGCACCTGAGGCACATAGAAGAACCCATGTCGACTGCATGCACCTGAGGCACATAGAAGAACCCATGTCGACTGCATGCACCTGAGGCACATAGAAGAACCCATGTCGACATGGGGCTTGTCCCTGGCAACATTCTGGGGGTTTGAGGGAGGATGGGAAATTAGGGGTTGGCGTGGGCAGGGGGATAAAGTCGCAGAGAAAGATGAGCTGGCTGACATCAGCAGTGCAATTTGTGAAATGTTTCAGTCAAAGCCAGTTGTCTCCAGTTTTTCTGTTTTTGCAGATCTGCATACAAGAAGAATATATTGTACATGCTCAAAATATTCAAAATGGTTGATTGTGATGTAATAGTATGTTGGTGATGTTTGATAGTCATATCGATGATGATGCTACATTTTCTGTTTGATCGTGATGTTGTCCAGTTTTGTGATCTTGGTGCTAAATGATTATTATGACATTATGTATAATTACCATGATCTTTTATGTTATGTAGTTGTTCTCATTGTGATGTTACATAGGCACTGTATTTGTTTTCTCCTTCAGGACAGTGGCAGCCACCAACATGAATGAAACCAGCAGTCGCTCCCACGCCGTCTTCACCATCATCTTTACACAGAAGAAGTATGATCTTGTCACCAAGATGGTCGGAGAGAAGGTACAGAGGTTGTTTGCCTTGTTTGGGGTTTTAGTGTTAGTGTTACAGAGGAATCTCTGAATATCCCCTTCCCCACCCCCACCCCTTTCTCCTACAGAAACCTTGTAAATTTGATTTTTGAAGGAACTTTTGGAAGTAATCTGCTTTAGTTGTGAAATCTAACAAAGACCAAGACAAGAATGTTACAGAAAAGAAAGAGAACTCTGTTGAGCAGTCAGAAGCTATGTAATGAATGTTTTTTTTTCTGCCCTTTGTTGGTTTATTCTTTAAATCCACCAACTGCTGAAGATTGGTAGCCTCAGTGATGCCCAGCAGCAGTACAAACTTTGACGTCAGTCTGTGGAGATGATTACCTTGCTTACAATGTCCATAAATGTAAATTGGGTGTGTGAATGTCAAGAGTGGTGTCTTATGTAATACAGTTTGAGATAGAAGATGTGATCTTTTCGTTTTTAAAGACAGCTCGTAAACATGCATTTCTGGTGTGTGTGTGTGTGTGTGTGTGTGTGTGTGTGTGTGTGTGTGTGTGTGTGTGTGTGTGTTTGTGTGTATGTGTCTGTGTGTATGTGTAACACAGCTGTGTTAAATAATCAAGATAATGACTGCTTCATCATAATGGAATTTGATTTGGGGCTCTCCATGTTGAAGGCAAATTTTATTTATCTTCATCCTGAGAATGGATGTTTGGCTGGTTGGTGTTGACAAATTTATCACCTCTCTTATTTCAGGTGATGTTTTGGGGTGGGGAAAGAGAAGGGAGCTATGGGGACAGACCCTTTCATATGGGCAGTCTGTGGTGAAAACTGATGACAGTACTGGCAGTGAGGGGTGAATGACTGACCTTTGTGCCTTCTGTGTGTCAGGTGAGCAAAATCAGCCTGGTGGACCTGGCGGGCAGCGAGCGGGCAGATTCCACTGGAGCCAAGGGCACACGTCTGAAAGAAGGGGCCAACATCAACAAGTCACTGACCACACTGGGCAAGGTCATCTCCGCCCTGGCTGAGATGGTAGGTTCTTTCAGTTCACTGAGAATTCATGTGTTAATTGATGAATGTGCTGGCTGTGAGGGGGGCTGTGGTTGACAGTCCTGTCTGCCCACCTGTTTGTCTGTCACTCTTTCTTTGTTCCTCATCCAGAACGGTAGGTTTATTATTGGTGAGATTTTCTGTGTTTGCGACTTTTTATTCTGCATCACGTTAACCAAATTCTGTCTTTGGAGAACATGTCTAAATGTAGCACCAGTATGCATGTATTTTATTTTCATGTCATCCACCCCACCGTCACACAATGGTGTATTCTTCTCAGAAAGGTTGAATGGGGGAGGATTTAAAAAGCATGCAAAATTTTATGGATAAGTTTATGCACACTGCCTCGATTTAAAGTCTCACCATAGGGCCAGGATGGGAGTTGGCTCTAAACGAAAACTTAACTGTGTGGGATTGTAACTAGGATGCTGGAACAACAGTCTGATGCCTTAAGTCAGAGACAAGCTGGTCCCTTGGGCAGTTGAACTGTCGGAGTAACATTGGAGGAGAATCTGTTCAGTTTTGCTGGGCAGTCTGAAAGATGGTGTCTAGATGTGGTTGACTTTTAACACTATCCCTGCGTATGCGTGCAGTGTGAGTTTTCCCCCCTCCCACACACAGCCGCTTATGCTGACCCCCTGCCTACGTAGTGATTTTCACACTTTGGATTGGATGGGTGCAAGCATTCAGTCAAAGTTACTAACTTTCTTGTCTAAGCTCATTTGGTAGGGATTGGACGAAAGAGTGTGGAAGGATTTGTAAATCCTTGGCTTTCAGTAAAAGTTTCATTTTTTGTCCCATCTTCTGTGCTACCTCAGCCGCACACCCATGCCACTCATTCTGACTTTACACCCCACCCCACCCCCCACCCCCCACCCCCCACCCCCATTCACAGCCACAGTCTTAACCAGCCTGCCGCATCTCTGGAACTGGCAATCCACAAGGAGCAGCCAGTGTCAAGTCATCAAGAGGCAACCCACTGGAGGAAACACTGCACTGCTGCTGACTCACTTAGGTGGTGTTCAGTGGTGCTTGCTCTGATCCAACATATGCAGGTCACCACGTACAAAGCCATAATTTCTAAGTCGCAAAGCCAGCTTGAGTGAACTTTACCTCAGGAGGGGGCCACTACATCCATCCAGTGACAGTTCCCATGGATTATCCGATACCGGTGACCCTGACAGAATCAAACCAAGGCCACAGACATGGAGAGGACATCGAAACTGAGGTTACCATGAGAGCAAGGTATGAAGGGCCACAGAATCTGAGACTTTTGTTTTTGCTGATTAATGAGAATGAGTTTGAGAACGTGACGCTGCGGATTTCCATTCTGGTTTGAGACTGCATGGACAGGGCTGTACTCTACGCTTAGTTTCATAAAATGTCCTGGCATCAACCAGGCCCAAGAGATACAGACACCTGTAGTGTTGGTCAGGAAATAAGAACAACACTCAGCGACGCATCCATTTAGTGGATGAAACTCAACTGTGTGGTCCCAGTCTTTTCAGTTGAGCCCATAGCAAACTCGACTCTGGGTAGGACCCGGTCAGCGCAGAAAAATCCCATGTGGTTCTGACGGGAATGGATCCCACGACCCAGCTGGAAGTCCGGGCAGCTAACCACGTCATCTTGATGGGTGGTTCAGTGAAAGGTCTTGTGTCTTTGAAAGCTGGTCGTGTCTAACAGAGTAAGTGGTCATGGGAGCTTATTTTCAAGGAGAGGGAAACATTTGAGTGTTGTAAAATCTGGCTGTGACAGGCTCATGCCTAGACAGTTCAGCAGACGGCATGATGTCAGTGTTAGGATATGACATGAGCTTCATTCAGAAGAGAAGGAAGAAAGCTTACGGTAGTTTGGAAAATGTGTGGATGTCAAATCTAGCACACACACATGTGACCTGCATTTATTCTGGGGAGAATGCAGAGAAGGGGATGGAGATGGAGAGGTGGTGGGATGGGGGATTGGGGTGGTGTGTGGGAGAAGGAGGGTCAGGGAGAAAGAGGAGGGGAGGGAGTGGAGGCAGAGGAGGTGGGCAGGAAAGATGAAACTTACTTCTGTACTCAGGAAGGCTAAAGAATTTGAAGAGTTATCAACTCTTTTTTTCTTTATAATCATTTTTTTTTTTAGTGTTTATCTGTTCTTTTCATGGATCTCATGTGGTTGTGGTACAGTCTCTTTCTTGGTTAAGAATGTTGCACATGGTAGGAGATAGTGCCTTCTTCACACACATACAAACATATGTACACGTCGCATGCTCACACGTGCGCGCACACACATTTACACACACACACACACACACACACACACACACACACACACACACACACACACACACACACACACCCTCCCTCATACTTGTGTCATAATCATGCTAGTGGTGATTTCAATTGCAGAGCACGGAGACCAAAGTAAGATGACGATGGTGATGATTATGATGATGAAGTGTTGCATGTTGTGCTCAAGTCATTGTGTTGCATTTGAGTCGTCATGCTGTACATTGTGCTGGAGTCGTCGTATTGCATGTTGTGTGTGTGTCATCACATGATGCACCACTTCTGTTCATCACGCCTGCCAATAGTCAGTTGTGAATTTTACATCTACATTGTATTTTTAATGCAAATTCCTCCCACCCCACCACACTCCAAGTATTCCATTGTCAAGTTTACATCTACTTGTATTTTAAATGCAGGTTCTTGTCCTTCCCCTCCCCACCTTGCATTTTGTATTGGGTTTTTAAAATTGGAATAGGTGATTTTGATGGAATACATTTTGTGTTGGGTTTTTAAAATTGGAATAGGTGATTTTGATGGAATAGATTTTGTGTTGGGTTTTTAAAATTGGAATAGGTGATTTTGATGGAATACATTTTGTGTTGGGTTTTAAAAATTGGAATAGGTGATTTAGAAGGAATACATTTTTGGGGGGGGGGGGGGTTAAAATTGGAATAGGTGATTTTGATGGAATACATTTTGTGTTAGGTTTTTAAAATTGGAATAGATGATTTTGATGGAATATATTTTGTGTTGGGTTTTTAAAATTGGAATAGATAATTTTGATGGAATACATTTTGTGTTAGGTTTTTAAAATTGGAATAGGTGATTTTGATGGAATACATTTGGGTTGGATCTAAAAATTGGAATAGGTGATTTTGATGGAATACATTTTGTGTTGGGTTTTGAAAATTGGAATAGGTGATTTGGAATACAAAAATCCTGCTCTTCCTCCACACCCCTCCCCCATTCCCATTCCCCTCCACACCCACCCTGCCCTTTCTCTGCCCCCTCATGGTCATCTCCACCTCTATTGTTAGTTGTTCTGTTGCTGTTGGTCAGTTGTGGGTGCAGCAGTTATGTTTTCATGATATCCTTCCTCCTCCTCCTCCTCCTTCCCCTCTTTCTCCCAGACCCTCTGACCCTTTCTTTGGCTTTCCTCCCCTGTCCTCGTTCACCTCCAGAGCCTTCCTTCCTACAATGCACAAACTTATTTTTTTGTTTTTCTTTTTTCCTGTCTTGACATTTGGCGTGCTATGATGTGATACCATGGAATCCTCAGCGACCTCCTCCAGAATAGTTTTGAACCAGTTGTGGAAAGGAAGGCCATCATTACTTGGAAGGCATTACTGGGAACATGCACAAACCAAAATGTTCCTGACAAAAGTCTTTAAACAGAGTCCTTTTTGGGATGCAAGTGTAAAATAGATGGAGAAAACATTGTTCTAGAAAACAGACACATTGAAAAATGTTTCTGAAAAATGACACACAACCAGAAACCCAAGTCTGATTCTTTCCTGACAGATGTAACAAATTCACTCTTATGCCAAAGCAAGATTTTTAAAGATTTTGTTTTACACCTCTCAATACAAAATGCAATAGCTTAATATCAATGGAAACAATATGAAAGGAAGTTTCTACTCAGTATATTGTTAAATATCTTTTAGCAAATATCAAAACACTGTTGTGATTTTTAAAAAAAGAAGGAAAAACTTGCGATTTTGACTGCTGTGAAATATGAATGGCCAACACATCTCATCGTAAGTTCTTTGCGTCAAAAATACATTTCTGTTATAAATAAAACAAAAACAAAAACTTTCTGATCAGCTACAAGCTAAAACCAGGTGTGAACATGATCGTATCCATTTGATGGTAGAAGGAAAAACAGGACAATTCTTTTCAGGCTGCTGGCACAAAGGATAGACATGATTGACAGACACAGCCACCTTGCCATCACATCAGCACAAAGGATAGACATGATTGACAGAAACAGACCTTGCCATCACATCAGCACAAAGGATTGACATGATTGACAGAAACAGCCACCTTGCCAACACATCAGCACAAAGGATAGACATGATTGACAGAAACAGCCACCTTGCCATCACATCAGCACAAAGGATTGACATGATTGACAGAAACAGCCACCTTGCCATCACATCAGCACAAAGGATTGACATGATTGACAGAAACAGTCACCTTGCCATGACATCAGCACAAAGATAGGCATGATTGACAGAAACAGCCACCTTGCCATCACATCAGCACAAAGGATTGACATGATTGACAGAAACAGCCACCTTGCCATCACATCAGCACAAAGGATAGACATGATTGACAGAAACAGCCACCTTGCCATCACATCAGCACAAAGGATTGACATGATTGACAGAAACAGCCACCTTGCCATCACATCAGCACAAAGGATTGACATGATTGACAGAAACAGCCACCTTGCCATCACATCAGCACAAAGGATAGACATGATTGACAGAAACAGACCTTGCCATCACATCAGCACAAAGGATTGACATGATTGACAGAAACAGCCACCTTGCCATCACATCAGCACAAAGGATTGACATGATTGACAGAAACAGCCACCTTGCCATCACATCAGCACAAAGGATTGACATGATTGACAGAAACAGCCACCTTGCCATCACATCAGCACAAAGGATAGACATGATTGACAGAAACAGACCTTGCCATCAACATCAGCACAAAGGATAGACATGATTGACAGAAACAGCCACCTTGCCATCACATCAGCACAAAGGATAGACATGATTGACAGAAACAGCCACCTTGCCATCACATCAGCACAAAGGATTGACATGATTGACAGAAAGAGCCACCTTGCCATCACATCAGCACAAAGGATTGACATGATTGACAGAAACAGCCACCTTGCCATCACATCAGCACAAAGATAGGCATGATTGACAGAAACAGCCACCTTGCCATCACATCAGCACAAAGGATTGACATGATTGACAGAAACAGCCACCTTGCCATCACATCAGCACAAAGGATTGACATGATTGACAGAAACAGCCACCTTGCCATCACATCAGCACAAAGGATTGACATGATTGACAGAAACAGCCACCTTGCCATCACATCAGCACAAAGGATTGACATGATTGACAGAAACAGCCACCTTGCCATCACATCAGCACAAAGGATTGACATGATTGACAGAAACAGCCACCTTGCCATCACATCAGCACAAAGGATTGACATGATTGACAGAAACAGCCACCTTGCCATCACATCAGCACAAAGGGTTGACATGATTGACAGAAACAGCCACCTTGCCATCACATCAGCACGGCATGTTGAGAAAAGTCAAAGGGAGGGAGTGTCAGTTGATGGATTTCATTGTATCTACAGTGTTCTTGTTGTGCAGAATAGTTTCAGGGCCCTAGTGTCAGCTGTACAGGAGGAGAGCAGCTTGCATTGATGTGAATGTGTGTACATGTTGGCACAGGCATGTGTGCTCATAGTATCCATATGTATTGGTTCTTAATCCTCCAAAGGCCTGTGGATATTTTATTTGTGTTTTTTTTATTTTTTTCTGATTTTCTTGACTGTCTTTTCACCCATTCTAGTGTAAACAAGAACAGCTTCACGGTGCAGTATGTTGTTTTGTTTCCTTCTCTGACACTGTCGGTATGATGAGAGTGGCACTGCTTGGTTTTTCCACCTTTCCTCTCCCATTGCGAATGTGTGTGAGACACAGTGTCAACAGGTGATAGCCACAAAGGGTGCAGCCATATCCTGCTTTGATGACACCTCACAGACCAGCGCAGCATAGCCAGGCCTTGGCAGTGTGATGTGTGTGAGACACAGTGTCAACAGGTGATAGCCACAAAGGGTGCAGCCATATCCTGCTTTGATGACACCTCACAGACCAGCGCAGCATAGCCAGGCCTTGGCAGTGCTTCATGAATTGTCTACTTTCAAAATCTATTCCAAGAATCTGGCGTTTTGTGGGGAAAGGATCTGCTTTATAAAATTATCAGTGGAAAAAGGTGGGTTTGGGGATAATTATTTTTTCTTTTTAAAAGGATGAGCCGATGTTTGTTTAAGGTCAATGATGGTCCCATTCCTGTAGAAGTCAGTAACTGTCATGGACTTTTCAACATGGAGATGAACAACAGTTTAAGTTTTTATTTATTTCTTGCGGGAGATGAACAACAGTTAAAAGCTTTTACGAATTTCTTGCTCATTGTTGGATAAGTCACTGCAATTTCCCTGAAAATATTGATAGTCGGACACCGTGACGCAGATTTTTTTGCCTCCCTCTTTCGATCATTTTCTTTTAAATGGCTGATGAATTACTGTTTGTGATTGCCTTAGAAGACTGCAATCACAGCTTTGACCAAGACTAAGCTATCAAACTTCAACACACTTGTTGAAACTGGTGTTTTGCACGAATAGAAGCGTAATAACATTAACAAATTTCTCTTATTTTTTGTGTGTTAATCCGTTGACTGCTTACAAGGTCTCCTTATCCTATTGTGGTTGTGACCACAACATTACAAAACAGGTCTATCTGTCTGGATGTAGTTGTGGCTACAATGCTGCAAGACAGGTGTATGTGTCCTGATGTGGTTGTGAGCACAACATTACAAAACAGGTCTATCTGTCTGGATGTAGTTGTGGCTACAATGCTGCAAGACAGGGCTATCTGTCCTAATGTGGTTGTGAGCACAAACATTACAAAACAGGTCTATCTGTCCGGATGTAGTTGTGGCTACAATGCTGCAAGACAGGTGTATGTGCCTAATGTGGTTGTGAGCACAACATTACAAAACAGGTCTATCTGTCCGGATGTAGTTGTGAGCACTACAGTGCAAGACAGGCATGTTGTCATAGGTTTACTGTGATGTTTCACTGGCCGGACAAGTGAATGGAAGTCACATGTGATGACGGCGCAATTGAGTAGAAGGATATTTCTGTGCTATGAGTAAACATGATTTCAGTCCTGTTTTGGAGTTTCAAGCTGTAGTCCACATTGACCATTGAGCTAAGATCAGCAAGTGATGACAAAATGAAAGAAATTTTATTATTTATACCCATCCAAAGAAGTGCTTTAAGAGTTGGATGGTCTGAAATTCAAAAAAAAAAAAAAAAAAAAAAAAAAAAAGAGAATGTGTGTCTAGCTATTCATTGGATTTGGACAACTTTCTGGTCTGGTGATGTTGACATCAAGTGACTGGATCTCAAAAATCGATCTGGGCTGAAAACAAAACAAAACAAGTCGTATTGTATACGTCACATATTTTAACAAATATGCTGAACAGAAGGTTTGTCCATTTCTCTGTCATAAATGAGGGTAAAGTTTTGCCAGAGTGTAGTGGTTGAAATGTAGGGCCAGTGGGCCAGTAGCAGCAGATAGCAGTCAGCTGATTGATGTCTCTCTCACTACGTGTCTGCTGTATGAGATCCAGTCTTGTCTGATGTGACATATGTTAACCGCTTGTTTCCAGTTAATTTGCTGCTTTGGAGTGCACATGCTTTCAGTAATATTACGGAACTTGTGGTGTGGAAAGCTTTGTTGCTGTGTCCACATTGTGTTTGAGGAAGAATTCAGCTACAGCTGTTGGCTGCTGTGTAGACTACCCGGCCTCCTCTTGGTCATACTGCTTCTGTCTGCCTGTGTCTGTGTCTGTCTCTCTTTGCCTTGGTCTGTCTTTGTCTGTGTGTCTCTGTCTCAGTCTCTCTGTTTCTCTCTCTGTCTCTGTCTCTTTCTCTCTGTATCTGACTCTCTTTCATTTTATTCCTAAATTTTCTCTTCATGCATTCATTGTTCAGTGTTCACTGTTGGTTTCCTGTTGTTGTAGCTCGTTTCTTCAACATTTTTCTTAGCTTATAGAGATGGGTGTTGGAAAAAAAAATCATTCATA
>CM031617.1:16858530-16921030 GCA_018398815.1 Conus ventricosus | reverse complement strand
GTACCAGTAGCTGAACAATGACGGAAAGCAGTTGCAATTGAGATAGTGATAATAGTTGTAGCAGCTGTAGTAATAAAGGAAGTGCCAGTATGTCAGTACTAGTTGTTGTTAGTCACTGCAGCAGCAGTAGTTGAAGTACCAGTGGATGCAGTATTAACAGCATCAGAAGTGTTGACAGCAGTAACTATAGAAGTGCTAGAAGCAGCAGTAGCAAGCATAACAATGAAGCAACAATTTGGCTTTATTTCACTTGTTGTATGGTAGTACCATTAGCAGCAGCTGCCACAACAGACAAGACAGCTTAACCCGTTCAGTGCCTAAAAATAGTACAAACAAAGGTGTTCCTCAGGTGCCAGGGCAATCTCATGATTTGGGGGTCATAATTAACAAAAAATTCTAGCTCAGAAACTACAAAAGATAGAAAAATGAAATCTATATCATTTTTGAAGGAAATTGATGAAGATTTTGAATCTGTGCTTCTTTTGTTTTAATTTTGATAATAAAAAGTATTTAGGCATTTAGATTTGGACAGATTTTTTTGCACGATCAAAAACATATGTATTTACCACGACATCTTCACATCCAAACAAGCAAAAAAGTTGAAAATAAAGTTTGTATTGTCACACTACACCTGTAAATGAAAGTAAAACAGTTTGGAAGTCTATCAAGACGCTCACACTCGATGCAGACTGACCAGTCCACGACCACGCCCCCCCCCCCCCCCCCCTTCCCAACACGCCCCCTTGCTGGACTTCAACCCTCTCTTTCACCCCTCATCTTCCCCTACCTTTCCGTCTGCACCGTGTCACGCCGCGAGCAAGCCACGCTCCCCTCTCACGCCGACTTTCACATCACTGGACACCAGCACGCAGTGCAGAGTACACACTTGGCTGGCTCGTTCGACTGACGCTGTCAGCTGAACACACACTGAGGTCACAGAGCCCTACTCAATAACTGACGAATATGGTCGGCAATTCCACCACTATCATCATCTTACCTTCATGCTCGAGTGAGTCGTTGAATAAAAGATTATTGTCTTTGTCAAAAATCATCAGCAGAGCCTGCTCAGCTGTGTAAATACGTTGATTTGGTCGCTGGGCTTGTCGAAGGTTGCGCCGCCATCTTTGCAAGCGAGACGAAGTGTGCTGGGTGGTCATCCAGTCAGTGATGAGAATAAATGGGCTTTCCCCTCACGTGTGGTCATTTACATATTATTTTAAGACTACAGACATATAAGGCTTTCTACGCAAACTCTATTTGAGTCCGTTGATAGAAATAGTAACGAATGAAAATTCAAGAAAAATGCATGACGTCAGTGGAATGCCCATAGGCACATGGAAAGCACTTTTATTTCCGCATCAGCTGACTGACTAAAGGCGCTCAACTGGTTAAGATCACCTGTTGTATGGTAACAGCGGCAACAGCAGTAGCAGTAGCCAAGAAAATGATGTTCTTAGTTGTAGTGGTGGTGTGTACAGAAAGTTTCTTTTACATGTATATATACTGACTTCCATAAAAAACGCAAAAACAAAACAAGCTGAAGGTTGGGGGTGAATTTTATTGGTCACAATTGTACAGAGTGGAAGCGAGACTTCAACGTGATTTGATTCATTACACCGGTAATGTGTGAAAATGTCATCAGCAATATGTCTTTTGTGTGGAAAATCCAAGGTCACGTGACAAACCAGCTTGAAGTCCTAATACCGTGTGTGGCCACCATTTGCGTTGACAACTGCTTGACACCTGCGGCTCATTGAGTGGACCAGGTGGTTGATGCATCCCCTTGGCACACCAGCCCACACATGGACGATGGCCTAGTGAAGTTGAGCCGCTGTTGCTGGTCGTGGACGCAGGAGGTCTGCCAAGTTCATCCCAAAAATGTTCTATTGGGTTTAAATCGGGACTGAGGGCTGGCCAGGGCAGGACATTGACGTTATGCTGAAGAAATTGCTGGGTGGCCCTGGCGGTGGGTGGTCTTGCATTGTCCTGTTCGAATGTCCAGTTTGGGTGTTGCGCAAAAAAAGGAACGACATGGGGTCTGAGCACCTGGTTGATGTAGCGCTGTGCATTGACACCCTGTCCGCGACCAGGGCCAATGTTCTGAAAGATGACTGGTCCTATGGCGTGGTTAATGCCAATTGCACCCCACATCATAACGTTCGGGCCTCCCCAGGGGTTCCGCTCTACCACACAGGAGTCAGCATAGCGTTCACCAGGTCGACGCCATATTCTGGCACGACCATCAGCCATGTCAATACAAAAACGGCTCTCATCTGAGAACAGTATGCGTCCCCACTGCTGCCTGCCCCAGTTGATTCGGGCTTGTGCCCACTGCAGCCTGTCCTGCCGGTGTCTTGGTGTCAGTACCGGACCTCTGTGAGGACGCCTACATGCCAGCCCGTTCTCCTGAAGACGCCGCCGCACAGTGTTGAGGCTGATTCGTTGCTGGAGATTCCCAGGCACCTGTCGAGCAGTGTTAGCGGCTGTTTGCCGCCTGTCCCGCAGATGGGTTCGAACAAAATGGCGATCCTCTCTTGGTGTGGTGACCCGAGGACGGCCTGGTCGGGGACGATCATCAGTGGTACCAGTGACTCGCATGCAGTGCTGCAGACGATAGATGGTTGAGATGTGGACGTTAAAGATGTTGGCGACCTGCCTGGCATCCACACCAGCCTCCAGATGGCCTAGGGCATGATTGCGTTCCTCTGCTCGTAGTCTTGGCATCTCTGTAGCGCTCAGACGGCAAGTCGTTACCTGAACCTTGTAGCGCGGTTTTATAAGGGCTGCATGCCTGCGTACTTGTAGCTGGTTAACTTTGCTCTGCATAGTGTGCACGTGCCTCACATGCAGCAACCAGTTTGCCATTTTTGTTGACCCTCCAATGCCGGGAATGATGTGTTGCTCACACAATTTTTTCACTGCACATTAGTCTTGGACCCAAACAACTTGCCACAATGGTTCAATATTGTATATTCACCCCTTTTCACCCGAAAAATAGCCTTTCAATTTTTCGCGTTTTTTATGGAAGTCAGTATATATTTTTATTTCCTAAAGAAAGAGATCAAGCTTGGTAAGATAAGATAATGTTGCTTATAGCCCAGCCGACCGCAAAGGGCCACGTCAGGGCTGTCACCACGTTAAAATCAACTCACAAGTCATTCATTCACACAATTCTTTAAAACACATCGAAAAACCATCTGAAAGTTTGTTAAAAATCTTTCCACTGTAAAAACTCAGATCCGATGAAAAATATTAATCTCTTTCAAAAACTCAAAGATCGCGTCAGGCGGGACATCTCTGAACAAGGTTTTCATGGAATCTGCCGTAAAATGCTTATGTCTCACATCGTGCAAGTCCCAACACTCTAGAAGAACATGTTTCATTGTGAGTGGCACATGACATGGAATACACCACGGAGCTTCTTCACTCTTTAAAAGGTAGGAATGGGTAAAATACGAGTGGCCGGTGTGCAGCCAAATGACCTCCTCCAAAAGTTGGTGATGGGATTGTTATGTGTAAGCAAGTTGTTATGGATGTGTTCACATATGAAACTTTGGTTTATAATCTCATTCAAAGGGCTTTGTGTAATGGAGTCAGAACCGCTGATAACTTCAAGGGGAAAAACAAAATCTGTACCAAAACAGCCCAGCAGAAATTCTAATCCACAACCCCAGGATCACCAGGATTATGAGACTGGTGCTCTAACCATCAGAGCTATTCTGGCCCTATTTTACTCAAAGCTGACTATCAATGTGCAAACTAGCCATTTCTTATCGGCAAACAGTTTAGTCAGCCAGACTGAAGAGACCTCTCTCACTCACTCTCTGTTTTTCATGAGGTTTTCAATATCATTATGGAAAATCTGTTTGTATGATATTATCTGTCCTGATCAGTATAGAGCAGTTGATAAAATAGCAATGGTACAACTCAGGTCTAGATACATAGAAGAAGCAAACTATCATGCAGTGACTAATATTGATTTTATGTTTAAGAACCAAATGCTTAATGGCTAGCTAGTCCAAAAGATAGTAAAAGGCATGCAGTATGCACTCCTCGCATGCTCAGTGAATTGATGAAATTCGTCATAAAGGTTTGAAATGAAATTGTATTGTACTCTGTGTTACACATATGATTTGAAATCTTGATTCCAAATGCATACAAGCAAACACAGATACTTGTATGCTTTCACACTTGTTCATATGCATACACATGTCCACACAGACAGACAGACAGACACACACACACACACACACACACACACACACACACACACACACACACACACACACACACACACACACACACACACACACACTACTCACTGGCACACTACTCGCTGGCACACTACTCACTGGCACTCACACAAAGACTCCCTCACACCATGATCTTTATGTAAGATGACCAGTGTACATTTCTGGTGACTCTTTCCTGTGTGTGCAGGAGGAAACTCTAAGACAGCCATGGTGGCTGCGCTCAGTCCTGCCGACATCAACTATGATGAGACCCTCAGCACCCTCAGGTGACCTTTTGACCTCTGACTTTGGGGGTAGGGGGTGGATGGGTGGGGGAGGAAACGGATGGGCCAAGGGAGAGGGCAAGAGAGGGGGCAGTCTCTTTGATGCTTTTTCAGTAGCATTACTTCATGCTGCTCATTGCAGCTCCCCCACACAGCCACACTGTAGCTTGTCTGCAACAGCACAAGATCTGGCAGTCTGAAGGGAGCTCTCAGAAGTAGGTTGTTCTTATTTCCCAACGTTAATTATTGAGTGGTGGAGCCAGGACACTGCGCACTTATTGCCTGATGGTAATTGCTCAGTGGTGGAGCCAGGACACTGCGCACTTATTGCCTGATGGTAATTGCTCAGTGGTGGAGCCAGGACACTGCGCACTTATTGCCTGATGGTAATTGCTCAGTGGTGGAGCCAGGACACTGCGCACTTATTGCCTGATGGTAATTGCTCAGTGGTAGAACTGTGTACGTATTGCCTAATGGTAATTGCTCAGTGGTAGAACCAGGACACTGTGTACTTGTCTCCACTAGGTGTGGAACAATGCCATACATCAGGATTCCCATAAAAGATTAGAAATGGAGAGTGGGGAGCTAATTCTACCCTTTAACCAAGACAGGAGTAATCTTCCTTAGTGAATTTGCAATATTGCACCTGAGTGATTGAATTCAGTTTTCTCCTTTTCCTCAGTGAGGAGACAAGCCCTTGACTGGATTTCTCTACTTCAGCTTTCATCATGGATTCTCAGAAGCGGTTGTTTGAGGATGCCTTCACCATTCAGGAGGAAAACACTTTGTCTTGGCCATTGAAGAAAATACCAGAAAACTTCTTTGCTAGGCTTCATCTTTGCACTTGCTGTTGTCACAGACCACCCTGGCGTCTGCCAAGTCGACTAGGATTTCTTCTCTTCCTCATTCTTACAGGGCCTGCTCGTCATTTCGGAAAGCTGTCTCTGACATCGACACAGGAAATCTGCATCGGATGCACCAGCTGTTCCCCATTCCTTCCGTGCAGCTTGTGTGAGAGTTGGACTGGTTCAACATGGCGTGCGATTTTTGGCGCTAGTGTAGATTGTCTGGATGGTGCGCTGGTATTGGCAAGGGCAGTGACTGACACTTCCTGGTTCACTGTTCAGCCCACGGTCCCGGCTCCTGTGGACACAGGCCATTGTCTCCCCCCAGCGCAGTCTGCACCTTCTACCCCTGGGTGCCTGGTAGTGAGGAGTGGCTGGTATCTGAACGTGTGTTAGATAGGCGTTGTTTGAGCCTGCCACATTGGCAGGGCACTGCCTTGGAGAGGGACCAGGAAGTTGCTACTCCAAGGGGGGTCAGTGGTGTGCAAGGGTGAACCCCCATGTTTTGCAAGCAGGGAAGACTGGGCACGCTGTGATGACCATTGGTATCAAAGTATGTTCAGTGTGAATGCGAGCAAACAGCAGTCTGACGATCAAGGTGAGGATGTTTTTATGCTGGCGAATGTTATGATGATGATGATGATGATTTGGCTTCTGGCTCAGAATTTTCTCTGGCAAGAGCAGCAGTCAGCAGTGCATGGTCTGTTGTGACCAGTACATCTTGCAGTGTCTTATTTTGACTCATCCACCTCTTCTTCCTGCTGAGTGCGAGTTTGATCGTCTTTTTTTTTTGTTTAAGAGTCTGTTACTGTGTTTCCATTTCTCTGCCGTGAGTGTTCTAGATGATATCGCAGTTTAGTAACTTTTTTTTACGCCTCACTCGACTCCTATTTCGCTCATTCCAGCTATCCACAAATGAGTGCAGTGTATCTGGAAAAAATGCTAAGGATGAAAGATACATATTTGTATCTGAAGGTCAACACAGTCATCCAGATGTGTGCTATTTGCCCTTGCGCCTTCCATCTTCAGTTAAATTTCCGAACCTCGTGTTTTTGATTTACAAAAATTTGGTTCTTGGCAGCTTCATATTTTGTTTCCATTCCACTTCCGATTTGATCCTAACTTGAGGAGATAAACTACTGTCTGTACGTTCACTGTTTTTTAAACATGGTGGGTATATTATAGTGTTTGTGCTATAAATCTCATTTTAGTTTTGCTCTTCAGCAAGTCTGTGATCAGCCTGTCCTTTGGAATTCCTGCAGTGATGACCTTGGTTGTAACTTTGATGGTGGTCAACAAGTTTTCTTCTCCTGCAGGATATTTTCTTCCTTTTGCATCCATTTCCCATGGTTGTGGTTTTGTTTGGGCGATAATGATATCAGAAGTCAAGAGAGAAATTTAAGGATTTTGGCTCCGTTGAGACTGTCTGGCGCCTTTTCTCCGTTCGGGAATTCCCCTTCCAGTGATCTCCAGGAGTTTGATGGGGTTGGTCATTTTTTACCCCTCGCATCTTCTGCTCCTCCTTTCTTTCAGTGGGAGGCCATCTCGTCTGACAGTTAGGTTGCTGTATTATGGGGACCTCAAGGATTTCCCTTTGGCTCCCCTATTGATGACACAGACCTGCCTACCCTTCCGTAATCGTCCGTAATCTTACGGAAATTAACCCCCCATTACGGAGGTACGATTTTCCGTGCGAAATTACGGAAAAGAAAATTGAAAAACTACGCAAATTCCAGACTCGAAAAATTGTCGACTGCTAGACCTTTCCGAGACCACAGAGTAACTTCCCTTGACTCAAGCCGAAACCACAGATGGTTCGGAACTTGCGATTGGTCAATGTGGTGCTGTGGGCCAACACGACGCGCCATCACATCTGTGCGCGCCATTCGAAGCCTTTTGTTCAGCCATTGTAAGACAAAGTTTCAACCGATTTTTTGCCGGCGATTGTGAAAATGGTGGAGAAATCTTCTAAACGTTTGCATGAAACCGACGACGAGGGTTCGAAAACCACTGTGCCACAACGGAAGAAGGCGAAGAAGCAAGTGTTCCGAAGTAAATACACGCGGACTTGGCCTTGTCTTCTGCAATCCAAAAAACATGGACCTGGATTTGTATACTGCTTTGGTGTGCAATTCAGACTTCTCCATCGGACATGGGGGAGCAAATGACTGCAAGCGCCATATCTCGGGGAAAATGCACAAAGAGACAGCTGCAAGTGCCTCCCGTCAGAAGATCACATCGTTGTTTAAGAAATCCAGCGAGAGCAGCCGTCAGACCCACACACGGAAGATCACCAACGCAGAAAGACTGTTGTGTGAGCTGATCTGCGAAAACAACTTGTCCCTGAGCTGTGCTGACAAGATAGTGGCGAAAATGAAAAGGATGTTTCCAGACTCAGCAAGACCTTGGGAACCTTGCCCAGGTCATGATGGGGATCTGCACCATCCCACACAGCAGTGCAGCATGTGAGCGTGTCTTCAGCTGTGTGAAGAAGAACCTCACTGACCAAAGGTCTACCCTGCACCAGGACACCATTGAGGCACTCCTTGTTCTCAAATCCCGGCCTGCAGAGAACACAGATCTTGAGCCAGAGGAACTGGACCATCTTAAGAGTGCCTACTCCAAGCAGCAGGCACAATACAAGGCTTAGTGCAACACACACACACACACACACACACAACACACATTTTTGTATTTTTTTTTGGGGGGGGGGGGGGGGTTGTACATTAGGTTCTTCATCAGTGGTGTCATCTGTGGTGACTGCTGTGTAAGTTACAAACTCATTAACTGTCACCTACGCTGGTGACCTACTCGTTTTTGAGTGAACCGGTGTTGTAGGAAGAAGAAGAAGAAGAAGTATATCACCTTTGAATTGACCTGAAACTCCTGTCTTGAGTCCGTCATCAGCCATCATCCCAAGGTATTTTAATTCTGCTTTGTTGTTTTTGTTCCTTTTTTACTGTTTATATTTTTTGTTAAAATGTTAAAAATGTAGTTGGAGTTTTGTACACATTATTTGTTCAAAAACGCCGTGTATTACGCGTCCGTGGAATTACTGAAGGAAAATGCAAAATTACTGAAAATCTCTGTGGTTAGTACTGATGAGCATAACATGAGGTAGGCAGGTCTGATGACAGTCCCAGTTTGGACCAGGCTCCTGACACGGACACTCGTCCACGCTGCAGTCCTTTCTGTATTGGTCTCTTTGCTCCAAGTAGGTGCCTTTAGGGAGGTCTCTCTTCTTTGTCTGTTAAAATTCTTAGCCTTTCTTTCCTTGGTTTTGTGGAATTGGAAGTTAGAGCAGTACCAGCCCTCAGCAAGCTGAATCTCTAGAGGTTATTGTTCCACGGATTAGGCCATCAGCCTGGACCAGTCTGATGTGCATCTGTTTCTCCTCTTGAACACGGTGGCATGTGGAAAACTCTAGAGACGACAGATCTCTTGAATGTCTTAGAGAGGCAAGCAGTCTTCTTGCTGTCTGCAATGTGTCAGACTTAGTAGGGTTGAACTGTGTGCCACTTTCCCGGTAGTTTACCATTCTGGCGGACTCGCTATCCAAAAGAGGCCTTTCTCTCTCCTTGGTTTGGATGGTGCACCCCATTTATTTCATAGATAACATGCATTGGCCCTTTCACCATGTTTGTTTGGTGTTCATGGTACAGCTTGTTTTCCTAACATACACGTATTTCACCCCTTGGCAATATATCAGGTGGAAGGTTCTTTTCATACCTTAAAGCCACTTGGTTTACAGTGATCAGTGGTTCACCCCATTTATTGGCTTGATGATGGATGCGTCTGCCCTGTTTTACCATGTTTGGGGTTCTTTGTGCACGTTTTGAATTCTGTTGTTTCAGTGGGCACGCCTGTGGTCCTTCTTGTGTCCTAACTATGCCCACAGTCTGACATGGCCTGTGTCTCAGCTGTGTGCCACCTCTGCCTGTTAGGCAGCAATCAGCAACCTATTGCTGTAAGGTCTGATGGCCTGTGTCTTCTCCTTTTCCTGACCCTGAGCTTATTTTGATTTTCCATGTTTGAGTTTTGGAGCCATGAGAGAAAGCAGGCTATCTTTTAATCACCAAGGGACAGCCCAGACTTAGAGCGAGTTTGGCTGTTTGGCACCAAGCTCTGAGATTGAATTATGGTCAGCCTTGTGCATATAGGAGTCTGATTAGGGTCGGTTTCTCGGTGAGAACTCCCTCCATCTTTTTTTTATATTCATTCAGGCATTTGTTTGGACATGTAAGTATGAAGAAAAGGAATTTTACCACTGAAGGTAGGGTTATGATATACTTACCTGTCCAAATACTAGGACACCCTTCCCCCTCTCTGCAGTGCGGAAAAGGGGCGAAACCTGAATTTGATCACTCAGGTGGAATATTGTGAACCCACAAAGGGAGATAATGTCTGTTGAATTGTTGGTTAAAGCATAGCATTAGCTCCCCGTTCTTCATTTTCAATCTTTTATGGGAATCCTAATATATGGCTTTGTTCCATGTATAGTGGAAATAAGGCATTTGTTTGGACAGGTAAATATATCACAAAAGTACTTTAGTAGTAAAATTCCTTTTAAACCTGTTAACTAATATTTTGATTTGTTAAGAACAGTCAAAGATTACTGTGTTCTGTTGTGATGTTCTGCACATTGGATGAGGGGGTTGGCGTTGGGCAGGTACGCGGACCGTGCCAAACAGATCATGTGTAAGGCGGTGGTCAATGAAGATCCCAATGCACGGCTGATTCGGGAGCTGAAGGAAGAGGTGACGCGACTCAGGGAGCTTCTGGCCACCGAGGGCATTGAGATTGGAGCAGGTAGCACTGCTGTGGTGTGTGTGTGTGTGTGTGTGTGTGTGTGTGTGTGTGTGTGTGTGTGTGTCTGTTACTTATTGAATCAGTCTCCTGGGCATTGAGATTGGAGCAGGTAGCACTGTTCTCTGTGTGTGTCTGTTACTCATTGAATCGGTCTCCTGGGCATTGAGATTAGAACAGGTAGCACTGTTCTGAATGTCTGTTACTCATTGAATCAGTCTCCTGGGCATTGAGATTGGAACAGGTAGCACTGTTCTGAATGTCTGTTACTCATTGAATCAGTCTCCTGGGCATTGAGATTAGAACAGGTAGCACTGTTCTGAAGGTCTGTTACTCATTGAATCAGTCTCCTGGGCATTGAGATTGGAACAGGGAGTACTGCTCTCTGTTACTCATTGATCAAGCACCTCACTGCATGCAGTGCTCTGTTTCCTCCATGTTTCTACAATAGGTATTTAGTACATGCAACACAAGTTTTCACACACAAGTCATGCATGCTCTCACATACGCACACACATAACACACAGACACACACATGCACACGTGCGCGTGCACACAGACACAGACACGCACACAGACACACACACAGACAGACAGACACACACACACACACACATGCACAGAGACGCACGCACGCACGCACGCACGCACGCACTCACGCACACACACACACACACACACACACACACACACACACACACACACACACACACACACACACACACGAGAAAGGCCAATGTGACAGTAATTTCAAGACAGCATAATTCAAGTTTGCAACATGCTTTTTTTTTTCTTCTTTCAGGTGTGACTTTGTTTTGTCTTGAAGATGTTTTGGAATTGTTTTAAATTTCTTTTGTTTTACAGCATGCTTTAGAGTTGTGAATCGTCTCTTGAGAATGTGAACCACAGTTTAACTCAAACAGCTGACAGGAATACAGGCCAATGTAAAAGTCTGTGCTGGTAAAATCTGGTTGAGCTATGCCAAGGCCCCTTAACCTGTGGTATGGAGATGGATGTCGGAAACTGGGATGGAAAAAAAAATTGCTGATCCTCTGTTAACATTTAATTTTATGCAGTGAAACTTACTTGACCCAGAGTTAAAGGCATGTGATGTTTTGCTGCATAGTAATACCAATCAACACTTTTGTTCTGTTTGGTTTTTGTAAATTCAGTCGCATTTTGAATCTTTTGTCATGTGACATGCAGAAAAATAAAACGGCTTGATAATGGGCATTGCCATACATTTGTTGAGCCTTTCCAAAGAGTGCCTCAGCTGAACACATGGAGTGGTGTGACACAGGCCTAAGTTGTGAAAATGTCAGTCTTCTGTCCTATTCAGTCTTCCAGTGAAAACGGTTGCATTTCTGCCACAGAAACCCTCCAGGAGATACAGGAGCAGCGAGCAAGATCAGGGTCAAGGTCACGTCAGTCCTCGGTGACGATCGAGGGCGGGGAAGATGCCATAGAGAGACTGAAGGAGAGTGAGAAGCTAATTGCAGAGCTCAATGAATCGTGGGAAGAGAAGCTACGCAGGACAGAGGAAGTTCGCAAGGAGAGGGAGGCAGTGCTAGCAGAGATGGGTGTGGCTCTCCGGGAGGATGGTGGCACGATTGGTGTCTTCTCCCCCAAGAAGGTGAAGTGTTCTTCTGTTCCACGTAAATCTCTTGCTGTCTTTCTTTTCCTAGCTCTGTCAGTGTTTTCATGTTGCTACCTGTTTTTATTTGTCTCTCATTCTGTCTCACAGTATGCTGTCTCTCTCCTCTCTTTGTGTGCCTCTCTTTCTCTCTCTCTTTCTCTCTCTCTGTCTCATTACTTTCTCTCTCTCTATCTCTCACTGTGTCTTCCCCCGTATCTATCTCTCCCTCCCCCTTCCTTCCCATTTCCCCTCTCAATAGACCATCTTTTTTTTTAAATTACTACTCAGGTAATTGGAAATAATACTGTATTTACATCAGAATTAAAACAGCGACACTGGTACTCTCAGAGGGTGGAAAATGCAAAATAAAGTTTGAATTAAAAAAAAAAGATAAGAAAGAAAGAAAGAAAGAAGAAAAAAACAAAACAAAACAGGCGTGTTTTCCAACCTGGGGAAAAAAATCTAAATGATGAATGCAGTGATGAATACTGACATGATTATGTAATCATTAGTTGGAAGATGTGCACAAATACCATAGTGAAGTGAGTAGTATAATATGTTTTATTGATGTTACTTAAGAAATCCTAGAAAATCTTCATTTATATGAACTTTTCCATAACAAACATATGAGCACTTCATTGTTTTATTCATTGCTGTTATGAGCAGAATTGTGCCCCTTGGCACTACGGTTATAAAAGGCAAATGCCGAGTGTCAAGCTTGTGTGTGCCTGCTCAGTTAATGTTTCTGCTTTTTATTGTGTTTACTGTCAATTTCTCTCTCCATGTTTCTCAGTCTGTGTTTTTCTGTCTTGCCAAATTCCTTTATACAGGTTATTAAAGAGCACTTATCTGTAGCTGATATATATGTGTGTGTGTGTGTGTGTGTGTGTGTGTAAATTTACAGACCGCACATTTGGTGAATTTGAATGAAGACCCACTGATGTCAGAGTGTCTGATTTATTACATCAAGGATGGAATCACACGGTAAGTAATGCATATATATACAATGGGATGTCTAGAAATCTCTGGTTCAGGGCATTTGTTGAAATTTTGTATTCAGTATACCCTCAAAATGTAAAAGTCTCCTTTAAGTATTAAGAAATTTGCATTTACTGTAAATCATCTGTCTGAGAAGTGAAGATATTTTTTTTCAATCAACAAGGAGTGAGCACAGGGCTTCAGGTCATGTGTAGGCAATGAAACGCTTTCATGGAACTCACTGTTGTGGTGCAGTGGTTAGCGTTTTGGGTTTTGGGTTTGGCTGGGTTGTGGGTTTGAATCCCATCAGAGACTGATAATTGTGAGATTGTTTTGGTCTTGGCTGGCTCTTAGCCTTGATGCAGGGATAGGGAGGGAGGTGCAGGGTACAGCTGTGCTCTGTTCTTTCAGACCAAAAGTTGAACACCATAGTATCATTTTAATTATCCTCATCAGTCATCCTTTAAAACTAAAAAAGATCTCAAATTCTGTGGCATTTCAAATCATGCTTTTGTGGTGATCTCAGTTTTTATTTCTTCTCCACATCCATGTCTGTGATCAGTTTGTTGTGTCAAAAGTCTTTGGTGTTGGCACCCGCATGGAGTGTTAGGAGAGGGACATGGTGGCGCGGCGCCCTATGGAACGGGATGCTCATTCTCACTGGACCCATGACAAAGCAGTTATTGTCAGGGGTAGGGGGCTTTGTAGATGGTGTCCTGCTCATGCTGGATAAGAATGGGCATTATTGAGCACCCTTAGACTTTCTGCACATGCTGGATAAGAATGGGCATTATTGAGCACCCTTAGACTTTCTAACCTGTGGTGCAGTGTTACCTCTGACGAGTGGCTTCTTGATGACTGGACACTGAGAGCTGCGTGTGGACTGCTGGCACTGAGGCTGCGACAAGAGCGTCTGGTTGTGGCTGTGTAAGGGATAGCTGGATTGGATGTTATGGAGGTGATGCCACTGAGATGGCAGGAAGCCAGGGACAGACCAGAAACAAACACAACAAACGTTCAGTGGCACCAGACTTGTAGGCAGGCAGAAGACGCAAAGGTTGAATGTTTGATTAAGTCCACACATACACGCCACATGTATCTTGGCGAGCATGTTGCAGGAACAAAAATGGCACCACAGGTCACATGTGTCTAGGTTATCCTGGTGCAGGAACAGCAATGAGTCACATGTGTCTTGGTTATCCTGGTGCAGGAACAGCAGTGGCCCACAGGCCACATGTATCTTGGTTATAATAATAATAATAATAATAAATCGAGCTTATATAGCGCTCTTCGATGAGAGAAAAAGACATCCTCAGAGCGCTTCACAATACAGGAAAAATAAGTTTCCATAAACATTTCACAATATTGAGAAAAAAAGGCATCAAAACAAAAGGTCACAAAGCAAGCACTAAAACAGATGCACAAGCCACACCCCCCCCCCCCCACTCCATTCTCCCCCCCCCCCCCCCCCCCCCCACCACCACCCCACACACACATGATGTTTTATGAACAACGCTCGACAAGAATTTGGGAATAGAAGAAAAGATCCAACCCCCATCTCCACCCACCCACCCGCCTCCAATTTCGTGAACACTGCACGGAGTACAATGTAAAACATGCAGAAGGGAGTACCCCCCCCCACCCCCACCCCCCCACACACACACACATACACAAAGGGCAAACTCAACACGAAGCAACAAAAACCAACGCGCATAAACGCACACACCTGGTGCAGGAACAGCAGTGGCCCACAGGCCACATGTATCTTGGTTATCCTGGTGCAGGAACAGCAGTGGCATCACAGGTCACATGTGTCTTGGTTATCCTGGTGCAGGAACAGCAGTGGCACTGCAGGCCACATGTGTCTTGGTTATCCTGGTGCAGGAACAGCAGTGGCACTGCAGGCCACATGTGTCTTGGTTATCCTGGTGCAGGAACAGCAGTGGCCCATAGGTCACATGTGTCTTAGTTATCCTGGTGCAGGAACAGCAGTGACACTGCAGGCCACATGTGTATCCTGGTGCAGGAACAGGTTGCTATGCAAGGCTTCAGATTGTTGCTGCCATAGGCACAGGAAAATATGAAATGAAGCATGGTACTTGGACCAGAAGTGCCAATAGGGCGCACATTGAACAGCAGGTATCAGACCTATGTGATCAGTCACTGTTCTATATATTGTGTATGACTACTGTCTTGATGAATGCAGCTTATGCTGTGACATCAGTTGGTGAATTTCGAGTCAAGGGACCTTGGGTTAATTCAGTATAGACTAAGCAGATACTTCTCAAAGATACAAACAGTTAGCTTTCTTCTCCATTTGTTGCAACTTAATTGCGGCAAAAGTTGAGTGTTAGCAGCAGCAGCAATTTCCTGATTTCTTTTCTCTTCTTGCATGTGATGTAATTCAAACTTATTTACAAAATGATCCCTTCAATTTCACCAGCAATGTATTTTTTGACATATGTTACCTCAGAACAATTTGAAGCTCTGCTGTATGGCCAATTCACCTGTCTTGGATGCAGGAAGTCTGTACACTGTTTTTGTCCCCCTATGGACAAGTGCCAGTGCTCTTCTTATGTCTGTCATTATAGTGAAATGATTTTTAATGATTTAGTAAAAGTTTTTTTCAGCAAGTATGAACAAGCTAAGGAATCTTGTATGCTGAAGTAATTTTTACAAGAGGATTTAGTTAAGGAACTTAACATGGAGGCTAGGTAAAGGAATTTTACTTGAAAGCTGAGGAATGTTGCATGGAGGGTAAGTTATGGAATTTTCCTGGTAAGGCAAGCTAGGGAATTTTATATTAAGGTTTAGCTAATGAAGTTTGCATGGAGTCTGTGTGAAAGAAGGCAAAGTGAGGGAATTAGACATGATGGCTAATTCTAAAGAGTGTACCAGGAAGCACAAAAACCCTGTCACATTTTCTTTTCATGGGAAACACTGGGAGATGGGATAATGAGATGAGTTGGTTAGATTATTTGACAGTGCAGCGAGATAAAGAGATAAATGAAGTAATGAGATAATGAGATGGTGTGATGAGATGACGTGCCATGACAAGAAGCCCTGACAGTGTGCTCTGTGGCTGCAGAGTGGGTCAGCATGACGCCAAGGGACAGCAGGACATCCAGCTCAGCGGATTCAACATCCTGGAACAACACTGCTACTTTGAAAGTGCCGATGGTAGGTCTCCATCTCATTGTCATGGGCACAAAGAAATGCCAGGCAGGGTGCTGCGTCAGTCCTGTCTGTCTGTTGTGTTCTTCTTCAAATGGGGTGCATTTTCAGCAGAGCGGGCTTGGGTTGTTCATAGGTCAGTGTCAACAACTGATGACATTTTGAGGTAGCTACATGTAGAATAGCATGAGGTAGCTACATGTAGAATAGCAAAAAAAAAAAGGTTTGACTCTTCATCTGTCTGTTCACATATCTCAGACTTTTGGTAGGGTATTCATAAAATGTCTTTGTTTTGGAACTGCCATTTTCTGTGTCTCCCAAGTAGTATGATACCTATGTTGCTTGTTCTGAGTCCGCAGAGAACTGTGAATGTCATGTTGTCATGAGGCAACTGGTCTTCAGATGTTGTTGGTGGGGTTAATAGTCCTAAAGTGTTTCAGTTCTGTGTCATATCGTCATCAGGCAACTGGTCTTCAGATGTTGGTGGTGGGGTTAATAGTCCTAAAGTGTTTCAGTTCTGAACTCCAGCGGAGCAGACAAAATGCTGATGAAAAAATTGTTCACAAGCAAGTCATGAAATGGTATCTGAAGAATGCTTGTGGAGGGGATAGTGTTAGTGTACTATGTGAAGTCTGGGATTTTGTTGTCATTGCTGTGTCTTGATCTTGTATTTAAGTTTTTGCTAAGAACTTAACAACAATTGACATTGAATTGGACACACTTTTAGGACCACGTTTGTGAAATACATCTTCGTTTCTTAGCATGCTTAAAAAAATGGAGGATTGTTTTTGGTCTTCCTCTTGTCATGTTGTAGCATTATACTAATCATGGTCATAATCAGAGCTGTCAGTGCCAATATTGTCATGTTGTAGCATTATACTAATCATGGTCATAATCAGAGCTGTCAGTGCCAATATTGTCATGTTGTAGCATTATACTAATCATGGTCATAATCAGAGCTGTCAGTGCCAATATTGTCATGTTGTAGCATTATACTAATCATGGTCATAATCAGAGCTGTCAGTGCCAATATTGTCATGTTGTAGCATTATCCTAATCATGGTCATAATCAGAGCTGTCAGTGCCAATGTTGTCATGTTATAGCATTATCCTAATCATGGTCATAATCAGAGCTGTCAGTGCCAATGTTGTCATGTTATAGCATTATACTAATCATGGTCATAATCAGAGCTGTCAGTGCCAATGTTGTCATGTTGTAGCATTATACTAATCATGGTCATAATCAGAGCTGTCAGTGCCAATATTGTCATGTTGTAGCATTATACTAATCATGGTCATAATCAGAGCTGTCAGTGCCAATGTTGTCATGTTATAGCATTATACTAATCATGGTCATAATCAGAGCTGTCAGTGCCAACGTTGTCATGTTGTAGCATTATACTAATCATGGTCATAATCAGAGCTGTCAGTGCCAATATTGTCATGTTGTAGCATTATCCTAATCATGGTCATAATCAGAGCTGTCAGTGCCAATGTTGTCATGTTATAGCATTATACTAATCATGGTCATAATCAGAGCTGTCAGTGCCAACGTTGTCATGTTGTAGCATTATACTAATCATGGTCATAATCAGAGCTGTCAGTGCCAATATTGTCATGTTGTAGCATTATCCTAATCATGGTCATAATCAGAGCTGTCAGTGCCAATGTTGTCATGTTATAGCATTATACTAATCATGGTCATAATCAGAGCTGTCAGTGCCAACGTTGTCATGTTGTAGCATTATACTAATCATGGTCATAATCAGAGCTGTCAGTGCCAATGTTGTCATGTTATAGCATTATACTAATCATGGTCATAATCAGAGCTGTCAGTGCCAACGTTGTCATGTTGTAGCATTATACTAATCATGGTCATAATCAGAGCTGTCAGTGCCAATATTGTCATGTTGTAGCATTATCCTAATCATGGTCATAATCAGAGCTGTCAGTGCCAATGTTGTCATGTTATAGCATTATACTAATCATGGTCATAATCAGAGCTGTCAGTGCCAACGTTGTCATGTTGTAGCATTATACTAATCATGGTTATAATCAGTGCTGTCAGTGCCAATGTTGTCATGTTGTAGCATTATACTAATCATGGTTATAATCAGTGCTGTCACTGCCAATGTTGTCATGTTGTAGCATTATACTGATCATGGTTATAATCAGTGCTGTCACTGCCAATGTTGTCATGCTCTAACGGTTATTCTGATCATGGTCAAATACAGTTCATCTCCTGAGGAGAAGCCTGTAGCTTTTAATGAAGAAAGTCTCAGGAACTATAGATGTTTCAAAATGTTCCAGTTTTCAGGAAAATGCTTTATTACTGTATACCGTGATAGCAAACTCCAGGTAAAAGTCAGCATTTTGAAACAATTTCACACAAAAAACACCTGCTGAAGAAAAAGAAACACCCGAAGGTGCTGGGGAGGACCCAGAGAAGCACTGTCTTCACCTGCCTTTAGAGCAGTCCTGTACCACCCTTGGAGGCCTGCGCTGTGTTGACGATGGGTACAGGCACGCACAGGACACTCCATTAAGATATCAAGGGACATACCTGCTCCTGAACAGGGTAAATTAGACTACAGGATGCAGCTCATAACAGCCTTAAAGTAGCATCCCCATGGGTGTACCAGCCCGTATTTCATGACTGCAGAGCCCACCGGCGAAAAACACCACCCTCCAGCTGCCGAGCACACCCCACAGACCCAACCACCCCTGCCGACGGACAGATGAAGACAGTGCCACTCCAGACACAGCCAAGCTTTCGCCATAACGGTCTTATGTGCCCTCAAGAGAGAATCCAAAGAACTACACAAGACAAATCTTGTACAGCTAACACTAAAGCAGTATGTGTGTGTGTGTGTGTGTGTGTGTGTGTGTGTGTGTGTGTGTGTGTGTGTGTGTGTGTGTGTGTTGATGGAAGGAGAGGAGGGTGTGTGTGGTAAATTCTCTCAATCTAAGTAGATCAAATTTCATTAATCGGTCAGAGTATCAGAACTCATATATTCCTCTCCTTTGAATAATATAATAACTAGATGTTTCCATACTACTGTTATGATTGAAACAACAACAAAACAGAGAAAAGATCACATAGAGAGAGCAGGATGAGTAACAGAAAAAGTGTGGGGAAGGTAGGAGGGTACATTTAATGTCTCCTCGATATTTATGATCATGCCCTTTTGAGCAGGAGGACATTCACACTGATGTAGTGGATAAAAAGAAGATAATGAGTATATGTTTCGCACATTAAAAGAAACCTATGCTGGTTATTTAAAAAGAGACGCGTAAGAGGACCACTTGTCTGTTAGACAAGGCAGACTGTGTTCTGTACATGATGCATGGTTTGTAACTGAGCATGTCTCAGCTTTAACAGTCTGAGAAGATTGTCAAGCTGGAATGTCCCTGGTTTTCTAGGCAATGTGACGTTGGTGCCCTGCGAGGGAGCTATGTGCTATGTCAATGGACGACAGGTGACGGAACGTATGCAGATGAAGACAGGGTCAAGGGTCATCCTGGGCAAGCATCATGTCTTCAGATTCAACCACCCGCAGCAAGGTGAGTTGTCTCTCCTGTCTTCAGGAGCAGTTGATCAGGAAGTTAGCTCTTGGTTGCTTTGCTGAGTTTGGGCATGGTGTCACCTGCATTGGGGTTTTGAATATTTATGATTTGCTTGTCTTCTTTTTTTTTTATCTTTCTTTCCTTTGATTTATTTATTAATTTTTTAAAAAGTTTTCCCTCCCCCATACTTGTTTTCCATTTTCGAATTTGATTTGTTTTTTTATTCTTTTACCAGACATAGGCAGAACATGTGCACATGTGCGTGCACACACATGTACACATGCACACCGAGACACACACATACACACATGTGCACTCAGACGCACACAGACAGACAGACAGACAGACAGACGCACGCACGCACGCACGCATGCACGCACGCACGCACGCACATGCACATGCAGAGAAGTTTTGTTGGATACTGTGTCAGAGGGCAAGCGAAGACTGTTGAGTTACTTATTGATTTGGAAAGAGTGTTATCAGATTTGTGTCCTCTCCCGTCAGTTCTCTTTTCTCATTGTTCTGTTTGTTTCTGTGTACACTTTTTCTGTGTATTTGCATCATGATATTGATATGTGTTTGGTATTGTAAACATCTGCATGCATTTATTTGTCACTTGATATTCAGTTCATGACAGTATAAGTGAAAAGTTGACTTTCTGTGTAAAGTGTTCATGATAAAGTTGCACTCCAGAAAAGTCTGAAATGTTCAGTGCATAATACTGTAGAACCAGTTTTATATAATCACTAATCATTTAATTACAAAGGGTTTTATGCTCCAGATTAACCACCAAGTTTAGAGAGAGCATCAGATGAACTCACTGACTTAAAAAATGGGGACCCCCCCCCCCCCCCCTTGAAGAAACACACACCCGCACACAAAACAAAACCAGTTACCTTGCACGTCCAAATCAGATAAAATTTTGTATGTAAATCAATGAAGTTTGATGCGCATGTGTTGGTCTGAGTGTAGTTAACATATGTAACTAACCATTGTGTTGCTAACCTTCACTGGAAAGATCAGAATTTCAAATTTACCTGGGTATTTAAATCATCCACAGTCATGTTAAATGCACTGCCTTCTATCACTGTCGCCACAAACATATAGAGGGAGACACAGACTCTGGAAAGATCAGAAGATCAATTCACCTGAGTATTTAAGTTATCCAGTCATGTTAAACGGACTGCCTTCTGTCACTGTCCTCACAAACATATAGAGGGAGACAAGCAAGCAGTCACTGCTCTTTCTATCGACACATGCTGTCAGAATGTTGTGTTTTATTGCCCATGCTTAACAGCATATGTACTATAGACAAGTTCAGTTTGTTTTTGAGAAAGTTAAACAGAAGTGAATTCTGGAAGGGACTCAAACTGATAGTATGAAAAAGCTGATGACCATTTCTTCTTGGCACTTCTTTCATGCACTGAAATATTTTGATCATTTTGTGAATTGGTTCCCTTTTAGATGACATTGTCAGGTATGGAAGTAGTCCTTCCTGTTTGCATTGTTTGTTATGCGAAGTTTAGACCCTGTCCTTACTTTAATCTCATCTTCATTTGCCAACAAGACACAAGCTGTGATATCCCAGCATACCAGGACTCTGTCTCTGAACAGACAGGCAGAAACGCCATAGAAGAGTTCTGTGAACATGAGACAGCTCAAGTGAACAGTAGTTATTGGCCTTTCATGCTTATGTTTCTTTACCTGTTCATGTTGCCACTCATTGTTTGCCCTCCATAGATGAAAAGATTCTTTCAAAACATTTCTGGCTCAAACCAAAGCACTTTACAAAGGGCGACCATCAATGATGTAGTTAAGCATGAGTGGCAGTAGTTCTGTTGTGCAGTGGGTAGAGAATATCACACGGTGAAAATTAATTAATAAAAATGGTTAATTTGCATTTTGTGGTGTGCTTGTCTTTTGTGTTGTTCAAACAATGCTTTTAGTTAATTTGCTGGAGATCTTTTTATTTTCTTTCTTTACTTTTCTTTTTAAACAAAGATGTTGAGTTAGTTCTGCAATGTGAAAAATTAGAACAGAGAAGTTCTTACATTGATTTCAATGCGTGCACAGCGCGGCGTAGCAGAGCTCAGATGTTGGAATCCACAGACAATTTATCTGGTAAGTGTAAGTCTGTGTGTGTGTGTGTGTGTGTGTGTGTGTGAGAGAGAGAGAGAGAGAGAGAGAGAGAGAGAGTGTGTGTGTGTGTGTGTGCATGCATGCGTGCTTGTGTCTCTGCATGTATGCTTGAGTGTGTGTGTGTGTGTGTGTGTGTGTGTGTGTGTGTGTGTGTGCAGTGTATGTGTGTTGAACTCATACTCATGTCTGTGTACATTTGTAACTGAAAATGTGTGTTCAAAGAGATCTATGGAGATTGAGATATTATTCTGTATCCTTAACAAGGTAAAACTTTACTTCAGGTTCAAATTGTTGATTTTTTTTTCCCAGTCATCACATGCTTCACATATGACATACTAGCCTATTTATGCAGTTTGTTGTCCAACAGTGGGAGATATGCATGGTATAGGAAGCGCTCTGCATGTGTTCGTATCTGTGGAAATATGCACTGTGTCACACCATAGTGAACACATCTTATCCAAACCACTCCCCACCATTCTAAATCCCACAGCTACTTCATTTCCCCTGTGTGTGTGTGTGTGTGTGTGTGTTTCACTTTGACCTCCAAAGCCCTGCTACATCCTGCTCACTTTTATTCACATTGCCACTTCTCTCTCGCTTTCTCTCCCTCTCAGTCTTTTTTCCATAGAGAACAGACAGACAGACAGAAGACAGACGCCCCCCCCCCCCCCCCCCCCCACACTCACCCCTCTTACATGCACAGAGACTTTCTCTGTCTCTCTCTCTTTTTTCTCTCACTGTCTCTTTCTCACACACTGACATGCACATATTCTCAGTCATGCACACACAGGCATAGACACACACATAAACACAGACACACAGATGTGCACACACACAATGACGTGCACACATGCACACGCGCGAGCACACACACACACACACACAACACACACACACACACACACACACACACACACGCACACACACACACATGCTGTGCCCCCCCCCCACCCCCCTTGTTCCCTCTTCATCCCTGTGCCTCTCTTTCTTATTATACTCTTCAGACTGACACACACTCATGTATGCACACATATCTACATGCAAACACACACACACACACACACAACACACACATACACACATACACATACACACAGACATACACATACACACACACACACACACACACACACACATACACATACACACACACACACACACACACTGGCATGCTGCCTTGAGCAAGCTTGTGATTTGAATCCTGTTGTTGATTTTCTGCTTCATGTTGTTATTGCTGTTGTTTACCTCCTTGTTTCTTGCGTTAGTTTTTTCCCCCATTTTTTAAATTGTGTTTCTCATTAAATCATCCTTTCCTTATGTTGTTCCATTTGTGTTTTTTTAATAAATGCAGACTTGAAAAGAGTCCTGCATCATATATTCAGAGCATTTTGCTGTGAAGTGAAGAGGGTGGGGGGAGTGAGTGAGAACAACTCGTGTGGTCAGATCTTCATGGCTTGAAAATCCTCTCGGTCATCTAGCAGTAAATGGGTAACTGATTCAGCTCAAGAAAGGTCAGGCAGTGGAAGAAGAGGACTAATGTCTAATGCTGTATGCCAGAACAGTGAATTTCGAATAGTTGTCTGCCTTTATGGGCATTATTATGGGACTTCAGACTTATAATGACATCATTTGAAAAAAGAAGCTATTTCTGATAATTTTTACATGATAACAGTTGTTAGGCACTATACAGCACTACATTGTACTGCAAGAATTCAGTCCATTCAATAAAATCAGAAATCGGTGTAAATGAAGTAAATTGCAATTTATATTTGCTTTGTTTGCTTTTATTTACTGATAGTCTTTGTGGTCTTGTGGTCTGGATATGCCATGATGTAGTGTCATGAAGTGGGGTGAACGTTTTAGCGCTTCCAGTTTCAGTGCAGAACTGTGCCAGGCTGTTCATGTTTTTATCCCAGTCAGTGGGGTAAATCAGTACATCTGTGTACCAGTGTTTGCATATGAAATGTGTACCTGTAATATGCGTCTCTGAAGTCACTGCTTGTTTATACATGTTAGTTTTTTCTCTCTAAATTTGTTAAGTGTGAATTTTGATTTTCATTGTTGTGTAAGCAAGGGAGGAAAACAGTTTAGAGAGAGCTTGACAGTAGTTCTTTGGAGAAGAATCCACCCTCAGACAAGTGTTTTATCCCTGAAATCCTTCCATGCTAAGGAGACTGGGATGCATTAAGGTCACGATTCCTTGATGCCTTCCTGCTGTCAGAGATAGTGTTGGTGGTGATTCCTTGATGCCTTGTTCCTGTCAGAGATAGTGTTGGTGGTGATACCTTAATGCCTTTCTGTTGTCAGAGATAGTGTTGGTGGTGATTCCTTAATGCCTTCCTGCTGTCAGAGATAGTGTTGGTGGTGATTCCTTGATGCCTTGTTCCTGTCAGAGATAGTGTTGGTGGTGATACCTTAATGCCTTTCTGTTGTCAGAGATAGTGTTGGTGGTGATTCCTTAATGCCTTCCTGCTGTCAGAGATAGTGTTGGTGGTGATACCTTGATGCCTTTCTGTTGTCAGAGATAGTGTTGGTGGTGATTCCTTAATGCCTTTCTGTTGTCAGAGATAGTGTTGGTGGTGATTCCTTAATGCCTTCCTGCTGTCAGAGATAGTGTTGGTGGTGATTCATTAATGCCTTTCTGCTGTCAGAGATAGTGTTGGTGGTGATTCCTTAATGCCTTCCTGCTGTCAGAGATAGTGTTGGTGGTGATTCCTTAATGCCTTTCTATTGTCAGGGATAGTGTTGGTGGTGATACCTTAATGCCTTTAAATTGTCAGAGATAGTGTTGGTGGTGATTCCTTAATGCCTTTCTGTTGTCAGAGACAGTGTTGGTGGTGATTCCTTAATGCCTTTAAGTTGTCAGAGATAGTGTTGGTGGTGATTCCTTAATGCCTTTCTGTTGTCAGAGATAGTGTTGGTGGTGATTCCTTGATGCCTTTCAGTTGTCAGAGATAGTGTTGGAGGTGATTCCTTAATGCCTTTCTGTTTCAGAGATAGTGTTGGTGGTGATACCTTAATGCCTTGCTGCTGTCAGAGATAGTGCTGCTGGTGATTCCTTGATGCCTTTCTGTTGTCAGAGATAGTGTTGGTAGTGATTCCTTAATGCCTTTCTGTTGTCAGAGATGGTGTTGGTGGTGATTCCTTAATGCCTTTCTGTTGTCAGAAATAGCGTTGGTGGTGATTCCTTGATGCCTTCCTGCTGTCAGGGATAGTGTTTGTGGTGATTCCTTAATGCCTTTCATTTGTCAGAGATAGTGCTGCTGGTGATACCTTAATGCCTTTCTGTTTCAGAGATAGTGTTGGTGGTGATTCCTTAATGCCTTTCTGTTTCAGAGATAGTGTTGGTGGTGATTCCTTAATGCCTTTCTGTTTCAGAGATAGTGTTGGTGGTGATACCTTAATGCCTTTCTGTTGTCAGAGATAGTGTTGGTGGTGATTCCTTAATGCCTTTCTGTTGTCAGAGATAGTGTTGGTGGTGATTCCTTAATGCCTTGCTGCTGTCAGAGATAGTGCTGCTGGTGATTACTTAATGCCTTTCTGTTGTCAGAGATAGTGTTGGTGGTGATTCCTTAATGCCTTTATGTTGTCAGAGATAGTGTTGGTGGTGATTCCTTAATGCCTTGCTGCTGTCAGAGATAGTGTTGATGGTGATTCCTTAATGCCTTCCTGTTGTCAGGGATAGTGTTGGTGGTGATTCCTTAATGCCTTTCTGTTGTCAGGGATAGTGTTGGTGGTGATTCCTTAATGCCTTTCTGTTGTCAGAGATAGTGTTGGTGGTGATTCCTTAATGCCTTTCTGTTGTCAGGGATATTGTTGGTGGTGATTCCTTAATGCTTTTCTGTTGTCAGGGATAGTGTTGGTGGTGATTCCTTAATGCCTTTCTGTTGTCAGGGATAGTGTTGGTGGTGATTCCTTAATGCCTTTCTGTTGTCAGGGATATTGTTGGTGGTGATTCCTTAATGCCTTTCTGTTGTCAGGGATATTGTTGGTGGTGATTCCTTAATGCCTTGCTGTTGTTAGGGATAGTGTTGGTGCTGCTGGAGTTAGACCCTGCACCTCCCGGATGGTGGGGCGTCTCAAACTTTGTCTTTCTGACAGATGGTTTACCCTCAGAGTTATCAGACATCTCTGTCTTTCTGACAGATGGTTTACCCACAGTTATCAGACACCTTTGTCTTTCTGACAGATGGTTTACCCACAGAGTTATCAGACACCTTTGTCTTTCTGACAGATGGTTTACCCACAGAGTTATCAGACACCTTTGTCTTTCTGACAGATGGTTTACACACAGAGTTATCAGACACCTTTGTCTTTCTGACAGATGTTTACCCACAGAGTTATCAGACACCTTGTCTGTCTGACAGATGGTTTACCCACAGAGTTATCAGACACCTTGTCTTTCTGACAGATGGTTTACCCACAGTTATCAGACACCTTTGTCTGACAGATGGTTTACCCACAGAGTTATCAGACACCTTTGTCTGACAGATGGTTTACCCACAGTTATCAGACACCTTTGTCTTTCTGACAGACGGTTTACCCACAGAGTTATCAGACACCTTTGTCTGTCTGACAGATGGTTTACCCACAGTTATCAGACACCTTTGTCTTTCTGACAGACGGTTTACCCACAGAGTTATCAGACACATTTCTAATTTGGCAGATTGAAGCCTTATGAAGTTCACTGTTGTTCCTCCTTGACCAGATCCAGCTGGAACTCTGTTCAACTGCCTTTACCATGAGCTTTGTGTTCTGATCCCCTTCTTATCAGCAGTGTTGAACTGTTTCATGGGACCAGAGGCTGATGCGCCTCTTGCTGCAGCCTCTGTTGTGAGGGCTTTGGCTTGGAAAGCAATTGTCCTGAAGCTGCCCGCCAGATTGCCATAGTTAGTCATGCAGATGTGCGCTTCCTCCATTCTGTTTTCATATGGCACACTGAGTTCAATCAGAATCATTTGCTTTGATGAACATGAGTGGAGTACTATGTCTTGTCTCATGCCACTCTTCCTGATGATGTCTGGATGGTTTTCCCATGTTGGAAGGTCTGCGGTGCACCCCCAGTTGTTCACGCCATCCAGTAGACCATGGCCTCTTGCCATGGAGAATGTCATTGTTGGAGCTTCTGGTGACGTGGTGTTTCCTCTGGCAGTGCTGATTGCTGGTGAATCTCCTTAAGGACTTGGTAGTGCCACATGTACTTTTCATGGGTTAGCGCTGTTTTTCATTAACTCAGGACATGTTCCCCCTTTTTTCTTTTCCCTGACAGAGTGCACACACATGGTCATTTGATCTTTTTCACCAGTTTTATTTTGAGTAATGGAGGTCACATATACATCTTAGGATGAGGCTGATCCTGAGAAGATCTGTAATCTATATTTTATTCCAGCTGCGACTTCTTTGGAGTGTGTCTCCTCATGAAGTCTGTTGCCCCTGTGGGCCTTACTGGACTGCCTTCTGGATGCTTCTGGTTTCCGCTGTGTATGTTTAGTATGTCATAATCATTTATCAGTATTTTTGCTGATGTTACTGCTTTTGCATTTGTTGATGTGTCATGTGCTTTGAGGCAGATAATACATCCTTTGACACATTATAACGTAATGTGTACAAGACAGATCATTCACATGAATTGTGGTGTTATGTGATTGAGGCAGCGCATTGTACGTTGTTCCTATGTTAATGAATCATGGTGTTTTGTACTTGAGGTAGGACATTTAACTCATGATTATATAGAAAATGATGGTGTATGTTTTAGGTAGGTGATCATGCTCACTGATGCATTTGTAATGTGTTTGAAATAGAGAATTGCATTCTTTGGGCATCATGTGTGGTGTATGGAAGAGAACTAGGATTGACGCATCATGATGTGATGTGGTTTGAGGCGGAGACTTGAGTCATTGTGTTGATGTGTGATGATGATGTGTGATGACAGTGGAACCTGTGGACTGGACATTCGCTCAGCTGGAACTGTTGGAGAAGCAAGGCATTGACCTGAGGAAAGAGATGGAGCAGAGGTGGGTGGGAAAGAGGGAGGAGTTGAGAAGAGGACGGATGAGTGTGTGTGTGCGTGTGTGTATGTGTGTGTGTGTGTGTGTGTGTGTGTGTGTGTGTGTGTGTGTGTGTGTGTGTGTGTGTGTGTGTGTGTGAGAGAGAGAGAGAGAGAGAGAGAGAGGAGGAATATGGGAGGTAGAATTCAGATAGATGATCCAGGCATGCATGCATGTAAAACACACACACACACACACACACACACACAACACACACTCACACACACACACATGTACATATACATAGCTTGATTAAAACTTAAAGAAAATAAAGGTAGCCCTAAACTCTGACAAGAGTGACAGGAGCAGCATGTTCACAGAGCTGAGTTTCCATTTTAGTATTCTAAAGTGAGGTACTCTTCCACTCTTTAATGTTTGATAGTTTTGGACGGCTGGTATGGGCCAAAATGAATAAATCTTCAATAAATGGTAGCGAACCGCAAAAAAAACGTGGACAAATGAATCATAAGCCAAAACACGACACATTTCGACCTCATAGATCTTCTTCAGTTAAGATACAAAACAATTAGGACAACGAAAATGAACAACCACTTACCTTCAATCACTTCAGCGCAAGATAGGCATTGAATGAAAACAAGGCTGTCAGAAGGGAGATAATGGGATTTGGGATTGAGATTATCTCCCTTCTGACAGCCTCGTTTTCATTCAACGCCTATCTTGCGCTGAAGTGATTGAAGATAAGTGATTGCTCGTTCATTTTCATTGTCCTAAGTGTTTTGTATCTTGCCTGAAGAAGACCTAAGAGGTCGAAACGTGTCGTGCTTTGTTTTGTGATTCGTTCGTCCACTTTTTTTTTGTGGTTCGCTAACATTTATTGAAGATTTGTTTAGATTTCTGCCTGCAGTCGTCTCACATTGCAACAAAATGAATAGTTAATGATTTTATTGTTTTTCTTCTGTGATGCCCAGGAAAGTTATTTGATAGGCTGCTGTTTTCAAAGAAACCTTTCCATCAAACACAAAGTTGAAAGATATGTAATAGATAAATTAATCTGTCTGGATGTTGGACAGAAACTGGTGGTTGGACGGAAACAGGTTGTAGGTAATCTATTTTTCATGAACATTGCAATATGTGCAGAAGAGGCAGTCAGCTACAAGAGGGAATTTAGGTGATGAAAATAGGAAATTAGGTCAGCTGTTAGATCACTTGTCAGTGCCAAATGGATTGGAGCAGAGTAGCTCTTTGTGGGAAAAAAAAATCACTCTTTTATGCGAAAGGATCAAGGTCTGTCCCTTGTGATACATACACTATATTCCACAATTTGAATATATGCGCTGACATCGCCGTTGTGGCACAGGGTTCATGTTATGTGTCTGACCATACTGGGGTGTAGATACAAGGAGTGACATGATTGATCTGTTATCAGGCTGGTGACACTAGAGGAGCAATACCGAAAGGAGAAAGAGGAAGCTGATCTGCTGTTTGAACAACAGCGTCAGGTAAGGTTATGAACATTTGGCATCATTGTTGTTGTTCTGCACGTCTGCCTGTTTACCTGACTGTCTCTCTGTCTGTCAGTCGCCTGTCCACAAGATGTTTCTAAATAAGGCAGATCTTCATCTTTTTTCTTTTCTTTTTTTTTTTTTAGGTAACGTGTGCCTTCCAAATAAATTTTCTGGAGTGTCAGATGACAAAAAAAAACCAACAACAACAAACAAAAAAAACAACCCCAAACCATCCAGTCTCTGTAAACCCAGATTGCACTGGATTTTTAAAAAAAATCCAGTAGCTAATGTGGTTCGACTGAGATGTGTATGTCAGTGCGATGTTGGTGTTTGTAGTGACTACTATGATCACCTATCTTCACTTGTAAAATCAAGACTTGATCCGTATATTGACATTAGCGATTTACTGAAATGATGTGTCTCTAAGATTCTAGTGTTAGTGTGTGTGTGTGTAGGTGTGTGTGTGTGTGTGTGTGTGTGTGTGTGTGTGTGTGTGTGTGTGTGTAACCAATCACTGGATGCATGTTTTATTTACCCAGGACTATGAGAACCGTATTCAGAGTCTTCAGGAACAAGTGGGCGAAACTCCATGATGTCAAGTGTGACCACAAGTCAGTTTTTTGATATTGAGGAGGACGAGGAGGAAGGTAAGGGACATGCTTTCTGTCTTTTTTTAATTTGTTATTCTGTGTTGAAAAGAAAGATTACAGTGGATTGAAGTAAAGTGTTTCATGATCAACCAGTTTTACACAAAGATGACGGACAGCCCCGGCACAAAATGAAAGTTTCTTTCCTTTGATTATCCACAATCAGACCTCATGATGGCCGAGTAATTTCCTCTTTGATTGGTTATTTAGTTTCAGTTTGGTTTTTGTATTGATTTTATGATTGGTTGCTGGTTTGAAGACTGATCCTCCAAGAACTGGATTTCTGGACTCCACTGCCATCTTTTTGGGCGTTGAATGAATTTGGCACAAGATGGGCGTTGAATGAATTTGGCACAAGATGGGCGTTGAATGAATTTGGCACAAGATGGGCGTTGAATGAATTTGGCACAAGATGAGCGTTGAATGAATTTGGCACAAGATGAGCGTTGAATGAATTTGGCACAAGATGGGCGTTGAATGAATTTGGCACAAGATGGGCGTTGCATGAATTTGGCACAAGATGGGCGTTGAATGAATTTGGCGCAAGATGGGCGTTGAATGAATTTGGCGCAAGATGGGCGTTGAATGAATTTGGTGCAAGATGGGCGTTGAACGAATTTGGTGCAAGATGGGCGTTGAACGAAAATTTCATTCAGCGCCCATCTTGCGCCAAATTGAATGAAGATAAGTGATTGCTCATTCATTTTCATTGTCCTGAGTGTTGTGTATCTTGCCTGAAGATGACCTAGGAGGTCGAAATGTGTCATGTTTTTGTCTTGTGATTCGTTTGTGTACATTTTTCGGTGGAGCCTTATGGATTATTTTTCAGATTTGTTTAGGGTTGATAAAGTACTGTAGAATTAATTCCAGATGATGTTATGTGAATGTCGACAATTACATGTATTGGTCATTGCATTTTCTATTTTAAAATCCACACTCATCTGCTGTAGCAGTAAGGGGTTGAAAACATTTTCAGTCAAAAACAAGACAGCTCTGTCTTCATCTATCTTGATCCCCTTCATCTCCTGATTCCTGAATTGTGACTTCAGGAGGTTGGCAGCTATGCAGACATTGTGTTAGATCTGTCCTGGCATTGACAACGTAATTGCAAGACTTGATTTAGCCTCTGAAATTGGCTGGACCATTAACAACACATTGACTGAACTAATATATGCCTGACAGAAGTGAAGTGGACAGAGCGAGAGCAGGAACTTGCTGCCTGGGCATTCCGGAAATGGAAATATCACCAGTTTACCTCCCTTCGGGTGAGTTTAGTGTGTGTGTGTGTGTGTGTGTGTGTGTGTGTGTGTGTGTGTGTGTGTGTGCGTGCTTGTGTGCGTTTACGCACTGTGTGTGTGTGAGAGAGACAACACTTGTGACATCAGAATTCTCTTTTCCCGGAGTCCTAAAGTTCCATTTTCCTGGGAGAAGCAGTAGAGAACCTCCACACATTTTTCCTCAAATTTATGGTTTGATTTTTGTTTTCATTTGTTTGTTTGTTTTTTTGTTTGTTGCCTGTTTGCCTTTTTGTGAAAATGTGTGAAAACCCTCAGTCTTGTCTTGTAATGTTCATGTCCATGTTTCCTTGGAAAGATGACTGGTATGGGGGTGGGGACAGTGAGCTGCTAGAAGTTGACCTTGTCTGGGGCATGGCATGATGAAGGATGGAGCCATCCCACTCCTTCCACTGCCTTGACCATCCCATACCTGCATCAGGTGCCCCTTTCCTGTTGGGGGGACAGACAGGGTTTTCTTCATACTTCAGTTTAAACAGTGTATGTATATGCTAAGAAATATTACATGAAGCAGAGGGAAGCTTAACCCTTGAGGATAAATGACAAAAGTAACTTTTGCTCCCATAGTAAAACTGTTACATACTAGTAATTTCTAGGTAATACTGCTATTCGCCTAACACATATGCTGACAAGGAGGATACAGAAGAAACTATGTGTGTGCTTGCAGGATGATCTATGGGGTAATGCCATCTTCCTGAAGGAGGCCAATGCTATCAGCGTGGAGCTCAGCAAGAAGGTCAGTTGTCAACTGCGTGTGTGTGCGTCAAAAAGCTTGTGTTCAAGTTGTATTTAAGTAAGCAGCACATTCGCTTTCTTTTCAGTCAAGGTCAAGACATGTGTGATAGGAAAGAAAAAACAACCAACAAGAAAAGAAAAGAAAGAAACAAAAAGAAGAATAATCAGAAGAAAAAGAATATGGATGAACAAACCTGTAAAGAAAAGAAGTGATGAACAGTAGATGCATAAATGTATATATCTGCAAAAAGAGCATGCGTGCATGCACACCCCATGCATACCTCTTACAGTTCTCGAACACATATTCAGCAGTGATAGTTATTTCCAAACAACTAGGGGGTCAGACTCAGTACCGAAAACTCATTTCCAAATTTAAAGGGGGTCACAAAAATAATTAGGGGGTCACACTTTATAAGTGCAAAAAATAAACAAAAAACACACACACAACAAACACATGTGCGTGCTCACACACATAAATACTCAGAGAAAGAGACTGAAATAGATAAGAAAAGAGGTACCAATAAAACGTTAATAAAACACCTTAGATTATGCCAAATGTATTTATTCAGATTCGTGTTCCAATGTCGGTAAAGTGTTATCAACTAAAATGCAAGCACCTACAGTCTCGTGATTTTAACTGTAAAACTTGATATAAGTGGGATGTCCTCTTCAATTATCATCACAGAATTTCCACAACGTGAACCATTTCCACCAGTGTTGAAGTCTTTTACTGTCTGACCGTATTCCAGTTGTCATGCAATAATCCTCGGAAACCTGGTGAGAAACAAGAGGCGAGTGGTAAATATTTGTGGAACCTTTGACAAAGCTGTGATGATTGGCCACTCTTGCACTGTGCGCAACATATTCATGTTTCCACAATGGCGCAATTTTAATTGCCTGAACTGGTCATGTTGCATACATCGCTTGAATTGTTTCTTTCACTAGATTATCACCCGCAAGCCACTGCTCAAAGCCAATTTTTGGGGGGTTTCCCATGCTTTTCACGCTTGGCAGAATCATGTGATCTTATGATCCAATCAGAGACTGGGTAGTCTATTTTGATGACTCCTGTTGGTTTTCAGTAGAGAAGAGTTCTCAAGCGGAAGTTGTTCATTGATTCAGAACTTTCTGAAACGTCAAGGAAAGTTACGTTTTTATCGACTTTGATTGTGGTGGATTAGACGAATGCACTTTTGGGTGACATGCTGCCCAGAGTTTTAATGCGTACAGGAGAAAATCCCTGCATCACAGTAAATACTGGTGAGTTTTAGTGACGCACAGGCATGAATTCAGTGATGCACATTTGTGCGTAAGAATTATCACTGTTCAGTCATAAATATGTTCAATGTTCCAAGTATTTCTTCCTTTTATGCTTTGATTCCTTTAATGCCGTTGTGCTCTGCTCACATTTATGAAAGGACATAAATATCAATACATGCATGCATACACAATGCCACCCTTAACACTAATCATTGCACCATGGCATTTTAATTTGTGTCGCCTTTCCTTTTGGATCTGTGGAGGTTGATGCGGTTATAATTATTTCCAAAAAATTAAAGGGTCAGACTCGGTGCGAAAAACTTGTTTCCAAATTTTCAGGGGGTCACAAACATATTTAGGGGGTCACACTAATATAACTGCTTGTACATGTACTGAAAACCAACCACATACACACACACACACACACACACACACACACACACACACACACACACATGAGAGCGTTCTGACTGGCTCACACATGCAAAAACACAGAGAGAGAATTAGAAATGGATGAGGTGCTATCAAAAAAGTTGAGAAACACATTCCAGATTATGCTAAACATTATTTATTTAGATTCGTGTTCCAATGTTGATAAAGTGTCAACTAGAGTGAATAAGTGTGAATACCTACAGTATCTGGATTTTAACAGTGAAACTTGATGTCTGGAATGTCCTCTGCGATTATCATCACAAAATTTACACAACATGAACCAGTTCCGTCAGTACTGAAACATTTTATTATTTGATCATATTCCGTTTGCCTTCCAGTGGTCATCGGGAGCCCGGTGACAAACAAGAGGCAAGTGATGAATATTCGTGGAACGTTTCATGAAACTTGAACTGTGCACTGCACATTCCAACGTCCATAATGGAGCCATTTTCATTATCTGAACCGATCGTATTGCACAGATCGCTTGACGTGTGTTCCATTCACTGCATGAGCACCGGCAAGCCACGGATGAACTGTAGATTTTGTCTCGGAAAAGCCGAATTACATTCGGTTGTCCATGTGTTTGTGCATGGCCGAATCATGTGATCTTGTGGTCCAATCATAGACTCTTCTTGGTTTTCAGCAGAGAAGAGTTCTAAAGCGGAAGTTATTCATCGATTCAGAACATTCTAAAATGTTAAGGAAATTTACTTTTTTTTTAATCAACTTTGAACGAAATGGATCGGACGAAAGTGCTTTTACATGATGCACTGCTCGGAGTGGCAATGCATACAGGAGAAAATCATTGCATCGCGGTAAATTTTGGTATGTTTTAGTGAGGCACTGGACTGAATTCCAGTGTGTCAGACAGGATTTTTATGCGTCAGAGACGCGCACATTTGTGCGAAAGAATTATCACTGTGACGGTGTACAATTGACAGGTGCAGACCCTCTGTGAAATTTCGTACTCAGCTGTCTGGGTTGATAGGTGCAGATTCCTTGTAAAGTTTTAACTAAGCTATGTCTGGGAGTTGACATGCAGATTCTGTGGTCTGAGTTGACAGGTCCAGATTCCCTGTGAAATTTTACCTGGCTGTGTGGGTCGACAGGCTGTCTGGGTTGACAGGTAGATTTCCTGTGAACTTTTAACTTGCCTTTCTAAGTTGACTGGTCAGTGTTCTCCTGAAACTTGATCACAGCTGTTTTGGTTCACAGGGTCCTGGTTCTCTGAAAGTTCAACACGGGTGGTTTGGTGAAAAAGTTCCTGGTTTCCGTGAAATATCATTGATATCTTGAGTTTGAAAATGTTTTGGGCATGGGTCAAAGGTTATTATCCAAACTAAGTGGTTTGACGATCAATCCTGAGTGCAGATGTAGATTTAGGTTGTCTGCAAAAGCCTTTGTTGAGTTTATTTCTGGTTCTTTGGAAATTCTAACCAGAGCTGTTTTGGTTCACAGTTTCTGGTTCTTAGAAATTTCAGCTCAGCAGTTTGGGTTCACAAGTTTCTGGTTCATGTAAAATTTCAACCCAGATTTTTGGTTAACAACTTCTGTTTTAGTTATGAGGTATCCAGTTCTTTGGAAATTTAGTTTACAATTTTTTGTTTTCATGAAATTTAACCCAGCTGTATTGGTGTACAAACTTTTGGATCTCATGAAATTTTAAGTCAGTTCTTGTTGTTCACAAGGTCCTGGTTTTAACAAAATTTTGACCCAGATGATTTGATTTGCAAATTCTGTTATCATGAAATTTTAAGCCAGCTGTTCTGGTTCACAAATTCCTGGTTCTCATGAAATGTTAATCCATCTGTTTTGGTTAAAATCCTGGTTTTCAGCCTTCTGATTTACAGGTGCAGTTCCAGTTTGTTCTTCTGACGGATACACTTTATTCTCCCCTGCCCCCTGAACTTTCGCCCTCTGACCCTGCCGCCCATAATCGTGAGGAACAAGCACGCCCATTCCCCCGTACCGTGGTTGCTGTGGAGGTGCAGGACACAAAGAATGGAGCCACTCACTACTGGTCTTTGGAAAAACTGAGGTAAGAGCCTTTTTTTTTTCTGCTTGTCCTGGTACTAATGGTCACTGGTAGAAAAACCTGAGGTAGGAGCTTTTCTTCTTTTTTTTTTTTCCCCATGTCCTTCCACCATCTATTTATTGATGAAAAACTGAGGTAAGTGTCTTTTCTCTGTTTTTTCTTCTTGTCTTTGTATCATTGGCTGAAGGAAAAGCTGAGGTAAGTGTCTTTTCTGTTTTTTCTTCTTGTCTTTGTATCATTGGCTGAAGGAAAAGCTGAGGTAAGTGTCTTTTCTGTTTTTTCTTCTTGTCTTTGTATCATTGGCTGAAGGAAAAGCTGAGGTAAGTGTCTTTTCTGTTTTTTCTTCTTGTCTTTGTATCATTGGCTGAAGGAAAAGCTGAGGTAAGTGTCTTTTCTGTTTTTTCTTCTTGTCTTTGTATCATTGGCTGAAGGAAAAGCTGAGGTAAGTGTCTTTCTTCTTTTTTTTCTTCTTGTCTTTGTATCATTGGCTGAAGGAAAAGCTGAGGTAAGTGTCTTTCTTCTTTTTTTTCTTCTTGTCTTTGTATCATTGGCTGAAGGAAAAGCTGAGGTAAGTGTCTTTCTTCTGTTTTTTCTTCTTGTCTTTGTATCATTGGCTGAAGGAAAAGCTGAGGTAAGTGTCTTTCTTCTTTTTTTCCTTTCTGTTCTTTTTCCAGTTGTGTGCAGGAAGAACAGTATAGAGCAGGGTTTGGTGGTTGATGTTGATTTGGCCCTTATTGAACGCAGGTGTGTTGATGTTTCAGTTTGTTTGGCCCTTATTGAACGCAGGTGTGTTGATGTTTCAGTTTGTTTGGCCCTTATTGAATGCAGGTGTGTTGATGTTTGTTTGGCCCTTATTGAATGCAGGTGTGTTGATGTTTGTTTGGCCCTTATTGAATGCAGGTGTGTTGATGTTTGTTTGGCCCTTATTGAACGCAGGTGTGTTGATGTTTGTTTGGCCCTTATTGAATGCAGGTGTGTTGATGTTTGTTTGGCCCTTATTGAATGCAGGTGTGTTGTTTGTTTGGCCCTTATTGAATGCAGGTGTGTTGATGTTTGTTTGGCCCTTATTGAATGCAGGTGTGTTGATGTTTGTTTTGGCCCTTATTGAATGCAGGTGTGTTGATGTTTGTTTGGCCCAAATTGAATGCAGGTGTGTTGATGTTTGTTTGGCCCTTATTGAATGCAGGTGTTGATGTTTGTTTGGCCCAAATTGAATGCAGGTGTGGATTCATGGATATGAAATAAGCATGAACAAATCTTCTGCATCCCCATACACACACACACACACACACACACACACACACACACACACACACACACACACACACACACACACACATGATACACACATACATACATACACATACACAAACACACACAGAGACAAACATGTACAGACACATAAACACACACACACACACACACACAACACGCACGCACGCATGCACACACGCATGCACACACGCGCGCATGTGGTTGAGCGCACATGCATGCAGGCATACATTGACCATTTTAGAAAGAGGAAAGAGAAGTGGAAAGGAAAGCAAGTGTGATGGGGGAGGAAGAAAGGGCAGGGAGGAGGATTGGAGGGGTCGGGTGGGGATAGAGTTGAGGCAGGAGGGGGCACTGTTCTTATGGACTGGGAAAGGCTGGAAGAAGAGCTGTATTACCAGTGTGTCTTTACACTGGTCTCGGTCTGTGTCTGTCTTTCTGTCAGTAAGTTTCCTTCCACCTCCCTCCTTTCCCTCTAACTCCTTCCCTCCTATCCACCCCCACCTCTTTCTTCCCCAGTCTTTTTTTATTCTTTGTGCCTCCGTCTCTGTCTACCTGGATTGACTCTTCCTCGCTGTGCTTCTCTCCCTCTTTATCCTAAGATTTTTTTTGTTGTTGTTGTCTGTTACACCTCCCCTACCCCACCAGCTTGCCTCCCCTGTAACCTGCCCCCACACACTCCCACCCTATCCTCACCCCTGCCTCCTATCCCCTGCATGCTCTCCTCTTTCCTCTTTCATGTATATTTTTTGTCCACATTTCTTCGCACCACGTCTTGTGTTCCGATTGCTTCTCTCCCCGTCTGCTTCCTCCACCACCACCTTCCCTCTGCCCCCATGGCAAGTTTAGCACTTGTGTTTGTGAGTGTTTTTTTGTTGTTGTAATGTATGAATCCTTCAGGAAAATACCTTGTGCTGAAAACACTGTCTGTTCCTCTGTTATGTTGTTGTGGAGGTGGTTCAGCCATGCCAACTTCTCTCCACCTTTTTCCTCCGTCAACCTTCGTCCTATTTTCCCAACCTCTTCCTATTTGTTTGTTTTCCTCCTTCAACCTTCCTCCTATTTTCCCAACCTCTTCCTGTTTGTTTTTCTCAGTCAACCTTCCTCCTATTTTCCCAACCTCTTCCTGTTTGTTTTTCTCAGTCAACCTTCCTCCTATTTTCCCAACCTCTTCCTGTTTGTTTGTTTTCCTCCTTCAACCTTCCTTCTATTTTCCCAACCTCTTCCTGTTTGTTTGTTTTCCTCAGTCAACCATCCTCCTATTTTCCCAACCTCTTCCTGTTTGTTTGTTTTCCTCCTTCAACCTTCCTTCTATTTTCCCAACCTCTTCCTGTTTGTTTGTTTTCCTCAGTCAACCATCCTCCTATTTTCCCAACCTCTTTCTGTTTGTTTGTTTTCCTCCTTTAACCTGTTTGTTTGTTTTCCTACCTTTAACAGTATTGCGCATGTCCAGCGAGGAGGCTGCCTGGGTTTTGGAGCTCCCGTTTTAAATTCATTTTTACATCTTTTACGCCTTGCATCTTTTACTCATACGAGTAACCATGAATTTTAATAATCAGCATTGTTGGCTGTTGGTAGTTTAACGCTAATTTTTTTTTTTTTTTAACGAAATTGTGTTTTAAACCCTTTCATGTAAGGTGAGTCTTTCTTATTTGGCTTTTCAAGATGGCTACCGGCGTGTTGTTCCTCGGCTTCGTTAAAAGTTTTCTACTTCTCCTTGCTGTTTCCACATGTGACAGGAACAACAATATCCCTAGCACTCACTTTAATTTTGAAATTTTAGATGTAGATGTAGACGCCTTTAGTTCCATTTTTGCAGGTTTTAAAACTTTGTGCAACCTGAACCATGTTAGCCTCCTGTGTACACCTGTGCCGAGTACTGTTCTCACGTCTATTACTAGGCCCAGATTTGAACCCCTGATTTCAATTAACATCAGAAATAGTACAGTGATAAGAAATTGTTTGAATAAAAGAGTTAGACATAGAGGAGTTAAATCATGGCTTTTAAGCCTTATCCTGCTATCGGGAGACATTGAACTCAATCCTGGTCCGTCCACCAAAGTAAAATATCCATGCGGAGTTTGCAATTTGAGAGTCACATGGAAACATAAAGCAGTTGCCTGTGACGTCTGCAATACATGGTATCACACTAAATGTATGTTATTAAATTCAGCAGTTTATGAAGCATTATGCAATAGTGATATATCTTGGACTTGTTTTACCTGCGGGCTTCCAAACTTTAGTTCGAGACTTTTTGAAGATTCTATTGAAGACTGCAGCTCAGAAAGCAACCGTTTTGACCCTATCTCACCAGACCGATCCCTAAAGAAAACTTGAAATTTTGTCCTAAGTTTGCATCCACCCCTGATTCTAAAACTGATAAAATCCCAAATCATAAAGTGCAACTGAACTCCAAATCATTAAGAGAAAAAGATAAACTTAAATGCATAGTCGTAAATTTTCAATCTCTTATCAAGAAAAAGGAAGAACTCAGTAATTTAGTCACCGAAAAAAACATTGATGTTGTAATTGGAACAGAAACTTGGCTAGAAACTGGAACATCCAGCAGTGAACTTCTAATGGACGATTTTGATATTTATAGAAAGGACAGACTTGGAAAAAGAGGTGGGGAGTTTTGATTGCCATTAGGAAGAACTTAGCCAGTGAGTTTTCATATCAAGGCAAAAATAGTGAAAGTTTATTTTGTAGGATTAATTTTAAGAATAAGAGACCTGTCATTGTTGGATCAGTTTACAGACCTCCAGACTCAGATGAAAATGTATGTTCGTCTATTTGCAGAGACATTTCTGACATTGTTTTGGCCAATAGGAAGGCAATATTATGGATTGGTGGAGACTTTAACTTACCAGATATTGATTGGGGTGAAGATGCCATACTTGGTAATCAATACAGTAAAAATATTAATACTCAGTTTTTTGATACCACCAAAGACCTTGGATTAGTGCAGTCAGTTGAAGCACCAACTCGTGGTGAGGCATTCCTGGATTTATTTTTTACCAATTGTCCAGGCGCTTTAGGCAATCAGGAATTAATTGCAGGCCTGGGTGATCATGACATAATTCTCTTAGAGAGCAACTTTCAACCCTTTCGAAGAAAACCCCCTAAACGTACCATTAGACTCTGGAACCAAGCAGACTTACCAAAATTGTGCAGGGATACTCATGATTTCAGTCGTCTTTTTTTTAGGTCCCATAGTGTTAAAGATAATGTCAGTGACCTTTGGAAGTGTATAAAAACTAACTTGGATTTTATTATGGATGACAACATACCTACTAAAATAACTTCAAGCAAGAACCACCAGCCATGGATTGCTACAAAAACTAAACGTTTGTTGAGAAGGAAACATCGTTTCTTTAAGAAATTGAAACTACATCCTAATTCAGAAAGATTACTGGTTAGGTATAAACATATTAAGAGAAGGTGTCAGAGAGAATGTAGGCTTGCTCACTCCAATTATGTTAATTCGATGATTTCAGAAGGTGATCATCAAAACAAGAAATTATGGTCTTACATAAGGAGTAAGAGACAGGACAACATTGGGATTCCAGACCTGAGAAACAACCAGAATAACCTAATACAGGACCCTGAAGGGAAAGCAAATATACTAAACAAGCAGTTTTGTTCAGTTTTCTCAAATCCCAAACCTTTAATTAACGTTAGACTAAAGGATGATGATAAACTCCCTGAAATGCAAAACATCAAATAAACAAAGCAGGAGTATTTAAGTTACTGACCAACATCAATGAAAACAAAGCTACTGGTCCCGATGGCGTTCCTGGCAAGCTCTTAAAATTATGTGCCAATGAATTGACTGAGGTATACCAACTACTTTACCAAGCTTCACTGGACCAGGGAGTAATACCTGATGAGTGGCGAGATGCGAGCATTGTTCCCTTATTCAAAAAGGGTGACAAAACAAAAGCAGAGAACTATAGACCTGTATCTCTTACATCCATATCAGCAAAACTACTTGAACACATAATATATAGTAGCATAATGGACCATCTTGACAAATATGACTTCTTAAATAACGCCCAGCATGGTTTTAGACAGCGAAGGAGTTGTGAGACTCAACTTATAACAACTCTCAATGATTTTAATAACTGTCTTAACAACAGACAGCAAATAGATGCAATTTATTAGACTTTTCTAAAGCCTTTGATAAGGTTGACCATGAGGGCCTGCTGCTTAAATTAGAACACATCGGCATTGGCGGTTCTTTGCTAAAATGGGCTAGATCATTCCTCGTTGGGAGAATGCAGAAAGTTGTTGTGGAAGGGTCGTCATCCCATTGTAAACCAGTCTTGTCAGGTGTACCACAGGGAACTGTTCTGGGGCCCTTGTTTTTCTTAATTTATATAAATGACATAAGTAGAAATCTCTCTCCTGGAACTACTATAAGGCTTTTTGCAGATGACAGCTTAGTATATAGAACAATCAGAAGCAAGAATGATACACGCATTCTACAAGAAGATCTAAACGCTTTACAAGAGTGGGAAAGAACTTGGAAAATGGAATTTCATCCCCAAAAGTGCCAAGTGTTGCGTATATGTAACAAACGCTCACCAATTAGATCAGATTATTCTATTCATAATACTATTCTTAAAGAAACTAATGCTGCAAAATATTTAGGCGTGATTATAGATAGTCGTCTCAAATGGAAAGAACATTACAATTTAGTATGTAAGAAAGCAAATAACATCTTAGCTTTCTTATACAGGAATATCAATGACTGCCCCCAAAAGGTTAAAGATAACTGCTACAAAACACTGGTTGGACCAGTACTGGAATATGGTTGCTCAGTTTGGGATCCTTACCATCTAAAGGACATTGATAACCTCGAAAAGATTCAGAAGAGAGCAGCACGGTTCGTAACAGGAACCACATCAGAGAAAAGGGGAATACTAGGAAGAACATGAGGAAATTAGAATGGAAACCCTTAGAAGAGAGAAGAGCTTTTATCAAACTTAACATCTTCTTCAAAGGCAGAGCTAAAGTAATTGATATTCCAATGGAACAACTAGTACTGAATAAAAGTAGCACCAGGAGTGGCGGTCAATGTTATACCATACCTGCATCAAATATTGACAGCCACTTACATTCATTTTATCCTAGTTCTGTACGGCTGTGGAACTCACTGCCGGGTGCCATCAAGATTGCCACAAATGCAATCTCATTTAAAAAACAAATTGATACGACAGTTTTGAGATCTGCATATTGACGATTTTCAATTTTAACTTCCCCAGATATTTTACTGTTACCTGAGCCTGAATTTGGCCATTGCTTTTAACTTCTTGAATATCGAGTGCGACCCCTTGTTGCCAAATTTGCTCCAGGGGCCAACAGTCTGAGTCGCACTGTTTTATGTTATTTTATTTTACTTTTTAACATGCGCGCTGGTGACCTACTCGTTTTTGAGTGAACCAGTATTTTAGGAAGAAGAAGAAGAACCTTCCTTATATAACCCGCCCCGCTTTCTTTCCAGCTTCCTCCTATTTTTCCAGACCTCTTTCGATTTTTGTTCCTAGCCTTTCTTACTTCTTCTTCTTCTGCGTACGCAGGCTGATACTCCTGCGGACACTCCTTATGTGGACAGGCAAGTAGTAATCCCATCTGCCCTACAAAGGGAGTTGAGGTTTGTGTGCATGACCGTTTTTTATCCCGCCATTAAGGCAGCCATACTTCAACTTCAGGGAAGGTGCATGCTATGTGTAACGTGTCATCCATACCAACGGCCAAACTGGCCTTCTCTTCCGAAAGTTGGTGATGGGATTTTACATGTGTGCAAGATGTTATGCATGCGTTTACACACGGAACCTCGGTTTATAGTCTCATTCGAAGGACTGTATGGGAAATGGAGTCAGAACTAATGTTGACTCCAAGGGAAAAATCCCCCTGTACCGAAACGGCCCGGCGGAGATTCGAACCCGCAACCCTTGGATTACGAGTCCGGTGCTCTACCAACTGAGCTATTCCGGCCCCCACCTTTCTTACAGTGCCTGACTCTTTTCTTGCTTTTCCCTATCTGTTTTCCTCTATTACTGTATTTTTCCTACTCAATCCTTTTCCTCTTTTCCCTATCTGTTTACTTCTGTTACTGTCCTTTTCCTACTCAATCCTTTTCCTCTTTTCCCTATCTGTTTACCTCTGTTACTGTCTTTTTCCTACTCAATCCTTTTCCTCTTTTCCCTATCTGTTTACCTCTATTACTGTCCTTTTCCTACTCAATCCTTTTCCTCTTTTCCCTATCTGTTTACCTCTGTTACTGTCTTTTTCCTACTCAATCCTTTTCCTCTTTTCCCTATCTGTTTACCTCTGTTACTGTCTTTTTCAGTTTTGTACCTGTCAACATCCTTTATTACTTTTGCGCTCCCTTTCTACTTGTTCCTATTTTTTCCCTCCTTTTCCTAATTTTGTCTTTTTTTTTTTCCTTTTTGGCTATAAATTCCTTTTTTCTCCTATTTTTCATCAGTACCCTTCGCTCGCTTCCACTTGTTTCAGTAGTTGTGAACTAAGGTTACTGATGGCTGCAGGAGAGAAAGATGTCCCCAGTGTGGGTGAGGCGTGCACAGTGTACAATTTGGGGCACTGAGTTCCTGCAGGTCATGGTACAGCCCACTGCCAGTTGATGTTAGAACCACGTTGATTGCAACAAAATTAATGTCAAATGCTCATCACATCTGCATAACATCCCAGATGTTCCACACAGTTGTGCGCAGTTTATACCTGGCGCTTCATTCTGCACATCCGGACTCTGGTCTTTCCAGAATAGTAATGGTAATGAAACAACAACAACCATCATCATCATTATCATCGTCATCGTGATCATTGCAATCACCACAATAATCTATTCACCACAATAATCTATTAACAGTTATGAGTAATGACGTTTTATACATGCATTTATCTTTTGAAAAAGTGAGATTAAGGCGTTCACAAAATAGGGGAAAATACTGAAAGAAAACAAACAGAAATCTGAATGAAAATACAAACCATTAATCCCCACATTCATCATTTTTTCAAACTTCAGTTGCTGTCCCCCCTTTCCCCTCCCCTCAATCTTTCCTCCACCCTCAACATTCATGCACGTACATACACATGCATGTATCTAAATCCTGTCGGTTAGAAAGCTAGGAATATTCGCCAGCATACACTGTAATGGATCTTCCCGCTTTGCACTCCAGACATTTTATTGTTTTGGAGCATCCTAAGATTTGAGATATTGTTGAAAAGCACAGGAGAAGTTGCACAGGAGAAGTCTTCCTTACCAGGTGGGGGTTGTTGAAAAGCATAGGAGAAGTTGCTGATAGTCTTCCTTACCAGGTGAGGGCTGTTGAAAAGCATAGGAGAAGTTGCTGATAGTCTTCCTTACCAGGTGAGGGTGGAGGATGTCATATGGCAATGCAGGTTGGATAAATTACTGAAAAAATTAAGAAAGGATGTCAAACTTGGAAAGTTATGAAAAATAGAAACAAACAGAAAAACAGTAGGAAATGAGGATGAAACGGGGAAAGGCAGGAAGAAGTAGGTAATGGGAAGAAACTGGAAAATAAAAATAAGTAAGAATTGAGGAAGTGGGAGGAAGAAGGAAAACAAAGAAGCAAACAGAAAAATGCAGGAAGAAATGGGGAAAAAGTAAGAAGGAAGATGTAGAAAAATGTAGGAAGAAATGGGGAAAAAGTAAGAAGGAAGATGTAGAAAAATGTAGGAAGAAATGGGGAAAAAGTACGAAGGAAGAAGTAGAAAAATGTAGGAAGAAATGGGGAAAAAGTAAGAAGGAAGATGTAGAAAAATGTAGGAAGAAATGGGGAAAAAGTAAGAAGGAAGACGTAGAAAAATGTAGGAAGAAATGGGGAAAAAGTAAGAAGGAAGATGTAAAAAATGTAGGAAGAAATGGGGAAAAAGTAAGAAGGAAGAAGTAGGAAAATGTAGGAAGAAATGGGGAAAAAGTAAGAAGGAAGAAGTAGGAAAATGTAGGAAGAAATGGGAAAAAGTAAGAAGGAAGATGTAGAAAAATGTAGGAAGAAATGGGGAAAAAGTAAGAAGGAAGACGTAGAAAAATGTAGGAAGAAATGGGGAAAAAGTAAGAAGGAAGATGTAGAAAAATGTAGGAAGAAATGGGGAAAAAGTAAGAAGGAAGACGTAGAAAAATGTAGGAAGAAATGGGGAAAAAGTAAGAAGGAAGAGTAGAAAAATGTAGGAAGAAATGGGGAAAAAGTAAGAAGGAAGACGTAGAAAAATGTAGGAAGAAATGGGGAAAAAGTAAGAAGGAAGAGTAGAAAAATGTAGGAAGAAATGGGGAAAAAGTAAGAAGGAAGAGTAGAAAAATGTAGGAAGAAATGGGGAAAAAGTAAGAAGGAGAAAAAGTAGAAAAATGGTAGGAAGAAATGGGAAAAAGTAAGAAGGAAAAGAAAGAGAAAAATGTAGGAAGAAATGGGGAAAAAGTAACGAAGGAGAAGTAGGAAAATGTAGGAAGAAATGGGGAAAAAGTAACGAGGAAAGTAGGAAAATGTGGGAAGAAATGGGGAAAAAGTAACGAGGAAGAAGTAGAAATGTAGGAAGAAATGGGAAAAGTAACGAGGAAGAAGTAGAAAAATGTAGGAAGAAATGGGGAAAAAGTACGAGGAAGAAGTAGAAAAATGTAGGAAGAAATGGGGAAAAAGTACGAAGGAAGAAGTAGAAAAATGTAGGAAGAAATGGGGAAAAAGTACGAAGGAAGAAGTAGAAAAATGTAGGAAGAAATGGGAAAAAGTACGAGGAAGAAGTAGAAAAATGTAGGAAGAAATGGGGAAAAAGTACGAAGGAAGAAGTAGAAAAATGTGGGAAGAAAGGGGGAAAAGTACGAGGAAGAAGTAGAAAAATGTAGGAAGAAATGGGGAAAAAGTAAGAGGAAGAAGTAGAAAATGTAGGAAGAAATGGGGGAAAAAGTAAGAAGGAGACGTAGAAAAAAATGTAGGAAGAAATGGGGAAAAGTAAGAAGGAAGAATAGAAAAATGTAGGAAGAAAGGGGAAAAATAGTAGGAAGAATAGAAAATGTAGGAAGAAATGGGGAAAAGTACGAAGGAGAATTTAGAAAATGGGAATGGGAAAAAGTAAGAAGAAGAAGTGGGAAAATGAGAAGAAATGGGGAAAAATAAGAAGAAGACTTTAAAAAATGTAGGAAGAAAATGGGAAACGTAAGAGGAAACGTAGAAAAATGTAGGAAGAAATGGGGAAAAAAGTAAAAAGGGAAGACAGAGAAACAGGAAACCCTTCATTCTGGGCCACTTTCGCCTAAACCTTTCGGGCAAGTGACCCAAATAAAGGTTTCCTGTTCCGGGCAATAAACTTTTCAGATTTCAGTTTTTGCTTAACCCCTCGTTTTTCTATGTTTAAATTTACACATTTTCATGCGCCTCTGTCTTAATTGGGCTCTAAAGTCTTTTAAATCCACACACTTATCCAAACAGATAAATCTTATAAAACGAAGTAGATAGACAGACAGACAGACAGACAAACACTATCAATGGTGGGGTGGGTTAAGGCCCTGGTGGATCATAATACCAGGTCTTAAATCACTTGCCGTCGCCTTGCCACACCGCCAAAATACAGAACCCTCATTAGGCTGAACATCCGATCACTTATTATGCTCTTCTATGCTAGGTCTTACGACTTGACACAAACAAATTTTCGTTTACACAGAACACAGAACAACAGTCAATTAGTTGTTAATGCAACAACCAAACAATGCCACATCCCTTTCAACGGGGCACCCCATCCTGTCATTTTTCTGGGTATTGTGCGGACAGACGTGCGTGCGTTTCGTGAGAGAATGATTTTACCAAAATATTTATGTCTCAAGACAGCATTTCTCAGAACTAAGAGAGAGAACTTCAGAATCGCAAGTTGCTCATCAAAATCTTTTAGATTTTTTCAACACAGCCATCAACTTTAATTCTACCTGAATGGATAAAAGCTTCTACTTTTCAAAGCTCAAAAATCCCCATTACCGCGCCAACACCAACGGAATTGTGGACAAGGAAAAAAAGAATGCTTTACATGAAAAATAAGTATTTGAAAAAATGATGGCGGGCTCGAAAAGCAGAGAGAGAAGCCAAAAACTGCCAAACAGCCCAAAAAATCTCTGTTACAATTGTTTAAAGAAAAGGAAGGGAAAAAGAAAAGCCAGGAAAGATGACCAATTATGAGCTGCATAACTATCTTGCATCAAAATCAACAGATATTAACTCAACGATTTCAAGAGAAACGTTTTCTGACAAACCTTTTTGCAGAAACATTTATGAAAACGAAATTTGTGGCAAGGTTTCAAAGGGAGTTAAAAATGTAAAGAAACAGGATGCCCAAACGATATGATTTAAAATCCCCAGTTTGGGAACTTTTTAATCCGTGCAAAAAATGGGTTTGATGAGCAAAGGAAGAGGTAGGATTGCTCAAAACGGCCAATGGCCAAAGAGAAAGGTGATTATTTGATGATCATGCGCGCAAATTGCGTGCTATTGCAAAGATCCTTATGGATATACACAGTTTTTCACTGTCGGTCTTTCCCTGAGGTATATTTTGGCAATTAAACAGATTACTTCCATGTTCCCAGTCCCTGAATTTAAGGATATTGGTTACGCCCCCCTTTCCCTACCAAAACAGATCACTCCAAGCTTCCCAATAAAGTAACGTTAAATGCGACAAGTTTGTGAACACTGACTTTGAATGGCGCGGTTCTAAACAGAACAGCCTATATATATATAACCGCCTCTCTGTCAAGTTTTCTGAACTACTGTGACGCTTCTATAAATAGTAACGTTACGCGTAACCGCTTGGCTAGCGCAAAGGCTCCTGTTGGGCCCAGGGACGACCAACAGCGTGCAGGCCTGCTGGTGGTTAACATCGATGACACGCCCCCTTCCCTCCGGGACTTGGGCTGGGCTTGGGCCACGCCATGTGTCATTAGCCGAGACAAGACACCTGCAATTAGCACGCGATGAATCAGAGGCAGTGTTGTCTGGAAGACTGAGAGACAAAAGATTACAGCACGTTCACGTTTTAACCACGCACCCGACGATAGTATGACGGGTTCTAAAAATAGTAACGGTTACGCGTAACCGCCTGGCAAACATTTCTACTGAAAACCTGCTTCAACGTCCTGCACACCTCCTTTTCAGGCTGCCTTCGGGCGGCCGGCCGATAGAACTGAAACAGATCCTGTGATTATTGATTCAGGACTGTGATAAGTGCTTTCGGTGGCTGTCTTGAATTTACGGCGATAAAGGGGTGAACAACAAAAACCCCCCTTTCACTTTCCTAAAAAGCACTGTCCTTCTATTGTGCGTTTGTTTGTGTTTGTTTGTGTTTGTGTTTTTTGTTTGTTTGTGTGTGTGGTGTGTTTTGTTCTACCCCACGCACGCACGCCCCCCCACCCCACCCCACGCACGCACGTCCCCCCCCCCCCCACCCCACGCATGCACACTCCCCACCCAACTCCACCCCACCCACCCCCACCCCATGCATGCACACACTTAAGCCACTTTTAAGTTCTTAACTTAAGTCATCCCAAGTCATCCACAAGTTTTTACTCAAGTTATTCACAAGTCACCTCAAGTCATTCACAAGTTCTTACCCAAGTTATCCTTAAGTTACTCAATTTACTTCTAAGTTTTTATTCAAGTGTCCTCAAGTCATCCTCAAGTTCTTACCAAGTTAACCTAAGATCATAACTAAGTCACCCTCTAAGTACAACCAAGTTCTTATTTAAGTTATCTTATAATTATCAAAAAACAAGACAATCTAAGTTTTTATCTTAAATAGTAAATGTCAAATATAGTACACACACGCCTCAAAAAACGCGTCATCGTTGAGGATTTCTTGCTCAGCGTTTTCTGCGCGAGATTGGTCAGCATAGATCTTAATGAAGGTCTTACATCCTAAGAAAGCCCCCATTGATTACAATTCGGTCTAGGGAAATGTCTTTTATAGACTCCATGTCTTGATTTAATTGACTTTACTTTTATAATACGCCATGATCTATTTTTATTAAAAAAATTTTAAAAATTATTGCATTAAAAATGGATCAAAATGATCTTTTGTTGTTGCGGTTTTGGCGTGCAGTTGTCTTTTTCGTATTTAGTGGTTCAGATTTTTTGATTGCTTTGTTTTGTTGCCATTGGTTTTATATTTTATAACCGTAATTTTACTGCCCCCAACAGCAGCAATGGCCCCCAAAAATGGCAACAGTTTTAAGTTCAATATTCCATGGAGACTTTGGCGCCTTGAATCGCATGGAGTTTTTATACCCGGGCCCATTGGATAAACTTGTTCTGGCGTTGGCGGTTTTTATGTTTTCATGAGATTATATTCTGTAACATTAATTTTTTTGTCTGTTCCCCCTCTGCTAATTTTTTTCCTGCTTTAACACGCCCAGGATGCTTTTCACTGGCCCCCACCTGGTTCAGTGTTTTCTGATTCTGCTGATTTTCGGGGCTTGGTTACTTTCTCCACCTGATTAAATGTTTCCTGATTCTGGTTCTGATGATTTCCAGCTCGTTCTTTTTAAAGGGGAAACAAAATCTATATGATTAAAAGTTATTAATCCCATGATTAATGGCGATAACAATGTTCCAAATCTGTAGTATAGATCACATCCTAGAGACTCTAATAAACTTTTTTAAAAAACTGGATCTTGCGTTAAATCATACGTAAGATCTTGTTCAGATCATGGGAGCAAATCTACTGACTAGTTTAGTGTACAAACTAAGAACCGTTTGCCCACACTTTTTACCATTCAGACCCCGCTGCGCTTCATACTGTTATGATACTTTTAAAATGTCTTGTGGCGACATCTGTTGAATCTGTTCAACGCTGAATTCAGTTCCGAGGGAAATGTTTTGTTTTTCCACACGCTGCCAAAGAATACAAGCCTCTCCTTTTTGGGGATAATAGCTTGGCATCAACTTGTCATTCAAAGTTCAGGAAGGTTTAGGCTGCCCCTTTTAGCTGTAGTAGATCATCACTGTTCATGTTTTTTTTTTAATTAAATTATTTTATTTAAAAAAAATGAGCACCGAAAAAACTGTTACCAACCTTGTATACCATTCGCTTTTTTTGGAGGACTAAGTGTAGGATACTCAATGCTTGGTAAAAGCCTGTTAAGAATTAAACCAGCAAGACTTGGCAAAAAGACTTTTAGGATTCAGCAAAGCGATTGTATTGTTGCAGCTTTGTTTGCTACGAAAGATTTTCTAGTTAAGCAAGGAATAATTCCAGACAAAATAAATATGTAGAAAAAAAATACATTTATAAAAAATGGCTTCACTCGCAATAATGATAGGCGGCGCTGTGGTGAATGCGCTTGCTTTTAGCGGGAAATAATTTCGCATTTAGTAAACTGCGGGATGACGGCGAGAGAAAAAGACATAACAAAGCTATGGAGGAACTAGCAGCTGCACAAGACGCCTATGAAAAGCAGAGACTTGAGCAGTTAGATTTTATTAATGACACCCCTGAAAAAACAGGGGCATGCAGCTACACATTTAAAAAAAGTTGATCAAGCAATAAAAAAAATATTATCTTGTAACAGGCAAACCAATCGAGACATGCCCCCACCAAAATTCAGTGACTTTATCAACCATCAAAAAACAAAAGATGCAAGAAATCGGGTTTATTGTCGTTGGTATGACCGTTGTATTTTGTTGCACAAAAATATTGGCTGAGTAAAAAATGAACAAATTTATTATTCAAACCCAAAAAGGGTATTGGAAGGGAATCACGGCAATCAAAAAACTAAGCCAAGCAGCTGGAGTCATGAACAAACAGCAAAAGAATGGTTATCTAAACCCAAACGATTTGGCAAATTTATTTACCGGGGCCTAGACGAATACAGAGACCACACTTTGTCAATACAACTCCAAACGACACCCATCAAATGGATCTTCTATATTTACCCCCCTGAAGATTAGACGAAAAAGATTTAAGTACGCACTCACAGTCATTGACATAGCTTCAAGGTACAAAGATGCAGAACCATTAACACAAAAGAGTGCTTCTGCTGTTGCTGTTGCCATACAGCTGATCATACCAACGAGGGCCACTAACTTATCCTCGCATGATTCAAGTCGATGATGGAAAAGAATTTAAAGGGCCCAATGAATCAATTATTGTTGAAACATAGAGTTACCGCCAAAAGAGGCATTCCGGGAGTTCACAGATACAGCTTTAGTTGAAAACTTTAACAAACAGTTAGCCGAAAGACTTTTCCTCCTACCAGTATCACAGAGAGCTGATTGACAATTCTCGCAACACAGAATGGGTTAGAAGATTGGCCCTCAGTTTTGCGCGCAATGAATAATGAAGAATTTAAAGGGTTAAAACCAGTACAAGCAATCAAAGAAAAACAATAAATGTTGCTGAAAGGGGAGTCTTCCCTCCAGCAAACTATTACCATTGGATTGAAAGTAAGGTACCTTTATTTTCCGGGGGAAGCAGAAGGGGACACTCGCATCAGGGCAACCGATCCAATTTGAGTGTTGACCCAAAAAAAACGAAATAAAAAAAAATTGTAAAAATGAATCCACCCGTGTATTATTTACGAGAAACTGACAAAACAAAACAAAACCAGCTCCTCAAAGATCTTTTGTGAAAGAAAACTGCAGATAATTCCGCCAGACCCCAGTTCCGCTTTAATTAATTTACGGGTTCTCCATGCCCAATTGCATATGAAAACTTGGATTAAAAAAACACCCGTTTGTGTTTGTTCTATCTAATGACTTCTTTGTTACAACAGTTGTGTTTATTTTCAGTAATTAGATCGCAGTTTTACGTTGTCATGATGAAAAGTCTTATTGCCAAACAATGCTCTTTGTAGTTGTCATGTGATTGTTTGACTGCACAACGCTGGGGAGATATTCCCTTTGCTTTCTTAATGATTTTCTCCTGGCTCGAAATACTGTACCCTTTTGACCTTAAACCAACAAACTCCTTGATCACCTTTCCAGATAATTCATCCTTCAACTTTCCCAAAACCTTCTTGTTAACAGTTGAATGCAAAAGGGGAATCTTTAGGGTAATCAGATGTGTCGTACCATCCCGCAGACCTTAGCCACTTCGGGTTTTCCCTGTCTTTATAGATGTCTTCAGTAGGAATATCTATAACAAAAAATGTCTGTATCTGTGTAAAGTACTCTGGACTCAGGATACGAGGGGTTAAAGTAGTCATAAAGAAACTCTAACATCAAAAGCTTTGATAATTCTAAAAAAGTAAACCCAATAAATACAGGTTTGTCCTAATTGACTTTCTTTTTTTCATCATTATGCCAAAAAGGCTGATCATGAAATCTTCTAAAGTCCTGATAATTAAAGGGTTTTTAAGTCAGCTTAATTTCTTCGTTCTCTTTGGTGACTAATCTGACATCTTTACGCTTTTGCGGATTTCTCCATAGTCTTTCCAAAACAGCTGTTTTTCATCACTTGAAAAAGTCTTTTTCTGAAGCATCTGTGGATTTAGTTCTAAGATCAGTGTTCTTCATGATGTATGGTTTCATGAACTGTTCTTGATCAAAAGCAATTATGCGATGAACTGCTGTCAACTTCAACCCATGTCTTAAATAAAATTGCAGAAGTCCTGTAATGACAGACATAATTTTTTTTGCCGCAAGATAGGCACAAGTTAGGCGGTTCTCTGGGATCCATCTTTAGACTTTCTGCTGCTAATGGGTATCATTATGCAGGTCATGGAGTTCATGAGGATATTCTAAATCAACTTTTAGAATGAAACCACGCTGTTTATCAGGCGTTAAACTGCCCAACCCACTTTAATGCCTTTTGAATATTATTCGGACCGCCGCCTGTGTACATTTTAAAGTTACGTAACGAAGTGATTGCGCCATTGCCCAAACCCTACAGATTGTTGCATCTAAATACATAAGATAGTTAGACCTTTTACCGGATCATAGTCGTCCAAATATTTGTTGTTTTTCTTTTACAGTAATGATGCACGCCATACTAATTCCCCCACGCAATCCGTTTCAATCATCGAATCATTGGTAATCCGACAATAAATCAATCTGTACTCCAGTAAACTTTAAGAAAGCATCCCAACTCATCCCGGGCGCAGAAATGTAATGCCGGGATCCAGGCTATAATGTTTCATGCAGGTCTTTCTGTAATTTTCAAAGACGTCCGCCAACAAACATACATCAGCCCTCAAGTAGGGGTCATGATAGTCTCCCATTGTTTTACACTCTAACTTTTGCCACGCATCTTGAGCATGCTGGATCAGAATCACTGATGTCCTTTCCTCTAAGACTAGAAAAGAACGCGCCTTTTGGGGGAAGTGTATCTTCATCAAACCTTTCCCAACTGTTCATATACCATAAGGGTAAAAGCCCTTTCTAAAAAGAGTTGAGTCAAAATATTCTTCTGTTATTTGGCAAAGGGCCTTAAGGACATAGCCAGTGGGCTCTAATGAACCCATCATGTGTTGCATAGAGTCATAAAAAGACATGTTATTTAGATTAAAGCACATGTACTTTTCTGATGACTGTGCAATGCAAAGACACCCCCGAAGGCACGTCCACTGCTTTCATTATAAATGGGAGTCGTAACCTCGCAAGTTATGAAAGAAGATGGCAGCTCCATGTTTTGGCTCAAACTTTAGTTGAAGATTGCATTTACTGTGCGCTGCTCCTCTGAACTTTCCACTAATGGATCATGGTCTCTTACTGTTGGGTTCGCTGCCGCCTGATGAAGGGCCTAAACCACAAATCCAACAGTGAGTGGCTGAGTCATAATGTTGTTTGGGGTTCAGGCGTCATCATGATTTCAGATAAATTCAGATTATTAGAACAATCATTACGCACTTTCTGCATGCGTTCTAAGAAGTATTCTGCGCATCTGGGCTCTATACAATTCTGGTGCTGAATGGGCGCCATCCGACCTGACAACAATGAAGGCAAAGAACAATCTGATGTTTACTCATTAAGACTTTTTTTTTTCGAATTTTTGGGCGCGGCCCTTCAAAAGGGAACAAAAGTATTCGAAGTCTGCGTAAACAACAATGGAAAATTTTGCTCCGTTTCCATTTTTAAAAACTAATTTTAGATCCAGGGGGGGGCGTAAATTTTCTGTTTACAGTCTCAGAACTTTTACAATGTTTTTTAGTCGTCGGGGTTTTGAACAGAGGCATTCTTGTTAAAAATTTTCTACAAAATTCTTGTTGCCAGATCTTTTGAAGTATGCGCATGCTCTCTTTGTTCGTTCAATGGTAATGCGGTACCCTGTTGGCGAAGACTTTGGAGTAAGTCAACAGTTTTTTTGTCTGGTTCGCCTTTTGTTGGGGGTTCTTGGACATTTTTAATTGGCCCCAAATTTGTTTCCTACCCAGGGGTATACATTAACAGTTTTGGTTTGTTTTGTTCTTCAAACTGATCAATTTGGTCTACACTAACAGGAAAGGAATTTTCCCATTAAAGTTAAGTCTTTGGTGTATTGCCGATAGTTAGTCACCCTCGCGTTTTCCGGACATGAGCACCTTGCAAGAACACCCCACAGGAAACATTTGTCGCCCTGAATTCTTTATGTTAAAAAACTGCCTTTTTTGAAACCAACTTCGAGGTAGGGGAAATGTAACCCTTGCCTAAATCGGTGCATACTTAGCCTTTTTTAATCTAATCTCTAAACTTCGCCCTTGCCCAACCAGAGCCTCCATTTTAGTTTTCTTCACCCCGGCACGTCAAACTGTGAAGCGTTCTCTCCCCAAACCGGGTGTTAAGTCATTAGAGAAAAATGTTGCTGTTTATTGAGACCCAATTTTCTAGATTTTTTCTTTTTGTTTATATATCGATTAAAACAGCTAACTTATTTTAAACGGCGGGCTTTTGTTAGTTACTTGGAACTTGAGAAATAGCAGTAAAAACGCTTCCCCGCACTTTTCTGGATTAATAACTTCTAAATCAATATCATTCTGCCTTGAAAAACGCTTTTTTCTCGGCTTCCTTCAAACAATTCATCTGGTTCATATATCTTAGCCATGCTGTCTTTCTTTCTAACCAACATATTTATTTAAATTAAAAAAAAAAAAGGGCTTAATCAGAATCAATTCAACTTTTTTTGGTTTGGGACCATAAACAAAGTATAAACCCCCTTCGATGTTTTTTACTGTGAGCTGTTTTAAAAAAGAGTTTAATGTCTGTTTATTTTTTTTTAAGCATTCCTTTTTTTTCTGCTCGGCGTCTGGCGTTGAGAAAACTTTCCTCCCCTTTTCTTTGAAGATCAAACTTTTGTCTTTTGTAGTCATCAAAATGGGCCCTGAAAAAACGATTAAATTCTTCATCCGTGTTTTTGAGTCAACAAGCGCTTTTTTTATTGTCTTTTTAAACGGCTAATTTTAGCTGTTTTTTTGAACCATAGCTTGTCTTTTGGATTTATTTTTTTAATTTTTTGCAGCCGCACTTACAGCTAATGAACCAGGCCGAGAGCTAAAGACAAACTCCCTAAGGAAAACCCCGGGGTGCCCCTGTCCCTTTTAAAAGAGACCAACCTCGTTCCGCGATGGGCTTATAGTCGATGCTCCAGTATTAAAAAGAACAGCATTACAGCAGCAGAATACCTTCTTTTGGGTTTTGCTATTTTGAAGGTTTTGCTCTATACTTGCTGCATTTGCTAATTTTTGTTAACTAAAGGGTTTTTTTATGCTGGGTTTTTTCTACTATCTTTCTCTTGGGGGCGCTTAGGCCATTTGGATAAACCTAAACGACACTTTTTTAAAAAAAAAATAATTTAGTATACTACTTTTTTCTAATCTGCTTTTTTTTAATATTTACTGGGCATCAAATAAAAAAAACAAATGTACATAGGGTTTTTCGGCTTCTTCTTTTTTTCCCAATTAAAAATGTTTATTCGTCTTTCCCCCCTTTCTCCCGCTTCCATGCAACTGTTTATCCCTGTTGACCTTAGGTCAACCATAAACCGTATTTTGTTGTTAAATAAATAAGCCTAACATTGTAAAGATTAAATCTTTAGAACTGGTCGCTGTTAGATTTCTACCCCTCCCACCCCCAAAAAAATTTTCTTATTTCTCAAAATAGAAAGGCAACCCGCTAGCGTAGATTTGGTTAGGATACCGTCAATTGTACTTGCACTTTCGTTTTTGGGATTAAAAAAAAAACTTTTCATTTGCTCTTTGAACGGTTCTTCATTTTTACACAGCAATAAAATCCCTTTAAAAAGCGTCTTGCGCGAGAAAACTAAAATTCCATATAGTGTCTGCCTCTTGGGGGAAATATTTTTTAAATGATGAATCACTTTTCGTAAATATTGCAAATTTTTGACGATATTGGGCCAATCACCCTTGCTAATTCATGGTTGCAACAACGCAAACTCTAACAGATTCAGAAATGCTGTCTTTGCTTCGGTCTGTATTGAAAACCCCTTTGTTTCATAAAAGTTAGTTAAATTTGAAAATCTGTCTTTTAAGCCCCTTTGAAAGTATGGGCATGCGTTTTAAACAACTCAAAATCAAGGGAAGGGGAAAGCGATTTCCTCCCAAAATTTACTGCTACATATTTTTTGCCGTTTTTAAACATCGGGCGCCTATTCTATTTTTTAGTGCTTCTTTTTTTTCATTCCTTGAAACGCAAAGGGGGTTTTTTTTTTTTTCCCGTTAGCCAAGATCAGAATAGGTTAAAAAAGTGCATTGTGTAAAGAAAATATTTCTCCCCCTCAAGTTTTTTAGAAATTTCTTAACGATTGCCCGCCCCAGATTTGAAAATGTCCTTTTTGTGTCTGTTGTTGAAGCGAGTTCTATTTTGAAAGTAAACGGGCAAGCCTGGCACAATCATTTCACCCCGTCCTAGGTCGGGAAAATTTTCAGTAAAAATTTTTGATCTGCTAAATGAGAGGTTATTGGAACAGTAATTTTCCCCTTTATTTCCCTTCACCAGGGGGCTCTTTCAGTTTTCTATGCGGGAAAGAATCGAGCCATGTGCTTGTGACTTTTTTATGAAGAAAAATACAAATTAATTTTTAAAAACAGGGCGGGAATTGAAGGTGAAAAAAATTTATGATTTTTTTTGATCCTGGAACACAGATGAAATGACCTTTGATACAACTCGCTCAACGCTCTCAATGCGGCATGAATTAACAAAAGAAGGGTTTAAAAAAAATTCATTTTACGAAATTTTAGGTCAAGAACCTCCCAAATTTATGCCCCAAAGTTTTGAATTAAAAAGGTCATTTGTCTAAAAAAAACGCCCAAGGACAACTTGTTCGGCTTAAAATAACCAGACCCATCAAAGTTTTTACCCAAAGTAAAATTATACAAAATCAGTGTAAAGATAAAAATCGCCTTGGTCTTGTTAGGCCAAAAATTTAAGGGCGGGGGGGCATTTTTCTAAACTTCAAAACCACTGCAGGAACCCCAACATAACCAAATAAAAAACATGGAACTTAAAGAATTAAAAATCAATCAGCAGATGAAATAATAAATCAATAGAAGCAAAAACCCAGTTTTTCAGAAGAAACAGCTTAAAGACTTACACGACTCCCCTACCCAGGAAAAATAGCCCCCCTTGATCAGCTTTGAGAAGCACAGAGGCGAATTAACAAACAATTTAGCAAAACTGGTAACTAATGGGCAAAAAAAAAAAAAAAACTGTTGGGCTGTACCCAACTTGGGGGCCTGAATAAAGAAAGAAAACCCCAAAAGACTAAAAGATCTTGAACAAGGAGATCAGAAAGACTAGAACGCGATACAACCGAGACCAATTACGAACCAAGTGAATAAATAAGAAAACTACCGGAAATTTTATATGAGACACAACGCTAGCGAACAAATACAACGCTGTTTGAGAGAAAGGCGTCAATTAGCAACGTTAAAAACGCCTTAGGATTTCCCCAAAAAAGACACGGTGTTGGCTATTACGGGCGGCGGTGGTCAAAGTTCGTGCCTCCCCACCACGCCCCCCCGAAAATTTGGGGTAAAAAAACAGCTTATCATTTTGCGATTTTATTAAAAAAAATTAGGGGGAAACTTTAGACTCTTTACCTGGTTTTTTAGGGTTTTTTGCTGGTTTTTTGTCTACTGAAAGCAAATATTGGCTTTATGGAAAGGCACCTTTTGGGCTTTGTTTTTTAATAGGGGGGTTACTCTTTAGTAAAATAAAGAAGGAGTACCTAGGCCAAAATCCAAAAAAAAGCGCGGGTCTTTTCTATTCGGTCAGCAACAGAGTCCGAAGCTTGCTGAGTCTTCAATGACTTTTGGGTTTTTGGGCTTCGGGATTGGATGACTTAAACTTTGGGGGTTTTTTTTATTGTTTTAATATTTCTGCCAGAATTTATGTCGTTTTCCCAAACCCCCGTTCTTGCCTGCTAAAAGAAATTTTATTATTAAGTTTATATTTTAAACCCATCTGGAGTCGAGGGCAAAGGGAGCATGTATAAACCAGGGCCAAAAGCAAAGTCTACTTTCGATCTTTCGTATTTTTAAAACAGTTGGTACCTTTTAAAACTTGAAGTAATAACTGTGAATTAATGGGTCCTCTAAAATTTGCTAAGTATTGTTTTTTTTTCGTCAAAGCCCCTAGAAAAATCAGTTATCTCGATCTCGCCTGTGGGTTTCGAACCTAGCAAACACCAAACGTAAGTACGATAAGTCTTTTATTCTTCTATTCCGTCTAGTTAGGCCCCTTTGAAGTGTCAAGATAAAATTTTTCCATTGTTTTATGCTCTTGCTTAGGGGGCCCGGGGTGAACAGTTGGGCCAAAAAAAAAGTTTTGAAAGGGGGAAAGCCAGTCAAATATACTTTCTGGGTGCCCCGAAAAAAAAAGGCGCCTAAGCCTGATTAAGATCCAACTTTGTCTAAAGTCTGTCTTGATGTTAAATATTGAATTCGTTACAGATCCTTTCAAAAGCCTTCATGTCTATTCTTTTTCTGAGGGATAAACGGTTTTTTCATTTGGGAATGGCGCTTGCAAAAGTCAAAATACGCTAAAGGTGAAAAGAAATGAATCTGTACATGCCCACCAAAGGGCATGGTGATTTAAATGATCACATCGACACCCACACCCATTTTAGCCAAAACACACAAAGTTTAAATGGTTTTGAAAAAAATGATCGGGGAAATAAACCACGCTTTCTTGATGTGGGGGCGTTTTCAATAGGGGGGTTTAAAAACTCTTTAATGGAGTACTCACCTTTTATGAAAAGAGGGAGTCTGGGTCCAGAAGTCAAAGGGATCAGTTGCATATTTTTAAGATTGTGTGCGGCCCAAAAAATATTTTGCATCAGTAATTTGAACGCGCCAATTTTTATTTCGTTTAAAAAAGTTTGTAACAATAACAAACCCCAAGACCGTCCTTCGTTTTTTTGAACAGATTTTAAAAACAATTGCGGGAACAGAACGGTCGCCTTCTTAAATATTTTACAAAGTCGTATGGTTTAATATAAGTGAAACCAGGAGAAAAATAGGTTCTAAAAGTTACAAAAGGACCAAAATTAGCCGTTAACAATACCGAGGTTATTCGGGGTTTTTCTACTAAAAAAAGGGAAAGAGAACTTTTACATTACTTCAAATTAACAAACAAATCAAAAACAAAGTTAACCTTTAAGCCCGAAAAATATCTTACTTTTTTGATAGAGAGCAGCAAAATGTTAGGCTTTACAACAGCAATCACCCACTCATAGTTTTTTGCGCTGCGCCGATAAACTAGTTTAGGGGGGAAAAACCCCTCGATCTTTCATTACATTCATTACTCTTTTCATTTTTAGAGCAGCACTGATGAAAACTTATATGATGGAGGGGGCCCCAAATGTTTTAAAAAGCTCTTCCCTAGGGAAAGTGCTATTGCGATTATGAAATTATACAAAACCCTAATTTACATTTAAAAGTAGTTTGTGGGAGGGGTTGGTCATTTAATATAAAAATTGAGACAAAGCAGGAAAGTTTTTAAAAAGTGATAACCTGCACATTGTTTTTGGGAAATAAAATAATTAGTTGAAAAAATTCGGCGGGCCAGAAAAAACCCGGGAGTTACTTACCCTGTAAGGTGTTAAACCCTTTAAAATTAAAAAAACCCTTTCAGACGTTGCGGATTTGAACAAAATGGGGGAATAGGGGCTTTGTATGGTTTTTGATAACTAAAGATGGTGTTATAAACCAAAGAGGGTTGGGGACAGCAAAAAATTTCCTAAACTAAACAAAATGCGCAATCTAGAGGCAAATAAAGTTGGCCAGTATGAATATAAAAAAGTTCGAAAATGACCCCAATGGCACTTAGAACCCTATTTAGAATGGGAAATAAAATTTGAATTCATAAGCCCATTTTCAATTTTGCCCTCAAAAAGTTTCCCCAAAAGCTTCAACTCGGGCCCCTTTTCATGTAAATCTTTATCCAGACGAAATAGTCGGAAAGAGATTGAAATAACGCCGTATGGAAAAGCAGTACATCCCCCACGAAAAGAAAAAGTTGTAAAAAAAGCTTCTACAAAAATTTCAGTTCTTTCCAAGCAGAAAAATTGGAGACAGTTCACAATGATATTTGAAAATTTTTTGTCTTTTAAAAATGTGGGAGGGGCGGGTTGTGGGCTTAGGATGACCTATAAAAGGAATTAATATTTTCTGGCAAAAATAGACGTTAAAGCCTTTTAAATTTTCCACGCTTTCCAAAAGGGGGGGTATTAAGTCATAACAACAAACAACAAAATCAATGTTTACTTTAAAAAGAAACAATTTACAGAACGAATTTGGGTTAACTTACACATTTAGGCCTGTAGGGGGTTTATTATACGAACAAGTTTTTGACGGGGAGATGATAAAATAATAATGGGTTAGTTAAAATTCTGTTAAAAACTTTTGGGGCAGTAACTTTATACAAAAAAACCCCCCATTGTTATTTAATTTGTGGACAAACTGGTTGTGGAAAAACAATATTTATCCTCAACCCGTTACAAACAGTTTATCGTTATAATTTTTAAACAATTGTGATTTTTGTCCAACACTTTAAAGAACAAAGCATATCATATGAAGGTTATATGGACAGTGAGAAATATATTTGTTGATCCCAGCAAAAAACTGAGGAGTGTTTTTTGAAAAGTTTTATAGATTGTTTTAAGGAACGAAACACATTTATTATAGAGACTGTCACAGAAAGAGAAAGTTAAAAAGAAAACACTTTTTCAAAACAGCTTTTAGTGGAAAGGCACTAGGATAAGTGTGGGATTTTATGCCAAAAAATAACTCAGTTTTAAAAGACTTTAGAGAACAGTTAAAACGTGTGTTATTTCAATGAAAGACAAAAAACTCATTGAAAAATGTTTGGCCCCCAAAAAAAGGTTATTGAAATGATCAGGAAAAAAAGGATTTAAACAAAAAATGAAAAACTGAAAAGTTTTGTAAATTAGTTGAAAACGGATAACCCACACTTTTTGTTTGTTTTTAGATAAACGTTATTTTTTTTTGGGTTATTGGGAAATCTTTCTTTCAAGAACAGGAAAACCTTTATTTTGGGCCACTTTTTGCCCGGGAAACTGGTTGAGGGGAAAGTGGCCCCGAAGAAGGTTTTTTTGTTCCTTAAGACGTAGGAAAATTTGGAAGAAAGGGGAAAAAGTAAGAAGGAAGATGTAGAAAAATGCAGGAAGAAATGGGGAAAAAGTAAGAAGGAAATGTAGAAAAGTAGGAAGAAAGGGGGGAAAAAGTAAAAGGAAGATGAAAAATGTAGGAAGAAATGGGGAAAAATAAAGGAAGACGTAGGAAAATGTAGGAAGAAATGGGGAAAAAGTACAAGGAAGATGTAGAAAAAAAGCAGGAAAAAATGGGGAAAAAAGTAAGAAGGGAAAATGAGGAAAATGAGGAAGAAATGGGAAAAAATAAAGAGGGAAAAAGTAGAAAATGTAGGAAAAAGGGGGAAAAAAGTAAAAAGGAAGAAGTAGGAAAAGTAGGGGAAAAATGGGGGGAAAAGAAGAAGGAAGACGTAGAAAAGTAGGAAAGAAAAAGATCGGGAAAAAGCAGAGAGTAGGAAAAAAGGGAAAAAAAAAAAATGTAGGGGCAAAAAAGAAACAGAAGAAGGAGAAAATGGAAAAGGCAGAAAAGTAAGGGGGAAAAAGGAAAGAAGAAAAAAAAGGAATACAGGGGAAGTAGGAAAAAATGTAAAGTTGAAAAAAGGGGGAAAAAATAGTAAAGTATGAAAGAAGGAGGAAAAAAAAAGTAAAGTATGAAAAGGAGGGGAAATGGGAAGAAGTAGCAAAAAAATAAAAAAATGGGAAAAAAGGGAATTGGAAAATAGAAAAATTGAAAAAAAGAGATTGGAAAAAAAAGTAAGAAGAAAAAAACAAACCCTTTTTTTGGGAAACTGACCCCTTGTTCACCTGTATTTTGGAGGGTTCACTTCACCCCCCCCCCCCCCCCCCCCCCTTCATTCAATAAAGGCCTACAATCTCTGTTAGTCCTGTTTTCTGTTTTCAGTTGTCTTTGTGGGGTAAGGGGGGGGGCTGACATGGGTAGTGGATAGATGGCATGGGGTTCCTGTCATCTTCAAATGCTCATAATATGATAAATATTCCCCTTTATAAGGGGAAATTTTAAAAATTGTGGTGGGGTTTGTTTTTATAAAAGGGGAAAGGGAATAAATTTAAAAAGGAGGGGATTTTTTT
>CM031617.1:16845771-16858430 GCA_018398815.1 Conus ventricosus | reverse complement strand
TTTTTTTCCCAACCTTGTTCATTGCCTATAAAATTCATATTATAGTTTATTTGTACTATCTGAGTCTGAGTCAGAAGGCAGCATGTATAAACCAGTGCCAACAGCAAGTCTATTTTCGATCTTGCGTATTGTAAAACATGTTGGTACCTTTAATACTTAAGCTAAATCAACTGTAGAATTAATGGCGTCCTCTAAATTTGCTAAGTATGTTTTTTGTGCGTCAAAGCCAGTAGAAAGATCAGTTATGCTCGATCTCGCCTGTGCTTGCGAACCTAGCAAACACCAAACGTAAGTACGAAAAAGAGTCGTTTATTCGTTCTATTCCCGCTCTAGTTAGGCCCTTAGAAGTGTCTAAGATAAATGTTGTCCATGCTGTTTTATGCTCTTGCTGTGGGGACCCGGGCTGAACAGTTGGGCCAAAAAGAAAGTTTTGAAAGGAGGATGCCAGTCATAGTTATACTTTCTGTGCGTGCCCCGAAAATAAGGTCGCCTAAGCCATGATTAAGATCCAACTTTTGTCTAAAGTCTGTCTTGATGTTAATATTGAATTCGTTACAGATCCTTTCAAAAGCCTTCATGTCTATTCTGTGCTGAGTGGATTAAACGGTTTGTCATTTGGCAATGGCGCTTGCAATTCAGTCAAAATACGTCTAAAGGTGTAATAGAAAATGAAATCTGTACACTGACCTCACCAAAGGATCATGGTGATTTAAATGATCAGCATACGACACTCCACACCCAGTTGATGCGCAAAACACAGCAAAGTTTAACGGTTCTGATAAAACTGCATCGGATGACTAAACCACGCTTTCTTGATGTGGTCGTTTTCAATAGGGGGTTAAGATAGCTCTTCAATGGAGTACTCACCTTTTATGAAAAGAGGCAGTCTGGGTCACAGCAATGTCAAGAGTATCAGTTGCTATATTTTAAGATTGTAGTGCGGCCCAACAGAATATTTTGCATCAGTATATTTGAACGCGCTCATTTTTATTTCGTTCAAAAATGTTTGTAACAATAACAACCCAAGACCGTCCTTCGTTTTTAGAACATGCTATTAATAACAAATTGCGGAAGCAGAACGGTCGCACTTCATGAAATATTTTACAAAGTCGTATGGTTTAATATAAGTGAAGCCAGGGAGAATAATAAGGTTCAAAAAAGTTGACAAAACAGGAACCAAAATTAGCCAGTTAACAATACCTGATGGTTATTACGGTTTTGCTCACTAAAAGAAGCAATGAGTAACTTTGACATTACTCTCAAACTTAACAATGCAAATCTAAAAACAATGTTAACATTCAAGCCTGAAGAAGTATCTTACTTTTTTGATAGAGAGCTAGCTAAAATGTTGGGCTTTACAACTAGCAATCTACCCACTCATAGTTTTAGCGCTGCGCCAGATGAAACTACGTTTGAGGGGAAAGTCCGCTCGATCTTGCATTACATTCATTACTCTATGTTCATTTGGATGAGCTGAGCACTGATGAAAACTTATATGATGGAAGGCCCTCAACTGTTTTAAGAGCTCTTACCGTCAGGGGAAAACTGCATATTGCGATTATGAAATTATACAATTCCCAAATTTACAGTTTAAAAGATTAGTTTGTGGAGGGTTGGATCATTTAATATAAAAATTGCAGACAAAGCAGGAAAGTTGTAAAATGTGATAACCTGCACATTGTTTTGGAAATAAAATAATTAGTTGTACTAAAACATGTCGCGCGGACCAGAAGAACCGGGAGTTACATTAGCGCCTGTAAGGTGTATAACCTTAGAATTAAAAGACCTGCAGAACGTTGCGGACTTTGAACAAAATGGTGAATAGGCGCTTTGTATGGTTTTGAGTACACTAAAGATGGTGATTATAAACGCAAAGAGGTTGGCGACAGCAAAAAGTTTCCTAAACTAGAACAACTGCGCAATCTAGAGGCAAATAATGTTGGCCAGTATGAATATAAAATAGTTCGAAACCTGACCTCAAATGGCACTTAGAACCATATTTAGAATGGGAAATAAAATTGAATTCATAAGCCCATTTACATATTTTAGCCGTCAAAAAAGTTTCAGAAAAGCATTCAACTCTGGCCCTTTACATGTAAGTCTTATGCCAGACGACAATAGTCGGAAAGAGATTGAAATAACGCCGTATGGGAAAAAGCAGTACATCCTCCACAGAAAAGAAACAGTTGTAAAAAAAGCTTCTACAAAATTACAGTTCTTTCCAAGCAGAAAATTAGGAGACACGTTCACAATGATATTTGAAATTTCTGTCTTTAAAGATGTGGAGAGGGACGGGGTTGTGGGCGTTAGTGATGACCTTATAAAAGGAATTAATATTAGCTGGCAAAACTTAGACGTTAAACGCCTTAACGTTACCATCGTCGTTCTTCACAATGGGGAGGATATTAAGATCATAACAACAAGCAACAAAATCAATGTTGACTTAAATAGAAACAATCTTACAGAACTGAATTGGATTAATCTTACACATTTAGGCCTCGTAGGGTTTTATTATACTGAACAAGTTTTGACGGAGAGTATGATAAAAGTAATAACTGGATTAGATTAAATTCTGTTATAAAACTATGGAGCAGTTAAACTTTATGACAAAAACCCCTCATTGTTCATTAATTTGTGGACAAACTGGTTGTGGAAAAACAATATTTATCCTCAACCTGTTACAAACAGTTTATCGTTATAATTTTAATCATATTGTGATTTTCTGTCCAACACTTAAATGGAACAAAGCATATCATGATAGAAGGTTTATATGGACAGATGATGAAATATATTTAGTTGATCCTAGCAATAAACTGAGTGAGTGTTTAGAACAGTTTTATAGATTGTTTGAAGGAACGCAAACACTATTTATTATAGATGACTGTTCAGCAGAAAGAGACATAGTTAAAAAGAGAAACACTTTGTCAAAACTAGCTTTCAGTGGAAGGCATGCTAGGATAAGTGTGTGGATTTTATGCCAAAAATATAACTCAGTTTTAAAAGACTTTAGAGAACAGTTAAAGACTGTAGTGTTATTTCACATGAAAGACAAAGACTCATTTGAAGAATGTTTGCGCGAAAATGATGTTATTGAAAATGATCAGGAAAAACATAGGATTAAGCAAAAACTGAAATCTGAAAAGTTTAGTAAATTAGTATTGAAAACGGATAACCCTACACAGTATGTTTGTTTGTAGATAATCGTTATTTTTTGGTTATTGAAGTCTTACTTGTCAGAGAACAGGAAAACCTTTATTCTGGGCCACTTTCGCCCGAAACTGGTTGAGGGCGAAAGTGGCCCAGAATGAAGGTTTTCCTGTTCTCTAAGACGTAGGAAAATGTAGGAAGAAATGGGGAAAAAGTAAGAAGGAAGATGTAGAAAAATGCAGGAAGAAATGGGGAAAAAGTAAGAAGGAAGATGTAGGAAAATGTAGGAAGAAATGGGGAAAAAGTAAGAAGGAAGATGTAGGAAAATGTAGGAAGAAATGGGGAAAAAGTAAGAAGGAAGACGTAGGAAAATGTAGGAAGAAATGGGGAAAAAGTACGAAGGAAGATGTAGAAAAATGCAGGAAGAAATGGGGAAAAAGTAAGAAGGAAGATGTAGGAAAATGTAGGAAGAAATGGGGAAAAAGTAACGAGGAAGAAGTAGGAAAATGTAGGAAGAAATGGGGGAAAAAGTAAGAAGGAAGAAGTAGGAAAATGTAGGAAGAAATGGGGGAAAAAGTAAGAAGGAAGACGTAGAAAAATGTAGGAAGAAAAAGAGTCGGAAGAAGACAGAGAGTAGGAAAAATAGGAAAGAAGAAAAATGTAGGAGCATAGAATGAAGCAGAAGAAGGAGTAAAGTAGGAAAAAGGCAGAAAAGTAAGGGTGAAAAAGGAAAGAAGAAAGAAGTAGGAATACAGGAAGAAGTAGGAAAAAATAGTAAAGTATGAAAGAAGGAGGAAAAAATAGTAAAGTATGAAAGAAGGAGGAAAAAATAGTAAAGTATGAAAGAAGGAGGGAAGTGGGAAGAAGTAGCAAGAAATAAAAAAGTGGGAAAATAGGAAGTAGGAAAATAGAAACATTGAAAGAAAGAGATTGGAAAACAAAGTATAGAAGAAAAAAACAAACCTTTTTGATGAATCTGACCCGTTTGTTCACCTGTATTTTGGAGGCTTCACTATCACCCCCCCCCCCCCCCCCCCCTCCTTCATTCTAATAAAGGCCTACAATCTCATAGTTAGTCCTCGTTTACTGTTGTTCAGATTGTCTTTGATGGGTGAAGGGGGAGACTGACATGGCTAGTGGAATGATTGATGAGCATGGGATTCCTGTCATCTTCTATAATGACATGGCTAGTGGAATGACTGATGAGCATGGATTCCTGTCTTCTATAACGACATGGCTAGTGGAATGATTGATGAGCATGGGATTCCTGTCTTCTATAATGACATGGCTAGTGGAATGATTGATGAGCATGGGATTCCTGTCTTCTATAACGACATGGCTAGTAGAATGATTGATGAGCATGGGATTCCTGTCTTCTATAATGACATGGCTAGTGGAATGATTGATGAGCATGGATTCCTGTCATCTTCTATAACGACATGGCTAGTGGAATGATTGATGAGCATGGGATTCCTGTCTTCTATAATGACATGGCTAGTGAATGATTGATGAGCATGGGGTTCCTGTCATCTTCTATAACGACATGGCTAGTGGAATGATTGATGAGCATGGGATTCCTGTCTTCTATAATGACATGGCTAGTGGAATGATTGATGAGCATGGGATTCCTGTCTTCTATAATGACAGTGGTGAATGATAGGAGGGAGCAAAGAAGGATGAATAGGATGACATGTTCTGTCTTTTAGAAGTAGGATATTGATGAGCATGGATTCCGTCATTATAGAGACCAGTGGTATGGAAGATAGGGCTGGGGATTTCTTCATCTCTTATTCTTGCTTTGATGTTAAACATGTTCATGTTTGTTGTTTTGCATATGTGCGGTGTTCTTTTTTTATCTAGCACATGTCTTTTAGACTGGTTGAAGTTTGTTGTCCTTGTTTCTTATACATTATGAAGACATTCACCTTGTTTGTTGTGTGGTAACCATAGCATTCGATAGCTATTCGTGATGTTCTTTCTTGTTTCCTTAGATACTTTCACCTGTGTGGGGTCCACCATTAGCATCAGGATAGCATTCAGTGATGTTCATTCTTGTTTCCTTAGATACTTTCACCTGGTGGGGTCCACCATTAGCATCAGGATAGCATTCAGTGATGTTCATTCTTGTTTCCTTAGATACTTTCACCTGTGTGGGGTCCACCATTAGCATCAGGATAGCATTCAGTGATGTTCATTCTTGTTTCCTTAGATACTTTCACCTGTGTGGGGTCCACCATTAGCATCAGGATAGCATTCAGTGATGTTCATTCTTGTTTCCTTAGATACTTTCACCTGTGTGGGGTCCACCATTAGCATCAGGATAGCATTCAGTGATGTTCATTCTTGTTTCCTTAGATACTTTCACCTGTGTGGGGTCCACCATTAGCATCAGGATAGCATTCAGTGATGTTCATTCTTGTTTCCTTAGATACTTTCACCTGTGTGGGGTCCACCATTAGCATCAGGATAGCATTCAGTGATGTTCATTCTTGTTTCCTTAGATACTTTCACCTGTGTGGGGTCCACCATTAGCATCAGGATAGCATTCAGTGATGTTCATTCTTGTTTCCTTAGATACTTTCACCTGTGTGGGGTCCACCATTAGCATCAGGATAGCATTCAGTGATGTTCATTCTTGTTTCCTTAGATACTTTCACCTGTGTGGGGTCCACCATTAGCATCAGGATAGCATTCAGTGATGTTCATTCTTGTTTCCTTAGATACTTTCACCTGTGTGGGGTCCACCATTAGCATCAGGATAGCATTCAGTGATGTTCATTCTTGTTTCCTTAGATACTTTCACCTGTGTGGGGTCCACCATTAGCATCAGGATAGCATTCAGTGATGTTCATTCTTGTTTCCTTAGATACTTTCACCTGTGTGGGGTCCACCATTAGCATCAGGATAGCATTCAGTGATGTTCATTCTTGTTTCCTTAGATACTTTCACCTGTGTGGGGTCCACCATTAGCATCAGGATAGCATTCAGTGATGTTCATTCTTGACTTCACAGTGAGTGTGCAGTGGGGTAACATGGGCTAGGGGAGTGGTGAGTGGGAGGTTTTGGAGGGATAGGATTAGGGGGGGGGGGGAGGGGGTGATGGAAACAACTTACCTGGTGATTTTTTCCTAGTTTGATTCATTCCTGTCCTGTCTTGTCCTGTTGTCAGACTTTGTTGTTCCATTTCTGGTCTCTGTTTCCTCTCTGTCTCTCTTCCTGTTACTCTCTCCTTTTCATTTTAGATCTGTGTCCTCTCTGTCTCTCTTCCTGTTACTCTCTCCTTTTCATTTTAGATCTGTGTCCTCTCTGTCTCTCTTCCTGTTACTCTCTCCTTTTCATTTTAGATCTGTGTCCCAACTTTCTCATTGTATGCCTCATTTAAAAAGAACTGTTGACAACATGCTGATTTATCACAAAAGTTGTATCTTTACGGTGGTAGACATGTTCCCTCTGATAGGTGTACATACATGATGTGTGAACATGCATGCACAGACTCTTGCAGGAATTTGAGCAGTATATGTGTGTTAGAGACCTATGCACATACAAGTGCATGCTTGCAATATATCTGCTCACATTTATATGTGTGAGCCTATGTAAATGCACACTGGCATACATGCATGCCAGCACCCACACCTGTACATACACATACTCATGCACATGCGCGCATATACACACACACACACAAACACACACACACCCTGCACTCTCCCCCCTCCCCCCCACCCCACACGTTCCTACACTAAGTTTTCAGTTTAAAGTCTTACTTAGTTCTCACAGATACTCTAAATATACATGTTCGGTTTGAAATCAGTTACTGAGGAAATAGTATTGCCTACATATTACATTTGATGGGAGAAACATCAGAATACTAGGGTGTGGTTCATCAGCTGGAAGTTTGTTCAGTGGAACTGCGGAGTTACCACCTCCAGGTATCCCAAGGCATTGGGTCTGTAAAGGGAGATCATTTTTGTTGAGAGGTTAATCAAATTATAGGCTTATAAACAAAAATGTTCCAAGAGCAAAAACGCAGGAAAAAAAGTCTTTGAAAGAGGGAAGTCTTCGTTAGAGGCAAGTTCAGTATAAAGAAAAAATTGTTCCATACAGCATTTCTTTAAAGGGAAGGCACCATTAATGGGAGATAAATTCAGTTGAAAAAACAACAACCCTGAAGTACCCCAGAAAAAGCCTAGTCTTTGAAGAGAGAGAGATTTCACTATTTGTTCGGAGGTCAGTGTAGTGTAGGTGTCAGAAGACAAGTTTGAAAAGGAAGAGATTTTTTTATTAGGTAGTTAATGTAGTGCATCATTGGAGAACAGCAAAAATATTCCAAAATGGCAACTGTGCTATAAACAACATGAATTGCAGAACAAGAAGTCTAATGAAGGTAGTCTTCTAGAACTAATATGTCAAGGACAAACAATTTCCAATGATCTTTAGAAAAGCATGAAGTATTTATTAGTAAATAGACAAGGCAAAAATTGTCCAGGGAGAAAAGAACGGAGAGGTTTTTTTTTAATAGTTTTTTTTTAACAGAAGATTTGATGGTATCAGCTAGTAGACTGCATTCTTATCATGGAAAAAGCAAGGTGAGGGGTGGACAGCAAGATGAGGGGGCTGGGGGAGAGAAAAGGGGGGAATAGGAGGGTGGGGGTGCAGAGACAGTTTAGGATCTTGGTACAAACAAAGATGGAGGAAGAATGGTTTAAGGTAGGGTTTGACTAAAGGGTTGTGTGTGTTGCTTTTTATCCCACGCTGCGTTGGCCTCCTTTAGACACCGATTGGAACTCATGCGATCATCCGCGTGCAATGAGGATCGATCCCCGGAGAGCCCGAAAGCCAGGCCAGATATTTTCCGCTGCCTGTTGGCGTGTCGGCCGCCGCAAAACGTGTTCCCTTTCACAAACCTTCGACCTGTCAGGTCAGAGCAGACCTGTCCTCCCTTATCTGTGTAGTATTTATTCACCTGCTTATTTTGTTGTTGTTGTTGTTTCTCTCCTTGAGTGTGCAATGGATTCAGTGTGAAACTCTCAACAACACTTTCCAGAAAGCCTTCAAAATTGGCCTGATGTGAGAGGGTACCTTACAAATGAGGTTGTCTGTATTGGTAGATATGTCCATTGAATAGACATAGAGGAAAACTCATCTGCAGCAACAGCAATGTCTTTGATTGGACGTAGTCTGTGGCCTTCCACTCCTGACTGTGGATAGATTGGCAGTGCAGGGATCATGGGAAAAGACAGGAAGTATGGAACGAGTGTCTGTCAGGAAAATTTTTTTTGTGTATGTTTGTACTGAGAGTTGAATGGAGTATTTAATGTCACAAATAAAAATATAAAGCACTTTAGAGAAGAGAGAACACAGTGCTTGAAGCAGAGAGGGTACCGAAAATTACAGCTAGGACGAGGCAGTCAGTGGGTTCACTGGAGATAAATCTAGGGTGAACAAAGAAAACAAAATTCCTGAAAAACTTAGTGTGCAAAAAGCCCTACACAGGAGGTGGGTGTACTATTTGAATAGACAATGATGAAAATGTCAAAAACATAGATGAGATTTTAAGTGAAGGAATGTTTAATGGGAGATAAACTTGATGTACATGAAAGAATAAGTCCTTGAAAGGTAGAGTTTTAACAGGGAAATAAATTTGGTGTAGACTTACAGGAAATCATTCCAGAAAAACAGCAAGTCTTTAAAAGGATGGAATCTTAACTGGGAGAGTCAGCCTCATAAACAGACAAAGAAAACAACAATAACGAAAAAAACAAAACCCTCTCTAAATAGAGGAAGTGTCGATTGAGAGATTTTGCTGAACATTGGAATGCCTTATGTTGTCTGTGTTTCTTGGTGGGGATGTTGTACATTCTCAGCCTGTGACTCTGCACACCGTGGGTGTATGTTGCACCCTTTCTGCCACATTCCTACCTTATACTTCCCACAACCCCAACAGGATTGAGAATGAACTGGTTTTATTGAGTGCCTCTGAACACCTTGAACAGAATTTTGAGCACCAAAATCTGAAGTTGAGCGCCAAATTCTGAAGCTTGAGAAAAACATAGTGACAGCCAAATAAATCAGCACTGTGAACTGAACTAGGACAGTGATTTGTGAAAAAAAAATCTAGACCATGCGATCATTTTACTCTTTTCTTGCATATTATCAAAGTTTTTCATATGAACAAGTCTACCAAATATTACAATACGATATTGGCATACCAACAGCTCTTTTTTCAACGTTGTGTCATGGAAAGCCTTTTCTTGATGACCTGTGTTTATGCGTTTGTTTTTATTCATAGTCTTCCTTTGAAATACTTGGGATTGTACTCACACTATCAATGCCAGCTGCAGTGAACAGTTTTGCCTTTGTTGTAATGGCAAAGAGTGGTCACCTTGGGCTGACCCACAGTCATTGACCACAAGATACTTCTGGGAAGAAACATCCAACTGGAGCAATGCACACACCTTAAAGTATGAAACATGGGATAATGAGCATGAAACATGGGATAACCAGCATGAAACCAGCATGAAACATCAGATAACCAGCATGAAACCTGGGACAACCAGTGGAAACATGGGATAATGAGCATGAAACATGGGATAACCAGCATGAAACATGGGACAACCAGCATGAAACCTGGGACAACCAGTGGAAACATGGGATAATGAGCATGAAACATGGGATAACCAGCATGAAACATGGGACAACCAGCATGAAACCTGGGACAACCAGTGGAAACATGGGATAATGAGCATGAAACATGGGATAACCAGCATGAAACATGGGACAACCAGCATGAAACCTGGGACAACCAGTGGAAACATGGGATAATGAGCATGAAACATGGGATAAGCAGCATGAAACATGGGATAACCAGCATGAAACCTGGGACAGCCAGTGGAATCATGGGATAATGAGCATGAAACATGGGATAACCAGCATGAAACATGGGATAACCAGCATGAAACATGGGATAACCAGCATGAAACATGGGATAACCAGCATGAAACCTGGGATAACCAGCATGAAACCTGGGATAACAAGCTAGCTCTAGTTGAAGTTGATGAGAAACGATCATTGTTTACAGATCAGTGGTTCACAGATATTTTTGATATGTTTGTGATTGGCGGAAACTTGTTGTGCTACCCAGGCACACTTGTAAAAAGTCTGTCTGACTGGATGTTTAAGTGTATTGGACACCAGGCACACGTCACAGAACCCTGGAGCCTCATTGCTGTGATGTTTAAGTGTATTGGACACCAGGCACACGTCACAGAACCCTGGAGCCTCATTGCTGTGATGTTTAAGTGTATTGGGCAGCAGGCACACATCACAGAACCCTGGAGCCTCATTGCTGTGATGTTTAAGTGTATTGGGCACCAGGCACACGTCACAGAACCCTGGAGCCTCATTGCTGTGATGTTTAAGTGTATTGGACACCAGGCACACGTCACAGAACCCTGGAGCCTCATTGCTGTGATGTTTAAGTGTATTGGGCACCAGGCACACATCACAGAACCCTGGAGCCTCATTGCTGGGTCAGGTCAGGAGTGAAAACAGCATTATTTCACTGCTGGTGGAAGAATTTGTTGAAAGAATTATACTTCCTTGCCCTTTTTGAAAAAATTGCGTATGCAAGATTTAAAATGGTAAGGTTTAAATGACTTGCATGTTTTAGAAATAGATGAAAAAATGTTACTTTGTGGATGGTAATCAGTCTGTAAACAGTAACAACTCTGTGTTCAGAGCAGGATCCATATTTCCTTGCCAGGAGGAAGTAATAGTTGAAAAGGACTAAAGTAGCCTTGTGTACGTTTTAATCTTGTGGACTTGCAGAACAATATCTCGATCTGTTGTTTGATTTTGACCCAACCCTTCTTTGCAAACAGTGGGAATTTTACACGCAGAAATGTTGGGGGACAATACAAAATGGCACAATATAATGAATAAAATGATATACTTTGTTAATCAGTTAGCTAATAAAGAATCTTGTATCTTAAAACAACCCAACTAATATGTTCAGTTCCTTCGTTTGGTTGACTGTATAGAAAAAGGAATAATTGTTGTCCTTCAGGAGGTGCAGGTGCGCATGTCTGCATGTGTACATGTCTTCATATGTGTGTGTGTGTGTGCTTGCATGTGTCAGGGTTCATACACTGAATCTCTTTACAATTCGTAGTTTTTGCCTTGTTACCTCTTACCCACAGCTTTAAACCTCTTGCAAATGAAATAGATCTATCGACCAGCTGCTGTGGTGTGGTGGTTAGTGTTGCACATTCCTTGGAGGTGGTAGGTTTGATTCCCATCACAGCCATTTAGTTGGGAGATTTTTCTGCCCCAACTGGCTCATGCCTGGAATTGAGTTTTTCTTATGGTTCAGTTCGGAAAACAGGAACAACACAAGAGCGGTTTCATTAATCAGGGCTGATTGATGACAGGATATATTATGAAATCAAGTGAAGAGTACAGCCCTGTCACGCAGTCTCATACAATAAGGGAACCCCAAACCATTATCATCATCATCATCATCATTCTCATTGATCAGCATAAAAAAGATAAAATTGGTTCTCCATATCTATGCTCTTGGTGAGTTCCTGTAGAGATCGCCAGTATTGGCAAGTTTAGAGGGACTGTGGTTTGATGGACATCATGACACCCTCTGGAGGGGACAGCTCACTTCTGCTGGCTTCATGACTAAGCACTTGCCATCAATGGTGATGGGCTTAGCAGTTGGTGTGGGTATATGTGATCAGAGCAAGCACCATTAAACACCACAGAAGTGACCCAGCAGCAGTGCAGTGTCTCCTCCACTGGGGTGCCTCAAGATGATTTGACATTGACGGGTCCCTGTGGATTGCCAGTGCTAGGCGATGGTGGGATAAGCCAGGGTGTGGCCATGGAGACAGGAAGGAAAGCAATAATCCAACATCTTCGACAAAGTCTTCTTGAAAACCCAGTGAAACCCAGTTTCTGGTTTTAAGTCACTGAATGTTTTAAAATGAAGAGTTTATAAATCTAACTATTTTGTTGGAGGGTTGAGGAAGAGAAAAAAGGTGGCTGAATGGGATAACCCAAGGGAGATTTATATATATATATATATATATATATATATATATATATATATATGTCTCTCTCCTCTCTCTCTCTCTCTCCCCTCTCTCTCTCTCTCTCTCTCTCTCTCTCTATATATATATATATATATATATATATAACTCTTTCTCTCTCTCTCTCTCTCTGATGTAAAGATGTTTGCCAGTCTGTACTTGAAATTTGAACTTTTACCAATGGGAATATCCTTGCAGTCGATGACTTCATGAATATTTCCAGGTAAGGTTTTCAGTTTTCGAGCATGGTCACTTTTGTGTGGCACGCCTGTAACTGTGTACCATCATTTTTGGACTACAAGGCACCTTGGATGATAAAGTCACACTTTACTTTTTAAGAAAAAAATTATTTCATTCATACCTAAGACATTCTGGAATGTAGTGCTCCTCTTTGTGTGTGTGTGTGAAGAAAAAATC
>CM031617.1:16685771-16843271 GCA_018398815.1 Conus ventricosus | reverse complement strand
CATGTGTACTTGTTGTGTTGTTTTCAGTGTGTTTGTGTACCATGTGTACTTGTTGTGTTGTTTTCAGTGTGTTTGTGTACCAGTGTACTTGTGTGTTTTTTTCAGTGTGTTTGTGTCCAGTGTACTTGTTGTGTTGTTTTCAATGTGTTTGTGAAACAGGAAACTTGTTGTGTTGTTTTCAATGTGTTTGTATCCCAGTGTACTTGGTGTGTTGTTTTCAATGTGTTTGTGTAACAGTTGTACTTGTTGTGTTGTTTTCAATGTGTTTGTGTACAGTGTACTTTTTGTGTTGTTTTCAATGTGTTTGTGTACCAGTGTACTTGGTGTGTTGTTTTAGGGCCTTTGTGTACTGAGAAACGTATTTCCTGTGGCTTTGGTTCACCGGTGGCGATAGTCAGCGACAAAGGTGACGTCAAAGGCTATCCGTGTGGCTGTGCAAGCCTAACAGGTCAGTCTCTTTTTGTCAGATAGATAGATAGACAGACAGACAGAGAGATATATCTATTAAGTTTTGTTTGAAATTGGGGATTTTGAGCAGAGTGTTGTGGGTAGAAGAAAGCAATTTCCCCTAGAAGGAACATAAATATAAAGGAGATCAGAAAGGTAGGAAGAACTAAGCATTCAAAGATTTAAAGCAGCGTAAGGATAGTTTGTAGTCTATTCGTTTTTCGACCGGGAGTCAGTGAAGAGAAAGAAGTAAGGGGGTGACTTGAGAAGATCTGGGTTGTCTGAGAATCAAACGAGCAGCAGTGTTTTTTACTTTCTGGAGACGATCAAAAGATTCTGGGGGCAGCCAGCTAGAAGAGGGAAATTACATAATCAAGTCTTGATAGAATGAAGGCAGAAACAAAGGTTGTTTTTGTGGCATCAACCCGAGAGAGATGTCACACGAACCAATGCCTGTGAAGCTCAAAGTAAAAGACACGCAGACTGTGGAAACATGTTGCTGGAAGGAAAGTGTGAGTCAAGGTAACACCTAAATTTTGTGCAGATGAAGATGTCTGAATAAGGCAATTTTTCCCGTATGATAGAGTTTGGGGTACAGTCCCAAACAAAGAAGTCTTTTGGGTGCAAAAGAAGATCATTTCAGTTTTTTTTATTGTTTTAGCTGAAGTTTGTTAACTGTCATCCAAGATTTTATGTCCACTGTGTGCGTTGAATTGCAGAAGGCAGCTGAGAGATAATTGCTGGATATGTAAATTTGATTGTCGTCTGAAAAGCAGTGGTGAGACAGGCGTGAAAGGGCAAACAAAGTCGGAGATAGGATGGGTGTAGAGTATGAAAAGGAGGGGGCCCAAGATGGATCCTTGGGAATCCATATTGGAGAATAGCTGTTGAGAGGGAAGAAACCCTTTACAGAGACAAGCTGAGTTCTTTCAGATAGATAAGACTGAAACCATGACAGAAGTGCTTTAGAAGTGTTTATATGAGAAATATTGTGACTGTCATTGTTTAGTCAACTATTTTTACTTCTGTAGTGGGACAGGTGTTGTGACTGTCATTGTTTAGTTGTCAACTAGTATGACTTTTGTAGTGGCACAGTGTTGTGACTGTTATCATTGTTTAGTTGTCAACTGGTAACAGGTAACTTTTTTTTTTTTACTGCCATTATGAGGGATTGTAATGTTTTAGAGAAAGGGAAAAGGCGGTGGACTTTCCTACCACATCAAACCAGTCTGCAATGCAAGATTACCTTCAAGGACGAGGGGCTACTTTGTGCAGGTACTCTTTTCTCCTCCGCTTGTTCCTGCTTCTCCTGTCACACCCCAGCCCATGGAAATGCCATGAGAGATGCTGGAAACAACTGTTTGCCTTGGAACTGATATAGTGTATACTAAGCAACAACCAGTTCACTCTGATGTGATGAATACTTGGCAAGAACTAGTTGGCATTGATATGATGTGATTGCACCCTTCAACAAACATTTCTCATTCATATGATATGATGTACACTTAACAACAACCAGTTTATATTGATATGATGTGATTAAACCCTGCAACAAATATTTCTCATTCATATGATATGATGTGCACTTAGCAACAACCAGTTTATATTGATATGATGTGATTAAACCCTGCAACAAACATTTCTCATTCATATGATATGATGTGCACTTAGCAACAACCAGTTTATATTGATATGATGTGATTAAACACTGCAACAAACATTTCTCATTGATATGGTGTAATATACACTTGAGCTATTGATATAAAGTGATCTACACAGAGCAACAATCGGTTCACATTTACATGGAGTGAATGATGGTCAGACAACAACAGCTGTTTGTCCCAGAAATGCAGTTATGGAAGATTTTGCCTTTTTTGTGACCATGCCTGAATGCAATGTAAAAATTATATTCATGTGCTTATTTTGTTAATGAAAAGTGTTTGTTTAAAAGAAAAAGAAAAAAAAGGAAGGAAAGACTATGACAGGCAGTCAGCAGCAGTCATCTGTCATTGAAATGTGGTGTCATTGAAATGTGGTGAAAGTCAGATGACTGTGGAACAGTGACAGACAGCAGTCATCTGTCATTGAAATGTGGTGAAAGTCAGATGACTGTGGAACAGTGACAGGACAGCAGTCATCTGTCATTGAAATGTGGTGAAAGTCAGATGATTGTGGAACAGTGACAGGACTGCAGTCATCTGTCATTGAAATGTGGTGAAAGTCAGATGACTGTGGAACAGTGACAGACTGCAGTCATCTGTCATTGAAATGCGGTGAAAGTCAGTTGAGTCTAGAACAGTGACAGGACGGCAGCATTGCAGCTCATATTTAGCCCATCATTGGAAGATATGGTTAGCAATGGCAAACAAACTCGCATCATTCAAACAATGAGACATGAAAGTGGATGATGGGAGGGGTGGTGAGAGGGGGTTAAGAGGCTCCATAATGCCAAGCAAAGTGGAATTTTAAAGTGAGAGTGAAAAGCAGGGCATGTTCAGTGAAAAGCAGGGCATGTTCAGTGAAAAGCAGGGCATGTTCAGTGAAAAGCAGGGCATGTTCAGTGAAAAGCAGGGCATGTTCAGTGAAAAGCAGGGCATGTTCAGTGAAAAGCAGGGCATGTTCAGTGAAAAGCAGGGCATGTTCCTTTGCTGCAGAAAGAAAGGACACCAACAAATAGTTCATCTAACAGAAGTGACATGTAAATCAAGGGAAATCACTCTCAAAGTCTGAGCATTATTTAGGCAGTATTGAGGGATGCTCACACGCTGACCAGGGATAAGGCACTTTGGACAGGTAAATGAAAAATATAGTGACAAGCTGCAGGGAATGAAGACAGCAGTTGGTTATTGGAAGGTATGAACAGCAAGATGAACCGCTAAAGACAGAAATGTCCTCACAAACCAACAAGCATAGAGACAGGACACATAATGGGATATGTAAGTGTGTGTGATGTGTTGTGTGTAAAGACAACAAGGAAGCAGATTTGCAGTGGCCATCATGTGTGTGCATGTGTGATGTGTTGTGTGTAAAGATAACAAGGAGCAGATTTGCAGTGGCCATGATGTGGGTGTGTGTGATGTGTTGTGTGTAAAGATAACAAGGAAGCAGACTTGCAGTGGCCATGATGTGGATCCGATGTGTGTGATGTGTGCAGGGCACTCCGCCACCGGAGATGGTATCATCGCGGGAAGAGCTGCGCATTGTGGAAGGTCAAGGCCAGGGCATGGAAAGCTCTCTTACACTAGGTCTGCATTTGTCTGGTGTTTCAGTCTTTGTCAGTGTGTGTGGTGTGTGTGTGTAATATGTGTGTGTTGTAAGTGGTATGTAGGTACAGTATTTTTCATAAATGTCAGTACAGATTTTAAAGCTCAGCCATTTCATTGAAATTCATTGGAATTGATGAAAAATGAATGGAAAGTCAAATTGTTGCACTGGGAATTGTAGATGATAATGATATCCTGAAAATTTCCCCCTGTTCCTTTTCACTCTTTCACTTTGCCTGCAGCTGATGTGTCTAACAGTGTTGCTTTCTTTGACCAAATCTAGTGGGACTTGGCTGGGAAAAAAGAAAAGACCATTCTGTCTTGAAACTCAGCCATTGGGTTTGAAATGAGTTGAAAATGATAGAAAATTAAATGAAGAATTGAAGCATAACAAGAAATAAGAAAAAAATGGCGATCTGTAATCTGATTTTAAGATTGAAAGAAGCACATATTCACGGATTTGAATCTCAGGTCTTTTATACTGGTGGAAGCATGGATGAAATCACATGTCTGGAAACGGGAATTTGACCTTGCTGTTTGTCCAGTCCTGAATTCCTGAAATAAATGGGTCGATAATGTTTTTTCCCCTAATGGTTCAGTTAAACTGCTAGTCATTACTCAGTCTGATTAAGGTTTTTCTTTTCCAAACTGATCACTCCTTCGTTATTTCGCTGAGAGAATGTGCAAATGCTGCTTTGGCCAATAATTACAATACCATTCGTTAAGCCTCATGAAGATACGTCTGTGATTGATGGCTGTGTTCAGAACAAGTTTCATTTTCACATGCCACCACACAGCAGAGGCTTTTTCCAGGTAGTAACGACCTAGTCTTACTTCAACTGCAGTGAAATAGGTTCTTTCTGACACAAATTACTTTCACACCTGGTTCATCAGCATACTTTGACTCAGACTCATGCTCTCTCGCTGATTTTTTCGATGTTTCTGGCGTGTTGTCAAAAATTTAACATGGCCTGACGCCATTTTGCGTGCGCAAGTTAGCAAGAGTTGTCGCTCTTTGGTTAGATTTGCCCTCCTACGCTTGGCATTCACATGTGCAATTACCATTCAAGAATCTCATCCCTAGAATTTTTTTTCCCCCGAAGGTTTTGTTTTGTTTTTAAAGTTCGTTTAATTTGTAATTTTTTTCGCCAATCATGGGAACAAAATTCAGCGGAATTGGATGAGAAAACATGTCTGTAGTTATATACTGCCAAAAGAAAAGAAAGAAAAAGAGAAAAAGTGTTCAAGTATTATGCTAACTACTTGCAAAGAAAAGTACATTCATTGCGCTTTTATCTTGTCAGTTAATGCGAGCTGAAAGGCCACTTTAAATGGGCAGTTTGTGATTCCTGGTTCTTTTTTGTGTGACAAAGCACCAGTTGTTAATTTAGGAGGCAAAATGGACAAATATTGATTGTTCAATCTATATCTTGCAAAACATTCTGTTTATATGACAGATTTCAACTTGATTTATTTTGGCTAAGCAGTCATACCCACTGATCTGACAATTCATTTTTCATACCTGATTTATGGTAATCAGGTATTTGCTATATCCTTAAGCTTGTCACCCCAGTGTATTATTAATGTAACTCATTTATAAGGTTTATTAGAACTTGTTTCATAAATAACAAAAAAAACACCCAAACTATACATTTCACATAACTATTTAATTTTGTTTCCACTAGAAAGTAACATGTGCCCAGAATTTAATACTCTTCATTTTCATTGTAAATTTATTGAAATTTTTGTGGACTCTTCAAAAACTACGCATGGGGGGAGGGGGGATTCAGAGTGAACTCCACTGCATACAGGTCAGTAACATCGATGTCAGTTTTTATGGTGTCCTTGTGAATTGCATGGTAAAAAGGAGGTTAGGTCTTCTCCAAAAGCCCAGATTTTACCTATCAAAGGTGTAGAAATCCTTCAGCTTCAGGGGGCTCGACCCCTGACCCCCGAACAAGGAGTTTTGCCCCTTGATCCGGCCAGGGGGCCTGAGGCGCCCCCTGGACCCATGGCTTTTCTGCTTTTCATTTTTTCTTGGTTTCAACCGTATGGAAGTTTTCACCTTTGCAGATGGATACTGTCATCATGATTGTCATTAGTTGCCAAGTTTCACGATTGCATGCTGTCATTTATAGTTAAAACGTTGATTTCAGTGAAGTAAGCACAGATTCCACAGGTCACAAGGCTGATGGCGAGCAGGAAGTTAGAGAAGAGAGTATGTATGGTGTGTGTGTGTGTGTGTGTGTGTGTGTGTGTGTGTGTGTGTGTGTGTGTGTGTGTGTTTCAGGCATCTGGGATTAATTAACCAACAATTGTTGTATTATTATTATTTGGGTTTTCATGAGTTATGTACATATTACTGTAAGACACAGTTTAGATGCTTTTTTTCCCTTGCTTCAGCTTGCTTAATTTTTTTTCTATGTGCTGTGTGTCGTTAAACTTTCCTTTTTTGTGAGGGCAGGATGAAAAAATGCTGTAAAGCTTATTCTTTAACCCTCGCCCAAACGTAACGTTAACTTTACACACACACATATATAAACATTGCTTACACGTTAAGTCTCATTCTATCACTGTAGAGGAGTAGACCATTGTGTGTTGTTGGGATAGAGGGCACACACACATGCGCCCCTCTCCCCTTTCTCATATTATGCACATTGGTGGTGTGTCTTAACATCATCTCCCAAGAAGTAGTGGACTACCTTAATGGCGATGGTGGGGTTAAAACTGGTCTCTGACACCCAGATCTCACCGGTAGCGAGCCATGGAGTTCAGGCCAAGGATGGAAGAAGATGTTGTTTCCCTCTTTGCCAGAAGGCGGTGGGCAGGGAAGACAGAAAAAGACTATTGCCCTGAGATGGACACCGACGACCTCCCTGACCATCTGACCTTGGGGTCCCAGTTCCAGTTCCGGGTGACAGTCCTGCAGGCGTCATGCATTTCACCTGAATATGCTGACATCTTCTGTCAGTTCAAGTCAGTGACGTTTTGTTCTCGTTTTACTTTTGCTTGAAATGTGTGCATAGTATGGAGCACTTTTTCTCTGTACATTTCCTTCTTGTGCATGCCTTCTTCAGTGGCTGAAAAAAAAATCACAGAACAAAACGAAAAGGAATTCTGCTACTTAAAGAAGCTTTATGATGTAGTTACCTGTCCAAACGAATGCCTTATCTCCACAAGGTGTGGAATACGCTTTACATCAGGAATCTACAAAAATCCTAGCGTTTGGATGGGTAAGTATATCATAACACTAATTTTAGTTGTGGAATTCCTTTTCTTCAAACTTACTTGTCCAGATAAATGTTTGAAAGTCAATCGAAAAGGATAGTGCGCAATCTCCCTTGAGAAACAGATCAATGCTCAGACTCAAAAAATGCACAAGGCTGACCACGACTCATCCAAGAACTCAACGCCAAGCTATCACAAAAAGGCCCTAAGGCTCAGATGTTTCCTGGAGGTGAAAAGATTGTACCCGCTCTCCCGTATAAATCAACTAACGCAAGTCAGAAATGAGGAAAGGCAAATGGGTCAGGATGAAGAAAAAGAGAAGACCCATGCAAGTACAAGTAAATTTAAGTGACTGCTGCCTAGCAGGCAAAGGTTGGTCACACTGAGACACATTGTATTGCTTAAAAAACAGTATAACAATGCAAATACAAAAAAACATCAAGTTATAGTGTTAAAAGGGCCAATATATATGTTGTCAAACAAGTGCATGGAGAATATCACTGGTATGTACATGAGCAATAACATGAGAGTGCACCAAAGAGACCAAAATTCCTGTGGTGAAAGCACCATCATCATAAAAGAAACAGAGCAAAGAGGTGTGCCTGAACACCACTATACAGGATAACAGGATAACAATTTTATTTGTCCAAAAGATGGAAAATTGATAAAGAGGCTACAGAGCCATTCTGTGATGGATGTGCCAACAACAGTGCTGTAAATGCACAGAGCCATTCCTAGATGGGTGTGCCAACAACAATGCTGCAACACCCCCCCCCCTTTTTTTTTTTTAACGGTGAGGTTACTAACCCAGACAAGTATCCAGGCTCTTGTGTGGGTCATGCTGCATTTGGAAAAAAAGGACACAATTAGAAGGCCTGTGTTGAGTGATAGGGTCCCCACTGGAGTCAGTCGGGAGTGTGCCACAAACACTCAGATTAATGTGGCTTTTAGACAAAGTAATTGTAGTCAGTCGGGAGTGTGCCACAAACCTCAGATTAATGTGGCTTTTAGACAGAGTAATTGTAGTCAGTCGGGAGTGTGCCACAAACACTCAGATTAATGTGGCTTTTAGACAAAGTAACTGTGAGCGTCTGTGTACTTTGGCAGGTTCGTCATCAACAAAATCTGATAAAAGAGGATCACTTTGGTTTCATTCTTCTGCATTTTGTGTGTGTGTGTATATATATATATGTACCAGCCCGTATATATATATATATATAGAAAAGAAAAAGAAACACCCGAAGGTGCTGGGGAGGACCCAGAGAAGCACCGTCTTCACCTGCCTTTAGAGCAGTCCTGTACCACCCTTGGAGGCCTGCGCTGTGTTGACGATGGGTACAGGCACGCGCAGGACACTCCATTAAGATATCAAGGGACATAACTGCTCCTGAACAGAGGTAAATTAGACTACAGGATGCAGCTCATAACAGCCTTAAAGTAGCATCCACATGGGTGTACCAGCCCGTATTTCATGACTGCAGAGCCCACCGGCGAAAAACACCACCCTCCAGCTGCCGAGCACACCCCACAGACCCAACCACCCCTGCCCACGGACAGATGAAGACGGTGCCACTCCAGACACAGCCAAGCTTTCGCCATACGGTCTTATGTGCCCTCAAGAGAGAATCCAAGGTTGTAGTCTTTCCCACTGTCAACAGAACTTTCCCTGTGGTCAGTGGGTCTTTCCTCACACGTCACTGGACCTTTCTCCAGGGTCAGCCTAGTTAAGGCAAAGAAGAAAAAGAAACACCCGAAGGTGCTGGGGAGGACCCAGAGAAGCACCGTCTTCACCTGCCTTTAGAGCAGTCCTGTACCACCCTTGGAGGCCTGCGCTGTGTTGACGATGGGTACAGGCACGCGCAGGACACTCCATTAAGATATCAAGGGACATAACTGCTCCTGAACAGAGGTAAATTAGACTACAGGATGCAGCTCATAACAGCCTTAAAGTAGCATCCCCATGGGTGTACCAGCCCGTATTTCATGACTGCAGAGCCCACCGGCGAAAAACACCACCCTCCAGCTGCCGAGCACACCCCACAGACGCAACCACCCCTGCCCACGGACAGATGAAGACGGTGCCACTCCAGACACAGCCAAGCTTTCGCCATACGGTCTTATGTGCCCTCGAGAGAGAATCCAAGGTTGTAGTCTTTCCCACTGTCAACAGAACTTTCCCTGTGGTCAGTGGGTCTTTCCTCACCGTCACTGGACCTTTCTCCAGGTCAGCCTAGTTAAGGCAAAGAAGAAAAAGAAACACCCGAAGGTGCTGGGGAGGACCCAGAGAAGCACCGTCTTCACCTGCCTTTAGAGCAGTCCTGTACCACCCTTGGAGGCCTGCGCTGTGTTGACGATGGGTACAGGCACGCGCAGGACACTCCATTAAGATATCAAGGGACATAACTGCTCCTGAACAGAGGTAAATTAGACTACAGGATGCAGCTCATAACAGCCTTAAAGTAGCATCCCCATGGGTGTACCAGCCCGTATTTCATGACTGCAGAGCCCACCGGCGAAAAACACCACCCTCCAGCTGCCGAGCACACCCCATCTGTCTTTTGGTGTTAAAGTTATATATAAAGAGAGAAAAGGGAAAGAAAAGCTTCATTTTGGAAAGGTAGCTTTGCTACAACTATACCTCCCAGACGGAGCAAAGCCCCATGTTTTCTGTCGTGTCCCTTAGATAGAACCTGCCAAAGGTGGTCAGCAATTTCTAGCCGAATGCCTGTCAGAGACTGCAGTATTCCACCAGAGGATGTACCTGGTGGACAGAGCCAGGACTTCATGTGCCCTGATGTCCGCTTTTAGGGGAAGAGGTTTCTGGCTGTGGACGTAAGCGTGGTGGACAACCTGTCTAAGCCAGGAGCTTATCATCTGGGGTCTTACAGCGGCACAAAGTCTCCTACACCACAGGCGCAAATCACAGGAATCTTACTCTGTCCTCTGAAGGTAGACCTTTAGCACTCTGACAGGACAGTTAATCTGCTCCACCTTCAAATGTCTGCGTCTGGAACTGGATGAGGAAGGGGCCAGCAGAGGCAAGGTAGAAGTCAGGGGCTGCTGTTCAGGCTTTGCGGTCTTGGCTACAAGGGCATGTGGACAAAGTGACTGAGCCATCTTTAATAATAATAATAATAATGGTTTCTTATATAGTGCTTAATCAAATGAATTTCTCTAAGCGCTTTACAAAGTCATACTACATTCACCCTTCTCATATACAATAGTACACCCTACACCTAGCTACAAATACTATTACTACAATAACAAACAAATCCTAATCCTACGAGTGTGGCATTCACTTATTTTTCAAGTATCACTGCAAACACTTAATCCTATAACGTTCAGTCATACAACAAATGCATGTAATAAAGAACATACACATACACTACATTTGAAAAGGCCCAGACGGCTATGAGTTAGGTTGTCCCCCCCCCCCCCCCCCCCCCCCACAGCATTGACTAATTATGAGAAAATAGATGGTTTAAGTTTAGATTTGAAAGAAGGGATAGAATCTGAATGTCTGAGAGAGTCTGGCAGTCTGTTCCACGTCGCTGGAGCTTGAAAAGAGAAAGATCTTTCACCAGTAGTAGTCCTGAAGCGAGTCATTCGTAGAAGGCCACTTCAGGGACAATGGGTCCTTGGAAAGGGCATGAACCTCACTGACCCTGCATGCTGAAGCCAGGGTGACCAAAAAAACAAGTCTTAGGGATGAGGTTCCTGACAGATCATTTTGCAATTGGCTCGAAATGCCTTTAGGCCAGATACTCCAGGGCTATGGGTAAACCGCATTTCCGACACCTGCGTGGTCTAGGGAGCCCAGTGCAGTTCAGACAGAAAGGGATCATAGCTAGTGCTTAGCGATAGCTGTCCAGAAGCCCTTCAAGGTGCTGGTTTTCCTTCCTGAAAGCTGAAGGTCCTCAGTGAAATGGGCATGTCTTCTTTCATATGCATAGTCTTTTTTTTTTTAACATACTTTAGTGGTTTACCAAAGTTCACAGATGTCAGGCTTTTGTTATTTTTACTTGCTGACATTGAAATGAAACAAACTAAAAGCCTCTGGGAATGGGACTTTTTTAAGAGGAAGAATATATTAAAATCTGCAATGTTTATTTCAGCAGGGAATTTGCCAGGCAAATTTAAAAGAAAAAAAAAAGTTGTTTTCATCCCGTGCAAGTCGTGGCCTTTTGTATGGCTAAGATCATTAGGACTGCCATTTAGAGGCTTGACATTTTTCTCCCTGTGTGCCATGTTCCATCGTTTAAGCATTATGTAAATAAATAAGTGAACCAATTTGTGCATGAATATATAGGAATTGATTTGCATATGATTTCTGTTTACAAATTTTTTTTGCATTCTCTTAACAGCTGATCAATATTCTCTAAACAGCTGAACACAAGATTCATACTTGTGCACCCCACTACAGTGTGTTCTGTACACTACAAAATATACATTACCTGATGACCCGTAGTCCAAAGGTTAGAGCGTTTGACTGCGGAGCCGACTGTCGCAAGTTTGAAACACACATGGGGTCAGATTTTCAAGGCTTCAAAACCCTCTCTGTCAACTCAGCAATGAAAGGGAACTTGATTCAGGTCAGGGAAGGTTAAAGCAGGGGAAAGAGGGGATGGCACCACCATCCATAAATGCTGTGTCCCAGACATCATGAATGTACACTGCCTTTATGAGCTATTAAGCCATGGGACTTTAACCCAGCCTGTAATTACAGTAAGTGTCTGATGTACAGAATTGTGTGGCAGAAACCTTGTTCCAGCTGTCCGTCTAACCCAAATCAAGTGCAAATCATCTTCTGATGGCAAGTCTCTAGTGGTCAATGGAGGAACCTTTGTGTCAAACTTTGATATGATCTGTTGCAGCTTCCTCCATCGGCATGACGAGGCGTTTTCCACAGAGCCCCTGAAGAACACTGGCAAGGGGCCTCCTCTGGGTTTTTACCATGTGCAGAATGTGAGCAGCAATTAGTCTTTCATTCTGTCATATCCAGTGTGTGTGTTGATTTATTCAGTTTAGTTTCTTCCAGTTAGATTTGCTTTACTTCACTTGCCTTATTCTGTCTTCTTTTTTCTTCCAGTTAAGTTTGTTAAATTAGCTCTGCCTGCCTTATATAGTTGTCAAGCATGCGTGGAATGTGTGTGTATAAATTCTTATTAGAGTTACTTTATTCTCAGTCATCTTAATCTACTGTAACTCTCACATGATTATCAGAAATTCTGATGGATTTGGAGTAACAGTATGACTGGCAGTCATCTTTTGTTGCCTAGCCATGTAGCCAGTGTCTACCCATTTTTCATGTACAGAGCGGACTTTTTGTCTGATGACTGTTGTTTTTAGGATCACACTGCTCTTTCTTTGTGTCATGGACATCTTTACTTCTTTTCTGACTCATGGCTTCTTTTGAAAAATTGCCTGATGTTTTAATGGCATCAGTGCTGGTGAAAAGGATTTTCATGGAGGAAGCTACAGTTTTCTTGGAATGAAGTGTCCAATAGGGCTATCAAGTGCAGACAGTAAAGAACAAACAAGAAAGATAACTGTTGCTCCCCTGATGAGACGATTACACACCCATAACTCCAGATGAATGCAGCTCATGGTTCAAATTTGCATGTTTGCTGTTTAAGCTTTTTGCCAGCATTTCTGTTAGGCAAATTAAGCAGCGTTCGTTTGGAGTAATGGACATGTAATTATCTGACCATGGGAAGAAAAGTCATCTTTACTTTAATGTACTGTTTTATCATCTTGTTCATCATTTTCTTAGATTGATAACAATACTTGTCACCTTGTAATGACAATAACTGAATTCCTTGAGGTAAGAGTAATCATTAGTTTTTGAAGAGTTGTAGGTTGCCATGGGGAATGGGGTTGGGGAGGATGGGTTGGAAATTCATGCTCCTGGTGGTGTTTCAGTTCACAGTAACGGTGACCAAGTCATTCATCGACTACATCAAGACTCAGCCACTGGTGTTCGAAGTGCTGGGTCACTATCAGCAGCACCCTCTGCACGAACAGGCCCGCGAGGCCCCCTAGTGAGTCCGTCCTCAGTATGCCTATGAATCGCTGTCTGATCTGTTTTAACTTGTTATTACTGGGTACTTGAATGTGATATTTTGTAATATGCCACAGTGAGTGTTCTTAGTCTTTCTGTGCAGTTTTGTTTATTTGTGGGTTCATTTTCTGCCCAGTTTTCTGTCTGCCTTTATATGTTCTGCATTGTTTCTCTCATTGCCTACCTCCCACACTCTTTCTTTCTCATATTGTAAGGCTGGTGGTTGGTCTGTCTTTCTAGTCTGTCTGTCTGTCTCTACCTCTTTTTCTCTGTGGTTGTCACTATGTCTCTGTTTGTCTGTCTGTCTGTCTGTCTGTCTGTCTGTCTGTCTGTCTGTCTGTCTGTCTCTCTCTCTCTCTCTCTCTCTCTCTCTCTCTCTCTCTCTCTCTCTCTCTCTCTCTCTCTCTCTCTCTCTCTCTCTCTCATACCAGCTGCTGTAGCAAAGTGGTTAGCATCGTGGACTCTTGGGTTTGATTCCCATCAGAGCCGTGTTGTATTTTTCTGCCCCGACCGGCTCTTACCTAGAGTTGAGTATGCTGCAAGCTCAGTTCGGAAGACTGGGACCACACAGTCAAATTTCATCCACTTAATGCATGCATCTTTGAGAGTGTTGCTTAAATTTCCTGACCAACACTGCAGGTGTCTGTATCTCTTGGGCCTGGTTGACGCCGGGATGTATTATGAAAGTAAGCATAGAGTACAGGCCTGTCATTCAGTCTCAGACTGGAATGGAAATCTGTAGCATCTCTCTCTCTCTCTTGCTGACCTTTTGCTTTCCCTCTTGCTCAAGTCTTCCCTCTCTTGCTCTGCCTGCCTGTTTGTCTTTCTCTTGATCACTGTATTTGACTCCCACTTTTTCTCTCTCTCACAATCAGGCTTCTCTCTCTCTCTCTCTTACTCTTTAATGCTTGCTGTCTTGCTCTCTCTCACGCAGTCCCTTCATCTCTATCTCTCCTTTTTAGAATATACTGGTCAGTGTTTTTACCATCAGTTTGGTATTTGACATCATTCTTACACTTTCCAAGTTGACAGGCACACTCACTCTGTCTTCCTCTGGCAGTGTGAGGCCCCCGCCACGTCGTAGTTTCCCATCCTCTCTGCCTGTGTCAAAACCTGTGCCATCTCCCAAGTTTGGAGTGATTGCAGCGCCTCCGTGAGTATTGAAGCCTACTGTTTTCATGTCTCCTCATTTTTGTTTGTTTGTTGTTTTTTTCTTCTGTGTAGTTCACATTTATGGAGGTGTTTTTGAGTTGTGTTTTACATGCAGCATACGGGAAAGGTAAAAATCCTAAGAAATCACTATGTCTTTTATTGTGTGCATAAATTACAAATGGAAAAAAAAAGTGTGTATGTATTGGCACAGGTTTTAAGATAATCCATACCTCAATTGTATGGATTCCATGTACAAAGTTTGTGTCAAAGTAAGGAAACGGTGTTCACTGTTCAGGACAGTTTGCTTGTAATGGAGGAGAGCAAAGTTTCCTTTTTGTAGCCAGATTTTGGGTATGTTTTGCAGCAGGTTGTAAAGATTTGTGTTGCGAGTGGCTGACCGCATAGTGACATCTTGTGACAGTACTAGCAAGAGGATAGGCCAGACAGGAGATGTGCAAGAATGATTGCGACAGTCATTCTCAAAACAGCTGTAACCAAATGTTCCTGAGGATTTTCAGTCAGCAGTTTCAGAGTACATGCTTCAGTCCTTCATACATGATGCGATGTGAATGGCAAACCATTAACCATTGATTTTGTTCGTTAATTTGATGAGAAATAACTACTCCAGGCTTTTTGTGGGCTGCAGATGACAGAGATAAAGTGAATGATTTTGAGAGTAGACAGTTTTTAAACCCGTCAGCTAAATGCTTTATGACTGCTTTGACATTTGAAACAGACAATAGATAAGACATCACCTTCACCTATACCTATCCCAGAGTTTTGAAGACTGTTGAGGTGCCACAGAAGACTTTAAACCAGCTTCCTCCCATCCTCCCAGTTCTCAGAGGTTCTTAGGAAGTTGCCCAGTGTGAGGCCAGTCCATTCACTGATGCTGTTCTCCCATCTGTTTCTCTGTCTTCCTCTCCTGCCTCCTCATACTGTTCCTTGTACAATGCTTTTGGCAGTCCTGTTGATCTTAATACATGACCCATACCATCTCATTTTCATTCTTTTCATTGTGGACAATAGGTCTTCGTCTGGGCCAATGACTTGCCTTACTATGGTCTGGACCTTCAAATTGGTAATGTGGTCTTCGTATGAGATACCAAGGATCTTGTGGAAGCATCTCATCTCTTATGCCTGAAGCCTTCTCTCAAGTCCAGCTGTCAGAGTCCATGTCTTACAGGCATAGAGAAATATGGCAATGACCAGGGAGCACATCAGTCTGATCTTGGAGCTGATTATGGTTTTTCTGTCATTCCTGATGATATCTTTCAGCAGCACCCTATGCATGAACATTCTGCCTAGTACTGCTGTCGCTTGCGCAACTCTGGAAAGCACTTCAGGTTTTGATCCCATATCTGAAACCATTGCCCCGAGGCACTTGAAGCTTTGAACAGTCTCAAGTTTTTCTCCCTTGATAGCGATGGTAGTACTGATACCGTTAGTGATGCTGGTCATAAGTTTTGACTTTTCGGCAATGATCTCCATGCCAAATGCTGTCATAGAGTGCCAGCCAGTTTCAAGCTGGCTCATCACCATACGGCTGTGTGCAACCCCCTTTAACTTCACCGTCATACAAATGTACGTCCCAACTCAGAGCACAGTGATGACGATGCAGATGATGCAGAAGAGTTCTATGACTAACTACAGGAAGTCGTAGATCAAGCTCCCAAAAAAGACATCCTAGTTGCACAAGGGGACTGGAACGCCGAGACAGGAGAAGAGGCATGCAAGAACTGCAGGGGCACACGTGGGAAATTAGACATAGATTACCTTATATCTCTGTGCAAGATTAAAGTTACTGTTAGTTTTGGGTTTTATGAGAAAAATAATGTACAAAAAAGGCCAAAGAGGGAAATTTTGTGCTGTGATTATGACTACGGTGTTCACAGTGCGCAATGAAGGACTTGAGGGTCTGTTTTGATCTCAGGTTACTAACCGTTAGCCAGATGATACTCTGTGTGCCAATCAGTCCATTTGTGTTCTCTGAAGTTTTGCTTTATCCATTGAGGGAAGTGCACTTTGCTGTGTTGTTATAGAGCAGAGGGTGTGAGCAAGAAAGGGAAAAGACTAAGTTTTTTGCTTGTTTGATGTTCTTTGACAAGATGTGGAACAAGTCACGTTGTTGAGTGTGTATTGTCTTGTGATGATTGATATCAGCTGATATTGTCCAGCACTTTGTACCAAGTCTTTAGACATGCACAGAAGTGCTTTTTATTGATAGAAATTCAGTTGACGTTGTGTCACACAGTGAGTTGATATCTATTTTCAATTGATGTTCTACACATATCATTTTATTTTTAATGTTTTGATTTTAGTTATGGGCACTGCTATAACATGATCCCTTCCTTCTGTCATGACTTTACTTCTTGTGTGGGTATCTGTAAGCTTGTATACAGTTTTGTTTCTGTTTTCATCTGCAATCCACTTCCAGTCTTTTTTTTATTTATATGTTCATACGAATTAGGTAATTTGACAGCTGAAAGAATTGTCTACCACTGACTGTTATTATTTGGAAAAAAAACAACCTTATTTGAATGCATGTGAAGATTGTGTGAATTGGTAAATGAACAGGTGACTGGTTTGATGATCTGGTGACAATGTGCAACCTGGCAACAGAGATCTATGGATCAGATATGTGGCTGTCCCAGACTGACTCACAACAGACACCACACACAGCTGGTCACCTTAACCCACGGCAAAGAGGAGCAAGCTGTTGTGTAGTAGTATATCTGGAACATTCACATTCTTCACACCCTTTTTATTATCTTTGTTTTCTTTCCTGAAAGGAATAGATCCAGACAGCAACAGACAAAAGAAAAAAAAATTGTCTGCATGCTGGTAAATAATGAGAAACGAAAGGAGTATGGTTATGATTTTAGAGGGAGTGTAGATAAACTTTCTCGTAGAGAAACTTAAACAGACATAACTGCAGGTGAAATAGAAGCATTCGTGTTCTCTTAGAACAAACTAAATGATAGAAATGATTGGAGGTGGAATGTAGAGATGGGTTTTCCCTGCTTAGGGCTTGATCCCAGGTTGATGTTGTACGTGTGGTTTGTAACCTTCCATGTTGTGAGCTTGTGCTGCATATGTACATCTTGTGGATTTTCAGCGAAGAGGAAGAGGCCAAGGCGGGGCAAAAAATGAGAAAGAACAGGTAGGTCACTGGGTAATGTGGCATCTTTTTGAAAATATATATCATGCTAGTTTTTATGATTTATCATATATAGATATTTTAGAACAGATCATTTGAAAGTCAAGATACGTCATGGGGATGAGTTAACCCCTTTGCTGACACTGTTTAATAGCAGTTTTTTTATTTCTGTGTGCCAGAGCAAAATTGGGCTTTAGCGGTAGGTTCACTAATGTCATCAGTGCTCATTTATTTGTGGAGATATCTCTTAGATTTTTGGAATGTTTTCTTCTTATACCCAGGGCTGTAGTATGTCCAAACAGTGTTTGATTTTGTGTGTTTTGAGTATGATAAATAATTATTTAATTCAACTTTTAAGAAAAAAAAACAACTTTGAAAACATACGTATCCACACAGCAGCAAATAAAAACCATACAAACCCAGCAAAAAGTGGTTTTAGTGTTTACTGAACACCTGTGTAAATATCTGGTAGTGAATTTACAACCCCACAATTGTTGTTTTATAAGCTAAATCTATGTATTTCTGGAGTACAGTACAATCCAAGTATAAAGGGACACCATTTTTTTTTAGGTAGGTTCACTAATATGCCAACTGCTCTTTCAATTCTTGGGATATATCTTAGATACTTGCGAAATTTTCTTGTTATATCCTTGGTTACAGCCAGATGTCACAGTAGTTTGATTTTGTTTATAATGAGTAGACCAAAAATATATATAATGATGAATAATTTCAGAACATAAACACAAAATATAGCACATAAAATCTCAAGAAAACACCACAAAATCTGGTGTTAATATCCACTGAACTTCAGGACAAACATCTGTACTCACTATATAGCTTGACGATCCATAAATTGTTCTTTTGCAACTAGTATTATAGGGAGCACTCCAGTCCTGGTAAAGAGGGAAAGAAGATGGGAATTGCACATTATCCACAGCATCAGTCTGCACATCTTGCAAGCCTCTTGGGAGGTGGTCTTGTTTAGCAGACATGAAATAACAAAATTAACACTCAGTCTAACTTCCAATTCATTATTCTGTCAGTTTTCTTTCACACATGTAATTTGGCTCAGTCGTGGGTACGTGTTCACACTGTCATTGTGTTTAATAAATCTGGCTGGGATTTGGAAGTGTTTTTCAGTAATTAAGAAATCTAGAGTTCTGAATGCAATTTTTTTTTTACAATGCGTCTGTCTCTCCAGTAGATGAACACCCTGCTTATCAGTTTGTAGTGGAAGTGAAATGTGCTAAAGTGATGAAGTGATTAGGGAGAGGAGGGGTGGAGGTGGAGATGCACATCCTAAACTGTATGAAGCAAAGCAAACCTACACCCTGATGACATTGAGACCTAAAGTCCGATGATGGCAGGGAGTTCAACTACCAAGCAGATGAAGCCTACAAACACTATACCCTCCCCCCTCCCCCATTCAGAGCTCAGCTTCCCCCCTGAGGAGAGTTTACAGGTGGGGAGGATCGAGATCTGGAGTTTTGGACTGTAGTCTATCACTTTATTCCCATCAGATGTCCCTCCCCCCCCCTCCCCCAACAATCTCGCCTCCCCCTTTCCCCAACACAACTTCCCTTCCTCCCTTCCTTCATGCTGTTCTGGTTTGGTGGTGCTGGGATTTCTTTTGTTTTTTTGTAGTTTTAAGTTTTCGTTTCTGTTTCTGTACTTTCAGTTTTGAAAAGTTTCATACATGTATTTGCAGAGATATGCATAATCTTACTTACACACACACACACACGCACACGCATACACACACACTAGGAACCGATGCATCAACAGCTGGTGGAATTTTACACACACAAGACACATGCACAAGACACATGCACACACACACCACATGCACACACACACACACACACACACATACACGCACATGCACGCGTGCACGAGTGCATACATACACACACACATGCACACATGCACATGCACACAGACACATACACACACACACACACACACACACACACACACACACATACACACACAACCAAGGCATCAACAGTGGGTGAAGGCTGAAGTGTGTGTTGTCTGTATGTAGATCGTTGATTTTGGAGTCCCCCAAAGTGGACAGGCAGCGGTAAGATGGTGGTCCACTTTGCCCTTTTCTTTGGTCGCTTGGACATTTTTTTTGGCATGCCATTAACTGTCTTTTACATAGCTTTAACCCCTTGAGTGCCAGAACATTTTCTGCTGAAGACATTGTCATAAGCTGGAGAGAATCACGCCATCGTCACAGGCCAAAACAAAACCAGATGGTGCGTGTTCATTTATTTGTATTTCTTTATGACACTTCACTGATCAGAAGAACTTACCTATAAAAGGGATTAATTGTATATTGTTGGCCATCTTGAATCCAAGATCTTTAGAAAACTGGCTAATTTTTGTCTGTGGCTGTGAAACTGCATAGTGTCTTATGCACAAAATGTTATGGCAGCCCAAGGGAAGTCTGCTTGATCTGTATGACATAGTTACTTGGCTTTATTTTGTTATGCACCATTCTAATTTTAATAGTGGTCCATATGTGTTTTGTGTCAATGGACACAATGTCAATATGGCAGTGAGATCTGACCGGACAGAATGTACACAAAGGCAGTCAGATTTCTCCCAAATTATTATTCCTTAAACGTGTGGCTCCTGAGGTAAAAACAATGCGAACAGTTTTTGGAATATATTTCTAGACTGATGCCTACTGTCTGCATTGTTCAGTCCGGTGTGCTGGAATGGCTGTACACTGACATGGATTGAATGAAGGATCCACTTATGCTGGTGCATAATAAAACTAAACTGAGTACATATGTCATATGCTTGAGCAGTCAGTGGGGCCTTGGTCTTTTACACTAGGTAACTGACTCATTTATAGAGGTGTGAATCTAACCAGCGTAGTACTGCTGTGCTTGACATGGCAGTATCATTTGGGTTTTGATTTGGTGGTTGAGAATTTCCAGGTGACAGGTAAATGTTCGTCAGCTTAAGTTGTAACAGAATATTTCAGATATGTTGTTAGTTTTTTTGTTTTTTTGAAAACTATCTGCACATTGTCAGATTAACATTTAACACATTCATTTCAGATCATTTCCAGATTTGAAATTACGGTTGATGTGATTTTGCCAATTAATTACTTTGTTGCTTTTTTTTTCTATTGGTGACTTTACAAATTCATTATCAGTTAGATTTCTGTTTGCTTTTTAGTAAATTCATTGTCTGCTTGATTTCTTTTTCTCTTTAGTTTTCTCTTTGTTTGATTGTTTTCTGTTGTTGCTTTTTTTTAAATTACTCCTTGAATTCAATTAAAAAAAAGTTTGCTAAAGGGTGAAAATTCATAATGTTCCAGATTTTATTGGGAGGAAGAAGGGATTTTGTGTGTGTGTGTGTGTGTGTGTGTGTGTGTGTGTGTGTAAGGGTGATGCCGATGGAAGAGGTGAAGACGAAATTGGTGACAAATCGGGGACCATGCATGATCACTCGCAATCTTGCCCCAATTGATAAAATCAGTGAACCATTAAGTGAACCAATTGGCCAACAGACTACACCATATCATATTAACAGTAAAAAGAATATTCTTTTGCTGTTACAAATTCTGGTATTTTCAGACACCAGAAATCTCTCACTGCTTTAGTATTCCACTGCTTGACTTTTTAGTCATATTAAAAACAATATCAATAATCACACATGCTTTACACCTCAAAACTAACAGCACCAAACTTCAAACCACAACTTTTAAACTATGAGGCTTGAATTTTGTTATTTCCACTAACTAGAGAGCATCTCTGTAAAGTCTATTATGACACATTTCAGTGAAAAGCACACACACACACACACACACACACATACACACACCACACACACACACACACACACACACACACACACACACACCACACACACACACACACACACACACACACACACACACACACACACACACACACCACACACACACACACATTTCTCTTCCTCCCCATGTCATACTTTCTGCCTGGAACGTCATCCTTATCTGGAGCATTTTTTTTCTCATTGTCTTTACTTTGTTTTGAACTTTACTGATTAGACTTGCTTCCCCTTTAGCAGCTGAAAAGAAAAACAATGGGGAAAGTGTTATAGAGAGGTTCTGCTGCATGTGAGAGAACAGGTAGTGGAGGTGTGGTGTGTTTCAGTAGTAGTATATACACTGGTGACGGGTTTTTATATGAATGTAGCTGTTTGGCTAATGCATGACCAGAAATGCCTTTATGCGTGTGCATGTGTGTGTGTGTGTGTGTGTGTGTGTGTGTGTGGGCTTGATACATGATTGTCTGCCAACCTATCTGTCTGTCCATTGTCTGGTTTGTGGTCTGATAGTTATCAGCCTGTGTGATGGTGGGTGATGATGATGATGATAATGTTGCTTATAGCCCAGCCGACCGCAAAGGGCCACATCAGGGCTGGTGATGGTGGGTGTAGGTGTGGTGAAGATGGTGGGTGAACAACAAAGCCAGAGAGAGGGTGTGGAAGGTGGTAGAGTGGAAGTAGCACAGAGTTCCCTTTGGGTGCGCATGAACTCTGCATGAGCTCCCGAGGCTGGTGATACCCACAGTGTCCCCAAAGACAGCCATTGTCGTCAACAGACCTCTGAATTATCAGGCACTGGCCATCCTCCCACCCCGGTCCTGTTTGTCCCCCCTCCCTCCACCCCTCCTTACCCATACCATAGAAGTAGATGAGTCTTCAAAACAGGTCACAATGATTTGTATTCATGTATACAGTTAGAATGGTATTGTTTGGGCAGACAGAAGTCTTTTAAGCAGCTGTGACAGCGCAGAACATTTGAAACATTTGATTCGTCTCTCCGTGCAGCTTTTAGCCTCCATGTGTGGAAACAAAACATCATAATATGTGCCTGTGTGTTTGAAAATGTTCCATGTTCGGCCAGGTGTACACAAAAGAGCTCTATGTCTCTGTCTGTGTCTCTGTGTCTGTCTGTCTGTCTGTCTCTCTGACATGAAAAAGGTCAAAACTTTACTGTTCCCCATGGGTGCATGGCCATGGCCAGTCAAGGATCTAGAGTCTCTCTCTCTCTCTCTCTCTCTCTCTCTCTCTCTCTCTCTCTCTCTCTCTCTCTCTCACTCTGTCTCTCTCTGTCTCTGTCTCTCCTCTCTCTCTCTCTCTCTCTCTCTCTCTCTCTCTCTCTCTCTCTCTCTCTTTTTCAAAATGCCTGTCAGGCCTATGTGCCATTGGTGGAAAACGTACAATTGAAACTTGTGATTCTTTTATGACTCTGAAAGTGAAGCTGGCTGCATGTAGTTTTGTGTTCTCTGGATGCATGTCCATTGCATCTGATGTGTTCTGGGTGTTGTTTTAGGGTTTATGTCTTGGTTCATAATTACCAGAAACCTGGCATCAGGAATGATTGTGACAAGAATGAATTTGCTTTTATTCCATATCTTACTTTTATTGGTATCTGCTTTATTTGTTTTGTTTCAGTGTGTGTGTGTGTGTGTGTGTGTGTGTGTGTGTGTGTGTGTGTGTGTGCGTGTTTTGCTGTTCCCTCTAAAAATGTGAATCAGTATTGCTGTAAGGTGTCAATCAGCATTGTTGTATACTGTAAATCATTACTGCTGTATGATGTAAATCAACATTGCTGTAGACTGTAAATCAGCATTGCTGTATGATGTAAATTGTTACTGCTGTATGATGTAAATCAACATTGCTGTATACTCTAAATACAAAATGATAATGATAATAATAATGATAATAATGATAATAATAATAATAATAATAATAATAATAATAATAATAACAATAATAAACTAAAAAAAAACAATGTTAGGTAGATGCTCAAGGTCTGACCAGCGCATTGGGCTAATGCATAGGTCAGACATCTGCTGAGTTTTAGCCACGAGACACTCTTCTTCAATTGTCTCATCTTAGTTGTTAATTCATTTATCCATCAGCTTGAAATCATGCGTAGTGTGGTCTCAAAACTTAGCGGATGTGGTGTAGTGTATATGGACTAGTCCGCACGCAGTGATGCCTCCTTGATGAAACTGAAACTGAAACTGAAAATCAGTTTTGCTGTATGATGTAAATCAGCAGTGCTGAATACTGTAAATCAGTACTGCTGCATAATGTAAATCAGTATTGCTGTATGATGTTAATCAGCTTTGCTGTAGACATTGCTGTATAATGTCAGTCAACATTGCTGTAGAATGTCAGTCAACAGTGCTATAGAATGTCAGTCAGTATTGCTGTAGAATGTTAGTCAGCATTGCTATAGAATGTCAGTCAGCATTGCTATAGAATGTCAGTCAGCATTGCTATAGAATGTTAGTCAGCATTGCTATAGAATGTCAGTCAGCATTGCTATAGAATGTCAGTCAGTATTGCTGCATAGTGTCAGTCAGCATTGCTGTAGAATGTCAGTCAATATTGCTGTATAGTGTCAGTCAACATTGCTGTAGAATACCAGTCAACATTGCTATTGAATGTCAGTCAACATTGCTGTAGAATATCAGTCAACATTGCTGTATAATGTCAGTCAGCTTTGTTGTATAATATGACACAGTTTAGATATCACTTCATTTTAGGCACATGCTCAAAATCCATTATCATTATTGTCATTATGTTTACATGCATGCTGATGAGAGAATGAATGTGTACTAAGGTTCCTGTGCGGTTTACGCTCACTGTAACCTTGCGATGTGTTTTCATTCATATGTATTCTTGTGTTTTGATTCATATATATATTCTCGTGGTCTTTCTGTAACTATTAAGTGCATTAAAGAGTGTTTGTGTGTTAGTGTGTGCGCCCGAGTGGGCACTGTGGGTACCCTGAGTGTGTGTATGTTTGTTTGTTTGTGTGTTCGTATATATGTGTGTTCATGTGTATGTGAGTGTGTGTGTGTGTGTGTGTGTGTGTGTGTGTGTGTGTGTGTGTGTGTGTGTGTGTGCGTGTGTGTGTGTGTTTGTGTGTGTGTACTTTGTGCACACGTGTGCATGGGTGTGTGTGTGCATGCATGCACAAATTAGGTGTCCATGATGGGAGATAAGCCATGGGAAGCATTGACAGTTGAATTAACTCCCATCATAGCGATTCTAGTTGCCAAGGGACATGTTCACCCTCCAGGTTGAATTAATTCCCATCATAGCGATTCTAGTTGCCAAGGGACATGTTCACCCCCCAAGTTGAATTAATTTCCATCATGGCGATTCTAGTTGCCAAGGGACATGTTCACCCCCCAAGTTGAATTAATTTCCATCATGGCGATTCTAGTTGCCAAGGGACATGTTCACCCCCCAAGTTGAATTAATTCCCGTCATGGCGATTCTAGTTGCCAAGGGACATGTTCACCCTCCAAGTTGAATTAATTCCCGTCATGGCGATTCTAGTTGCCAAGGGACATGTTCACCCCCCAAGTTGAATTAATTCCCGTCATGGCGATTCTAGTTGCCAAGGGACATGTTCACCCCCCAAGTTGAATTAATTCCCGTCATGGCGATTCTAGTTGCCAAGGGACATGTTCACCCCCCAAGTTGAATTAATTCCCGTCATGGCGATTCTAGTTGCCAAGGGACATGTTCACCCCCCAAGTTGAATTAATTCCCGTCATAGCGATTCTAGTTGCCAAGGGACATGTTCACCCCCCAAGTTGAATTAATTCCCATCATAGCGATTCTAGTTGCCAAGGGACATGTTCATCCCCCAAGTTGAATTAATTCCCGTCATGGCGATTCTAGTTGCCAAGGGACATGTTCATCCCCCAAGTTGAATTAATTCCCATCATAGCGATTCTAGTTGCCAAGGGACATGTTCACCCCCCAAGTTGAATTAATTCCCATCATGGCGATTCTAGTTGCCAAGGGACATGTTCACCCCCCAAATTGAATTAATTCCCGTCATGGCGATTCTAGTTGCCAAGGGACATGTTCACCCCAGAGTTGAACAAGTTTGGGAAAAACATCTACATGCACATTGTTGTCTGTGAGTGTTGTGATGTCTGTGTGTTTGTCTGTGAGTGTTGTGATGTCTGTGTGTTTGTCTGTGAGTGTTGTGATGTCTGTGTTCAACTGTCTGTGAGTGTTGTGATGTCTGTGTATTTTACTGTCTGTGAGTGTTGTGATGTCTGTGTGTTTGTCTGTGAGTGTTGTGATGTCTGTGTGTTTGACTGTGAGTGTTGTGATGTCTGTGTTCAACTGTCTGTGAATGTTGTGATGTCTTTGTGTTTAACTGTCTGTGAGTGTTGTGATGTCTTTGTGTTTAACTGTCTGTGAGTGTTGTGATGTCAGTGTGTTTAACTGTCTGTGAGTGTTGTGATGTCAGTGTGTTTAACTGTCTGTGAGTGTTGTGATGTCTGTGTGTTTAACTGTCTGTGAGTGGTGTGATGTCAGTGTGTTTAACTGTCTGTGAGTGTTGTGATGTCAGTGCGTTTAACTGTCTGTGAGTGTTGTGATGTCTGTGTGTTTAACTGTCTGTGAGTGTTGTGATGTCAGTGTGTTTGACTGTCTGTGAGTGTTGTGATGTCAGTGCGTTTAACTGTCTGTGAGTGTTGTGATGTCAGTGCGTTTAACTGTCTGTGAGTGGTGTGATGTCAGTGTGTTTTAACTGTCTGTGAATGTTGTGATGTCTGTGTGTTTAACTGTCTGTGAGTGTTGTGATGTCAGTGTGTTTAACTGTCTGTGAGTGTTGTAATGTCTGTGTGTTTAACTGTCTGTGAGTGTTGTGATGTCAGTGCGTTTAACTGTCTGTGAGTGTTGTGATGTCTGTGTGTTTAACTGTCTGTGAATGTTGTGATGTCTGTGTGTTTAACTGTCTGTGAGTGTTGTGATGTCTGTGTGTTTTAACTGTCTGTGAGTGTTGTGGTGTCTGTGTGTTTAACTGTCTGTGAATGTTGTGATGTCTGTGTGTTTGTCTGTGAGTGTTGTGATGTCTGTGTGTTTTAACTGTCTGTGAGTGTTGTGGTGTCTGTGTGTTTAACTGTCTGTGAGTGTTGTGATGTCTGTGTGTTTAACTGTCTGCGAATGTTGTGATGTCTGTGTGTTTTAACTGTCTGTGAGTGTTGTGATGTCTGTGTGTTTTAACTGTCTGTGAGTGTTGTGATGTCTGTGTGTTTAACTGTCTGTGAATGTTGTGATGTCTGTGTGTTTGTCTGTGAGTGTTGTGATGTCTGTGTGTTTAACTGTCTGTGAATGTTGTGATGTCTGTGTGTTTAACTGTCTGTGAATGTTGTGATGTCTGTGTGTTTAACTGTCTGTGAGTGTTGTGATGTCAGTGTGTTTAACTGTCTGTGAGTGTTGTGATGTCTGTGAATGTTGTGATGTCTGTGTGTTTAACTGTCTGTGAATGTTGTGATGTCTGTGTGTTTGTGAATGTTGTGATGTCAGTGTGTTGTCTGTGAGTGTTGTGATGTTAGTGTGTTTAACTGTCTGTGAGAGTTGTGATGTCTGTGTGTTTAACTGTCTGTGAGTGTTGTGATGTCTGGTGTGTTTAACTGTCTGTGAGTGTTGTGATGTCTGTGTGTTTAACTGTCTGTGAGTGGTGTGATGTCAGTGTGTTTAACTGTCTGTGAGTGGTGTGATGTCTGTGTGTTTAACTGTCTGTGAGTGTTGTGATGTCTGTGTGTTTAACTGTCTGTGAGTGTTGTGATGTCTGTGTGTTTTACTGTCTGTGAGTGTTGTGATGTCTGTGTGTTTAACTGTCTGTGAGTGTTGTGATGTCTGTGTGTTTAACTGTCTGTGAGTGTTGTGATGTCTGTGTGTTTAACTGTCTGTGAGTGGTGTGATGTCAGTGTGTTTAACTGTCTGTGAGTGTTGTGATGTCAGTGTGTTTAACTGTCTGTGGGTGTTGGATGTCTGTGTGTTTAACTGTCTGTGAATGTTGTGATGTGTGTGTGTTTAACTGTCTGTGAGTGGTGTGATGTCAGTGTGTTTAACTGTCTGTGAATGTTGTGATGTCAGTGTGTTTTAACTGTTTGTGAGTGTTGTGATGTCTGTGTGTTTAACTGTCTGTGAGTGTTGTGATGTCTGTGTGTTTAACTGTCTGTGAGTGGTGTGATGTCAGTGTGTTTAACTGTCTGTGAGTGGTGTGATGTCAGTGTGTTTAACTGTCTGTGAGTTGTGTGATGTCTGTGTGTTTAACTGTCTCTGAATGTTGTGATGTCTGTGTGTTTAACTGTCTGTGAGTGGTGTGATGTCAGTGTGTTTAACTGTCTGTGAGTGTTGTCATGTCTGTGTGTTTAACTGTCTGTGAGTGTTGTGATGTCAGTGTGTTTAACTGTCTGTGAGTGTTGTGATGTCTGTGTGTTTAACTGTCTGTGAGTGTCGTGATGTCTGTGTGTTTAATTATCTGTGAATGTTGTGATGTCAGTGTGTTTAACTGTCTCTGAGTGTTGTGATGTCTGTGTGTTTAACTGTCTGTGAGTGTTGTGATGTCTGTGTGTTTAACTGTCTGTGAGTGGTGTGATGTCAGTGTGTTTAACTGTCTGTGAGTGGTGTGATGTCTGTGTGTTTAACTGTCTGTGAGTGTTGTGATGTCTGTGTGTTTAACTGTCTGTGAGTGTTGTGATGTCTGTGTGTTTAACTGTCTGTGAGTGTTGTGATGTCAGTGTGTTTAACTGTCTGTGAGTGTTGTGATGTCTGTGTGTTTAACTGTCTGTGAGTGGTGTGATGTCTGTGTGTTTAACTGTCTGTGAGTGTTGTGATGTCAGTGTGTTTAACTGTCTGTGAATGTTGTGATGTCAGTGTGTTTTAACTGTTTGTGAGTGTTGTGATGTCTGTGTGTTTAACTGTTTGTGAGTGTTGTGATGTCTGTGTGTTTAACTGTCTGTGAGTGGTGTGATGTCAGTGTGTTTAACTGTCTGTGAGTGGTGTGATGTCAGTGTGTTTAACTGTCTGTGAGTTGTGTGATGTCTGTGTGTTTAACTGTCTGTGAATGTTGTGATATCTGTGTGTTTAACTGTCTGTGAGTGGTGTGATGTCAGTGTGTTTAACTGTCTGTGAGTGTTGTCATGTCTGTGTGTTTAACTGTCTGTGAGTGTTGTGATGTCAGTGTGTTTAACTGTCTGTGAGTGTTGTGATGTCTGTGTGTTTAACTGTCTGTTGTGAGTGTCGTGATGTCTGTGTGTTTAATTATCTGTGAATGTTGTGATGTCAGTGTGTTTAACTGTCTCTGAGTGTTGTGATGTCTGTGTGTTTAACTGTCTGTGAGTGTTGTGATGTCTGTGTGTTTAACTGTCTGTGAGTGGTGTGATGTCAGTGTGTTTAACTGTCTGTGAGTGGTGTGATGTCTGTGTGTTTAACTGTCTGTGAGTGTTGTGATGTCTGTGTGTTTAACTGTCTGTGAGTGTTGTGATGTCAGTGTGTTTAACTGTCTGTGAGTGGTGTGATGTCTGTGTGTTTAACTGTCTGTGAGTGTTGTGATGTCTGTGTGTTTAACTGTCTGTGAGTCGTGTGATGTCTGTGTGTTTAACTGTCTGTGAGTGTTGTGATGTCAGTGTGTTTAACTGTCTGTGAGTGTTGTGTGTCAGTGTGTTTAACTGTCTGTGAGTGGTGTGATGTCAGTGTGTTTAACTGTCTGTGAGTGTTGTGATGTCTGTGTGTTTAACTGTCTGTGAGTGGTGTGATGTCAGTGTGTTTAACTGTCTGTGAGTGTTGTGATGTCTGTTTAAATGTCTGTGGGTGTTGTGATGTCTGTGTGTTTAATTGTCTGTGGGTTGTTTTGTCTGTGGGTGTTTAATGGAGGCGTCAATGTGGGTGTTTAATGGAGGCGTCAATGTGGGTGTTTAATGGAGGCGTCAATGTGGGTGTTTAATGGAGGCGTCAATGTGGGTGTTTAATGGAGGCGTCAGTGTGGGTGTTTAATGGAGGTGTCAATGTGCCAATGTGGGTGTTTAATGGAGGCGTCAATGTGGGTGTTAATGGAGGTGTCAATGTGGATGTTTGATGGAGGCGTCATGTGGGTGTTAATGGAGGTGTCAATGTGGGTGTTTGATGGAGGCGTCATGTGGGTGTTTGATGGAGGCGTCATGTGGGTGTTTGATGGAGGCGTCAATGTGGGTGTTTGATGGAGGCATCAGTGTGGGTGTTTAATGGAGGCATCAGTGTGGTGTTTGATGGAGCGTCAATGTGGGTGTTTGATGGAGGCGTCAATGTGGGTGTTTGATGGAGGCATCAGTGTGGGTGTTTAATGGATGCATCAATGTGGTTGTTAATGGATGCGTCAATGTGGGTGGCAGGTCCAGCCCTGTCTGCTCTCACTGTGACTTGCTGGTGTGGTTTGAGATCTGCGAGCTGGCGCCCAGTGGAGAGTGAGTCTCACCTTTTCCCCGTCTTTATTTTCACCTTTTCCCCTCTTTATTTTCACCTTTTCCCCTCTTTATTTTCACCTTTTCCCCTCTTTATTTTCACCTTTTCCCCTCTTTATTTTCACCTTTTCCCCCTCTTTATTTTCACCTTTTCCCCCTCTTTATTTTCACCTTTTTCCCCTCTTTATTTTCACCTTTTTTCCCCCCTCTTTATCTTCACATTTTACCCTCTTTATCTTCACCTTTTTCCCTCTTTATTTTCACCTTTTCCCCTCTTTATTTTCACCTTTTCCCCCTCTTTATTTTCACCTTTTCCCCTCTTTATTTTCACCTTTTCCCCCTCTTTATTTTCACCTTTTCCCCTCTTTATTTTCACCTTTTTCCTCTCTTTATTTTCACCTTTTCCCCCTCTTTATTTTCACCTTTTTCCCCTTCACCTTTTTCCCCTCTTTATTTTCACCTTTTTCCCCTCTTTATCTTCACCTTTTCCCCCTCTTTATCTTCACCTTTTCCCCCTCTTTATCTTCACCTTTTTCCCCCTCTTTATTGTCACCTTTTCCCCTCTTTATTTTCACCTTTTCCCCCTCTTTATTTTCACCTTTTTCCCCTTCACCTTTTTCCCCTCTTTATTTTCACCTTTTTCCCCTCTTTATCTTCACCTTTTCCCCTCTTTATCTTCACCTTTTCCCCCTCTTTATCTTCACCTTTTCCCCCTCTTTATCTTCACCTTTTTCCCCCTCTTTATTGTCACCTTTTCCCCTCTTTATTGTCACCTTTTCCCCTCTTTATCTTCACCTTTTCCCCCTCTTTATTTTCACCTTTTCCCCCTCTTTATTTTCACCTTTTCCCCCCTCTTTATTGTCACCTTTTCCCCTCTTTATTTTCACCTTTTCCCCCTCTTTATTTTCACCTTTTCCCCCTCTTTATTTTCACCTTCCCCCCTCTTTATTTTCACCTTTTCCCCCTCTTTATTTTCACCTTTCCCCCCTCTTTATTTTCACCTTTTCCCCTCTTTTTTTCACCTTCCCCCCCTTTATTTTCACCTTTTTCCCCTCTTTATTTTCACTTTTTTCCCTCTTTATTTTCACCTTTTTTCCCCTCTTTATTTTCACCTTTTCCCTCTTTATGTTCACCTTTTTCCCTCTTTATTTTCACCTTTTCCCCCTCTTTATTTTCACCTTTTTCCTTATTTATTTTCACCTTTTCCCCTCTTTATTTTCACCTTTTTTCCCTCTTTATTTTCACCTTTTTCCCCTTTATTTTCACCTTTTCCCCCTCTTTATTTTCACCTTTTTCCCCTCTTTATTTTCACCTTTTTCCCCTCTTTATTTTCACCTTTTCCCCCTCTTTATTTTCACCTTTTTCCCCCTCTTTATTTTCACCTTTTCCCCCCTCTTTATTTTCACCTTTTTCCCCTCTTTATTTTCACCTTTGGTGCAAAATGTTAAAACGTCATATGCTGGGTTTTGTGTGCATGTGTGTGCAAGTGGGGTCATCTGGGTGGATGGGTGTTGATGTAGGGGGTGGGGGATAGAAGTTTGGATGGTGGATGGACAGGTTTTGTAGGTTGCTGTTAGATTTTATGTCAGCGCCTGATATCAGATGACTGTGGGGGTACTGAGTTGTCTTCTTGTGTGTATATGGCGGTTAGGGGGGGGTGGAGGAGAGGAGAGGGGATTGGGGTTTCGATGAATTTGAAGTTCATGCAGGGCTGAGATTTAGCAAGCCAGGCTAAGGAGCCAGCCGGGCTCCTAACCTGGGAGGTTGAGGTTGCCAGAAAATTTTTCAGGTTGCCAGACCCTTTCATTGAAAATGCAGTCCTATTTTAAATTTGCAGCTTATACACACGCTTATTTTCAACAACAACAATAACACTGTTTCTGCTCATTAATTTTGGAAAACAAATTTATTTTCAGTTGTCATTGATATTGCCACCCAGGTATATCATAACTGACAAAGAAAAAGAGATCTTTTATATCCAAAAGCATTTGACTAGTAGAAGTAAAAAGCGTCATGACAAGATTTGTCCCTGTTTTGTACCTGAAGCACCTTCAGTCTACAGTCTGCCAAGGGCCAGATCATCATCATCATCATTATCATCCTCAATGTTGAAAAAGGTGAAGCAGCTTGGGTCTGCCTTCCTCAGGCCAGCAAAGTCATCACCATCTAACCCAGCACTGAGACTCTGCTGCTGCTGTTTGTAAGTCGTCATCCATTTTCGGCAGGGTGCACAGTGCATCTCCTTCTTGTCGGCATCGTACACAAGCCATGCTCTCTCCTCCCCTGTTTCTGTCCTCTTCCATCCTGGCACCCACTTTCGATCTCTCTTTTCTTCTTCATATTCCTTATTCTGCTTCTTTTTTTCTTCTTCTGACTTAGTTTTTTTTTTTGCTGGAGGCTCAGAGACACCAGCGCCACATGACCACCGACTGAACAAGTAAGCGGAAGAGCGGAAATGGCAAGTCTCGCGCGACTCTGAACCTGGGCCGGGAAAGCCCCAGCACGGCAGTGATGAAAGATGGCAGTCGGCAGGCGCGTGTTTGTTTTTACAGGGCATGTCGTTTGTGTACAGGTACAGAATCACTGGCGGTGATTTTTAGGTCGCCAGCCGGGCGAATGGTACTGTAAATTGAGTTCGCCCGACTCCAATTTTAGGGGCCATTGGCGAGTTGGCGAACGTTAAAGCTCAGCCCTGTTCATGAATGAGTGTCATCTGTATCTGAATTTTCCTTGTTTGGTTAATCAAGCTGGAGATCTCTTGATAACATGTCTCTTCTTTCCAAGTAAACAAACGCTTGCAGGAGTATGCACACATACATCATCACATGCTACTTGTTCATGTGCTTACATGCACACACACTCACATACATACACACACACACACACACACACACACACACACACACACACACACACACACACACAAACACACACACACACACACACACACACACACACACACACACACACATACAGACACACACACACACACACACACACACACACACACACACACACACACACACACACACATGCAATGTTTGCATATGTAACAGGTAATCACAGGTCACAGTTAAAAAAAAAGTTTTTTGTACAAAGCGTTTGCCACATTTCTTTCATGGATGAAATTAACGTGAATTGTGAAAACCAGGGAAAAAATGCTGGCAGGAGGTGGGGAAGGGGGGGGGGGGGGGGGGGGGGGGGGGGGGGGGGGGGGGGGGGGAGACAGGGGGGTCCCTAAACTACAGTTTTGCTGATGTTTGACTGCTCATACCTATTTTTGTCTCAATCACCCAATCCACAGGTATGTCCCTGTGGTGGTGGACCACTCAGGCGACATGCCCACCCAGGGTACCTTCATGCTGCATCAGGGTATCCAGCGACGCCTGCGCCTGACACTGGTGCAAGAGCGGCGCAATGAGATCATCTGGAAGGACATCCGGGAGGTGGTGGTGGGGCGCATCCGCAACACGCATGAGTATGGTGAACCAGACGCCGAGGAGAACGTGCTGTCGCTCAGCCTCTTCCCAGCACATTTCCTGCGTTATGCTAACGATGACAGGTGCTGTGTCATATTGATCTAAGTTTGTATGAGTTGGTTTGTGTAGTGAATGTCATATGCTAACGATGATGGGAGCTGTGTCATATTGATCTAAATTTGTATGAGTTGGTTTGTGTAGTGAATGTCATATGCTAACGATGACAGAACCTGTCATGTTGGTCTGAGCTTGTATGTGTTGTGGGTGTCATATGCTAACGATGATGGGAGCTGTGTCATGTTGGTCTGAGCTTGTATGAGTTGGTTTGTTTGGTGAGTGTCATTGTCATGATTGGCAGGGCATGGTATTGTTCTGATTCTCAAATGTAAACTGTCACCTGCCGGCCACTGCTCCTTCTCTGTCCTAAGCCTTGCAGACCTCAGCAGAAATGGCATTGCTCGAGTGTTGACACTAGCAGATGACAGTCTGATCTACAAAACATCAAAGAATGCTCAAGAAAGAATGAAAGCAGTTCAGCAACAGTTGAACAACATTGCTCAGTGGTGTCAAGAAACTGGATCGTCCATCAACCCTACAAAAGCCCAGACATTAGTCTGCACTCTCAACAAGAAATCAAAACAAGTACCCTCACCAGTTCCCTTCAATGGAATACCAATTGAATCAAACTGACAACCTATGCTATTTGTGTGTAGGCTCTGACAGAAAGCATGTTGAGAATATTGTTCTTAAATGCAAAAAAGGCCTATCTGTTATGAAAGCAATGGCGGCTAAAGGCATTGCACAGCACCATCTCTACCGACTGTATCACACGCTTGTGCTCAGTGTGATTGATTATGGATTAGGGCTTACAACACTATCCAACAGCAATCTTGTTAAATTAGAAAAAATTCAGAATGAAGCAATGAGATTGACTCTGGGAACCATGAAGGATACACCAGTTGAAACTATGTAATACTTGCTTGACCTTCTTTCAATGCAGGCATCAAGTCCATGCGACAGGAACCAGCAAATGTGTCTCCTCTCAAAATTACCTTCTTCTGTAATAGTGACGGTGCTGCAGGTTGGCCCAGTTGTGTCTGTGCTAAGTCCTGTTCTTGTTGTGAAGTCATCGGAGGAGCATGGGAAGCTCTTGCTAAAAGCAGACTGGAACTGCCGATTTAATGTCTCTGCCTGGTCTTTTGCTTCAAAAATAAGCTTGCCTTTGATTTTGAGAAGAGAACATTTGCTGGTTCCTGTAACTTGGACTTGATGTACGTCCAGAATTTGCGGAAGAGCACACCTTCCTATGCCAATGAGATGAATGGAGAAAAAAAATGCACACTGATATAATGTTCAGACATCTCTGAAGATGGAGTAGGGATGCCCTACTGGTAGGATTGAAAAAGGTCACATATCTCACCAGTGATGACCCTGAGGAAGCAAGGAGAAGGTGGAAGTGAGTGTCCTTCCTCTCAGTGCTCAGTGTTATCCACTTTCCCTTCACAGCCAAGAGGCTGAAATAAAACTTGAGACAGAAAAAGAAAAGAAGTGAAATTGTCTTCCAGTCATTTTATGTCGGCAGTGGACTCGTCTCTGTCTTCCATGAAAAGGCTGAGTCATGACTTTTTTGTTTGTTTATTTTCTGCAGGGTATTTTTCCAGTTTGAGGCGGCTTGGGATAGCTCACTGCATAATTCACACCTGTTGAACAGAGTGACGCCGAGTGGGGACAGTGTCTACATGACTCTGTCTGCTTATGTTGAGGTAATGTTCCTCTTTATGGTGTGTGTGTGTGTGTGTGTGTGTGTGTGTGTGTGTGTGTGTGTGTGTGTGGTGTGTGTGTGTGTTTGTAAGTTATTTCAAACTAGGGAACTTCTCTGTGTGTGTGTGTGTGTGTGTGTGTGTGTGTGTGTGTGTGTAAGTTATTTTAAACTACGGAACTTTGTGTGTGTGTGTGTGTGTGTGTGTGTGTGTGTGTGTGTGTGTGTGTGTGTGTGTGTGTTTGTAAGTTATTTCAAACTAGGGAACTTTGTGTGTGTGTGTGTGTGTGTGTGTGTGTGTGTTTCTGCTGAGCAAATTGTATTCTGCAGTGGGAGAAAATACTGAAAATGATCTGAAAGAACTGCACACAAAAAGAGGAATGTTTAAATGATCTTTATCTTGTCCAAGGGTTTGTTTGCTTGTTTTGTTGTTTGTTTGTATTGTTCTTATGTCAGTTGTTGTTCAGTCTGTTGTTGATGTTGTCTAAACTTTTACTTCTGTCTTGATCATGATGACAGTTGACCACCGTTTTTAGCTAGAGATGATGATGATTCAGTGAATGTTGTTGAGGACAGTGATGCACAGGGATGGTGATGAGTTTGATGGTAATGATAACGATGATCTAATACTAATTCATTGCAGTTAAGACAGTGATGTGATAATTATCACAATTGAATTGTATCATTTTGAGGATGGTAAAATGACAATGGCTCATTGGGATGAAGGTGATGATTTAGGTGGATGACAATGGTTATGTGATGATAAAGATGGTGATGGTGAAGTTGGGATCCCCCGCTGAACTGTAGGGGTCAGCCAGTATAGTCCGTCAGCCAAGTCGTGGGTCACTGAATGCATTCCGTAGGGCAAGATGTGTGTGTGGCTGTTACAGACCACCCCATCACTAGGCAGCAACACCAGATTGAAGGATGACATGATGATGATAGTGATGATAATGTTGATGATGACGATGATGATAATCATAACTGTTCCCTACCTCATTTCATTTCCGATAATGAGGATAGTCATAATAAATGATGACGTTCATGATGATGATGATGATAATAATGACATGATGATGATAATCATGATGATGTTGATGATGATAATCATGACGATGTTGATGATAATAATGACACTGATGGTGATTGTGATGATAATGATGATGATGATGATAACGATGACAGTGATGATGATTGTGATGATAATGATGACAGTGAAGATGATTGTGATGATAATGATGACAATGATGATGACATTGATGATGATTGTGATAGTGACGATGACAATGATGATGATGATGATGATGGTGATAATGACAAAAGTAATGACAATAATGATGGTGGGGACAATGATGATGATGATCATGATCATGATGATGATAGTGATGATAACAATAATAACAGTGATGATAATGATGAAGATGACAACAATAATGACAATGATGATGATGATGATAACAATAATGACAATGATGATGATGATAACAATAATGACAATAATGATGATGATGATGATGATTTTCCAGAACTGCTTGCAAACAGCCTGTGCGACCAAAGACCTGACCATGATATGGTGATAATGATAATGCGTGACAGTGATAGTGACGATGATAGTGATGATGATAATGATGATTTTTCAGTAGCCTGTGTGATCAAAGACCTGAACTTAATATGACGATGATGACAGTGATAATGACGATGATACTGAAGATGATAATGACGATGATGCTGAAGATGATGATGATGATGGTATTTCAGTTGGAGAACTGCCTACAGCCAGCCTGTGTGACCAAAGACCTGACCTTGGTGATTCACCCTCGTGACACCAAGATCTCCGCCCCCAGGTTAACCTTTTCTATTCGTTGATCTGTTCTTTCTCCCCACCCACCCATTCCCCTACCCCACCAACATACACTCTTCTATATACATATAATTATGCTAACACACATCCTTCCCTGTTGGGTGCACACTCGCACATCTATGCACACACACATACATACAGTCCACATGCACATGCACATGAGCATGCATACACACACACACACACACACACACACACACACACACACACACACACACACACACCACACACACCACACACGCACATAATGCACTCAAACATACACATACTTGCACTCTCTCTGTCTGTCTGTTTCTGTTTCACCGTTATTCGTGATAGGTTTTGTTTGCATTTTTTTCCCCAACACTATGGCAGCTGGGTAAGCTAAACATGTACACTTCTCTATGCTCTGCCTCCTTCGCTGTCTGCCTCAGCTTGTCTGTCTGTCTGCCCTCTCCCCCCCCCCCCCCCCCCCCCCCCCCCCCCCCCCCCCCCCTCCGCCTCTTTCTTTCCTCTGGAGGCCTCGTAGACACCATACTCATCTGGTAAGCACAAACGTCCCTGGTTTGAGTCTTTTACATTTGTTTTCTCCCTGTGTGGTGGGCAAAGTGCTGGTCTTTTGGATGATATGACACACAAGGTGCTGTGTACAGCATGCAGTTGATGCGATACAATGCAACACAACATAGTACAATAAAGTACAGTATAGTGCAGGTCAGTACAATAGAATGTAATGCAAAAAGAATGCTGTGAAATACAATAAGATATAATGTGATACAATGCAAGACAATGCAAAATTGTGCAACACTTCTATACCACACTACACTGCATTGCACTACACTACATGATACGACATGACATAACATGACACAACATGACATGACACTACACTACACTACACTACACTACACTACACTACACTACTCTAAACCACACGATGCGACACTACACTGCACTACACGACACAACACGCCACGACACGACACAATACTGCACGACACTACAGTGCACTACAGTACACTACACTGCTCTATACTGCAATATATCGCACGACATTACATTACACTACACGACACCATAATACAGAAAAAATGCACTAGAAGACAGAGCAAAGGAATTTAAACACAATGCAATACAAAACAATACAGTACAATGTAGTGCAACACAATACAATGTAATGCAATATAATGCAGAATGGTATGGCACAGCATGGTACAATACAATACGATGCAATACAGTACATTACAAAGTGTTACATTACTGTTTATTAATTGGATAGTTTATCCTTTAAGTGTGTAATGATATGAATGGATAATTCTGTATGTGCACATATTGAAGGTAACATATTGTGACTGAGAAACTAGTGTGTATGCTGTAGTGACATTGAGGATTCTTACAGACTTGTAGTTGGTTTGACCAACACTGATGGTTGTCTGGTCTGTGTGTTGGACTGTAGGGTTTGTGAGTTTCCTTGGTGTTGGGTGAGGTCTGTTGGTGCATGTGTGTAGTATGAGTACTGTGCACTTGTTACTGATGTGAACTCCTGTACTGTTTGTATGTGGGTGATATATGTGCATAATACAAGATCTAGTGGTGTAAAGTCAACCTGCACAATCCAACATGTCAGTACACAACATCTCCCAGTTTGCACTTAAGCATGCATGCATGCACACATGCATGAATATACATGCACACATTTGCACAAAACACACAAACATGCATGCCACTGCACATGAGGTAAGATTAGGAATGTTGCTTATATCTCAGCCAACTGCAAAGGGCCATGTCAGAGCTGTTACCATGTTGAAATCAACTTAGAAGTCATTTGAAGAACAAAAAAGAAAGAAAAAAACACATTCACACAATCCTTTGAAATACACCTTCTAAAAACACAGGGAAAATGTTGTTAAAAAATCTTTCTTCTGTAAAATCTGAGATCAGACGAAAAATGTTAATCTCCTTCAAAAATTCAAAGACAACATCAGTGGAATATGTCTGAACAGAGTTTTCATGGAGTCTGCTGTAAAATGTTTATGTTTCGCATCATGCAAGTCCCAACACTCTGAAAGCATTATGTTTCACTGTGAGTGGTACATGACATGGAATGCACCACGGAGCTTCTTCACCCTTTAAAAGGTTTGAATGAGTTAAAAACGAAAGGGCACGCATGCACGCACACACACCGACACGCATACACACAGGCATACACACACACAAACACACACACACACACACACACACACACACACACACACACACACACACACACACACACACACACACACACACCCTAAGCAATCACTTGCATGCACACACATCCTCTCTCTCATTCTGAGACAGTCTGATTTTCCCAATCCCCCATTTCCTCTCATCCTCTTCCTTGTGTCAATGATCTGCGTCCATTTTTGGTAGGGCTATGTCCCAACCATGAGTCAGTGATATGTTTCTGATTGTGCATCAGAACTGGTGTGTTTGTGCCAATCCTGTGTGATACCCCACTGTTTGTCATTGTGTCTTCCCCTCTCTGACCTTCACTGCTGTGTATGTATGCAACCTCACTTTGCATGTGTCCTGTTTCACCCATTGTGAGGGCCCCCACTTCTCTGCACATCTGCACATTTCACCACAATGGAGTAATGAAAATCACAAGAAAAAAAAATAATCCAAAAAGAAAAGAAAAATCAGAGGAGAAAAAGAAAAAGTGGCAGTAGAATTTGTGGATTGCTGGTTGCATTTTGGTTCTGAACGGATGACACTGATGTCACAAAATCTTGTGGGAACTTCTTCCTGAGAGCGATCAGTCATCATTTTGTCCATATAGGTGAAGGGGGAGTTATGGATGTTGGCAAGACGCTGCAAAAGTGAAAGTGAAAGGCAAAAACTGTACAGACAAAAGGTCCTGATTGAGGACAAAACATACAATACAATAGACAATACAATACTCGATGTTCAGATTTCTGTCAGATCACAGAATTTTGAAAGCAGATTTCTTTTTCTTTTTCTTTTTTTTTCTGGGTAAATTGCAGTTGCTTGCCTGTCAGAATTCCAAAGAATTTCAGGGTGTTGCTTCTTTCAGTGGGAGCCCTGTTTTTTCCTGCTTGACAAAATCATAATGATGTCACTTCTGTTTCTGTTGGTACCAACAGTCAGCAAAGGAATTCAAACAAATGCTTAGTAATCGAGTCAGTCTGTTAACTCAGTAGTGCCGTGTGGAAATATAAACTTTGATGCTCACTAAACACTTGACATGCCAAAGATGTTTGACTGTAATTAGGATGTGTACATGAATTTAAGATGTTCACACAAAACTGATATATTTGCAGAGGTTTTAGATGTTTATACAAAACTGAGAAGTTCAGATGTTAAAAAAAAATTAAGATGTTTACACAAAATTGAGAAGTTTTGACTATATCAAGATGATCTTACTAAATTGAGATGTTTGCACAGAATTCATGTTTCAGCACCAAACGTGGGTGTATTACAAATTGAACTGCTTTTGCAAGATTAAAAAGATGCTAATAACACAAGGATGTTTTTAACTTGGAATGATTTATAATGGAAACTTTGTAAATACCCCAACCAAAATTAATTGAAAAGAATATTACATTCACACACACACACACACACACACACACGCATGCACACACGCACGCACGCACACACGCATACACGCACGCACGCGCACGCACGCACACATGCACACACGCACACCTAAACATATACATAAACACACACATTCACACCTGCATACACACACACACACACACACACACACACACACACACACACACACACACACACACACACACACACACGCACACACAAAATCACTGAAAACTGTTGTATCCTTGGACAGATCTGAAACCCCTCTTCCTCACCCTGCTCCCCTCACCACTACCATTACCACCCTCACCACCCTCCCTCCCTCCCTCTGTGAGTGTGTACAGTGATGGTTTGATGTTGTGAAGGTGATCTGACGTGGTGGTGTTGTTGTTGTCGGTTGCGTGGCGCCACTTGCCTCACTGCAGCCCTCGTTTCAGAGCCCTCAAGTCTCTGTTTGGTGGCTCCCGTGCCTATGACTGCAACAAGGTGGCAGGAATATACGAGCTGATGCTGCGCAAGAGCTCTGACACAGGTAGTCCAGGTGTGTTGTTGTCTGGTAGATTTTGGGAGTGTGCTTTTTGTCGTTGATGGGGGGGTTTCTTGTGCTTTTTTTTTTTTTTTTTGCATGTGGTCTGTATGTCTATTCACCTTTCAGCCATCTGCTAATCCACATCTGCTGTCTTTAAGCTCATACCAGGCCTTTTTCTCGTTATTTTGTCTATGACTGCCAGAGACTTGTTTTCCATTTGAACCTGGGTGCAAATGCTGAATTTTTGTTCAGCTGCTCTGTTAGCTCACAAACAATGGGAAACAAGCCAGTCCATTGTGTAGAAAGAATTGAGATGAAAACTAATGTACTTCCACTATTTGGTCCTCCACTTGACCGCTGAGCAAACGGAATATTTGCACCACACCTCCCACTAGTCAACCCTTCTCTTGTCAGGCCAGTTGAAGACATTGTCCAAGTAAACTTGGCTCCAAGGCAGAAGGCTTGAGAACCTGCCCACTCTGCACAGAGAACCTGCCCACTCTGCGCAGAGAACCTGCCCACTCTGCACAGAGAACCTGCCCACTCTGCGCAGAGAACCTGCCCACTCTGCACAAAGAACCTGCCCACTCTGCCCACTCTGCGCAGAGAACCTGCCCACTCTGCACAGAGAACCTGCCCACTCTGCACAGAGAACCTGCCCACTCTGCACAGAGAACCTGCCCACTCTGCACAAAGAACCTGCCCACTCTGCCCACTCTGCGCAGAGAACCTGCCCACTCTGCACAGAGAACCTGCCCACTCTGCACAGAGAACCTGCCCACTCTGCACAAAGAACCTGCCCACTCTGCACAGAGAACCTGCCCACTCTGCACAAAGAACCTGCCCACTCTGCACAGAGAATCTGCCCACTCTGCACAAAGAACCTGCCCACTCTGCACAGAGAACCTGCCCACTCTGCACAGAGAACCTGCCCACTCTGCACAGAGAACCTGCCAACTCTGCACAGAGAACCTGCCCACTCTGCACAGAGAACCTGCCAACTCTGCACAGAGAACCTGCCCACTCTGCACAGAGAACCTGCCCACTTTGCACACTCTGCGCAGAGAACCTGCCAACTCTGCACAGAGAACCTGCCCACTCTGCACAGAGAACCTGCCCACTCTGCCCAGAGAACCTGCCCACTCTGCACAGAGAACCTGCCCAGTCTGCACAGAGAACCTGCCCAGTCTGCACAGAGAACCTGCCCACTCTGCACAGAGAACCTGCCCACTCTGCACAGAGAACCTGCACACTCTGCACACTCTGCGCAGAGAACCTGCCAACTCTGCACAGAGAACCTGCCCACTCTGCACAGAGAACCTGCCCACTCTGCCCACTCTGCACAGAGAACCTGCCCACTCTGCACAGAGAACCTGCCCACTCTGCCCACTCTGCACAGAGAACCTGCCCAGTCTGCACAGAGAACCTGCCCACTCTGCACAGAGAACCTGCCCACTCTGCAGAGAACCTGCCCACTCTGCACAAAGAACCTGCCCACTCTGCACAGAGAACCTGCCCACTCTGCACAAAGAACCTGCCCACTCTGCACAAAAGAACCTGCCCACTCTGCCCACTCTGCACAGAGAACCTGCCCACTCTGCACAAAGAACCTGCCCACTCTGCACAAAGAACCTGCCCACTCTGCACAGAGAACCTGCCCGCTCTGCACAAAGAACCTGCCCACTCTGCACAGAGAACCTGCCCACTCTGCACAAAGAACCTGCCCACTCTGCATGTGCCATTGTTATCAGAGCTGTGATCAGCCAGCCACTGGCTTGAAGCCAAAGTGGGACCATGACTGACTAGAGGATTGGGGGGATTCAACTGAAACAGGATTACAGCTGAAACAGGATTCCATTCTGCTGCAGTTAGGTCTCGTTGGTCATGTACGCCTGATGTAGTTAGCTGACTGAAGCGTGCTGGAACATTGATGCTTTCAGCTTTGTAAGAAATTGTGGGATGAAGCTGGTGTGAATGAGACACATACCGGGGCAAAGTACGGCACTAAAATGCTGTGTACATGATACGTAGTCTGGCAGTCAGCAGGTTACTGCCTTCACCCACAAGTCTCTTTTCTCACCTGCTACTGTCTGTTTGTTTGTCTGTTGTCAAGATTGCACAAAAATTGTCGATGAAACTAGGTAGAAATGATGGAATGTGGTCCGAAGGTGAACCCATTAAATGTTGGTGTGGGTCCTGGTGGGGACGGGGATCCAGAGCAAAGAGTGGATCCTGGATCTCTTCTATGATAATCTTTTCGAATCTGCTGTAGGATAGTTCTGTTGGTTCCCACCAGTAACAACATATGCTTGAAAGAAAAGAAGAAGAAGAAAGGAGCTAATAAAAGAAGGTACTAAGAAATAGCTACATTAATAGCAGGGCATCGTTGCTATCAGCTTTATTTTGCGTGGCTGCCTTTGTTCTTCTTTACCTTCTCCTTTTCTCATGCCTGCCTTTTTGCATTCTCTCTTGTCTTCCTTTGCTGGCTGTTGTGGCAGGTTTGGTGGTGATGCATTTCATAGCACATCCATTCTGCTCTTGCTTTTCTTCATACATACCTGTCCAAAGAAATGCCTTGTGCCCACTTCACGAGGAACATTGCCACACACCAGGATTCTCATAAAAAATTGAAAATGGAGAGCAGGAGTTGATTTTACTCTGCCACCAAGCTAGCACAAACGATAGCCCTTACTGAACTTTTGAACCCTGGTCGACAGAGTTCACGTTTTCTCCTTTTCCTGGGCGAGAGAACACTCACCCTCCTGACTCATTCTCATGGTCCATTCGACTCCCAATATGGATTGTTGAAAGCTTCCTCTGGTTTCAGCCATTGTGTTTCCCAGAAAAGAATTTTTTCATCTTTGATAGCGAAAAAGAAGTTAAGAAAACTTTTTCACCCAGCTTCTTCATTACAGTCTCTGTCCATGCACAGTACCCTGGCATCTACCAAGTCAGCTTGAGACTGCGCCTCTTCCCATCAGTCTTGTGCAGAGTGCTGGAGACCTTGCTTATCTTAGTGTGTGTGTGTGGAGTTGATATATTTGATCAGTCACACACACACACACACACACACAACCACACACACACACACACATATTTTTTTTTCAGGCCCTTTTTGTAGTAGTGTTCTTGAATCCCATCTTATTCCAGTTGGTGTTTTTGGTCCATTTGACGTTACTCTGGCTCTGGTCTTCTCCTTTCCTTCTCTGAGGGACTTTATTATTTTTATTTTTTATTGTACTCTGTGTTTTGAAGCACTTGAGAGAGAGTGGGGGCTAGGCTTGATCATCCAGATGTGGGCTGAGACTTCAGGGCCCTTTCTGGCCATCTGATGCCAGACTCTAGATGGAGTCACAGTCAGCCATATGCTTGTTGGTCCAAAATGTAGTTGGGGCTCAGTGAGCTTGTTCCCACCATCCTTTTCAGTATTCAGACATTTGTTTGTCAGGTAGGTGTGAAGAAAAGGAATTTAACTATAAAAGTAGTTGTAGATAGACTTACCTTCCAAACACTATTACATCCTCCCACATCCCTGCTTGGCGGGAAGGGGCGAAAACTGAACTCAGTTGATCAGCGCTATGTTGTGAGTTCACTAAGGGCTATCACTTGTGCTGGCTTGGTGGTTGAGTAGAGTGTGCTCCACTCGCCGTTTTTGAATTTTTTTATGAGAATCCTGATTTGTGGCGATGTTCCTTGCCAAGTTGGCATAAGGCATTTCTTAGGACAGGTAAGTATACCATAGAACTTCTTTAGTAGTAAAATTCCTTTCTTTTCCTTTAGTGTGAAGTCAGTCTTTAAAGTAGTGAAAGCACAAGTCACTGCTACTAAGCATTATCACAGTCTGTCAAATGAGTTTGATGTTTGTTTTGTTGTTTTGATTCTTCATGCAGCTCTGTGATTAGTTTGATGGATTGATTAACTGGTTGGTTGGTAGATTTAGGTAGTTAAAGGGAAATGTCTGGTCTGGATTGTTCTGTAACAAGTTTTGCCATTCAAAAAGCATTTGAAACCCAAATGCTGTTGATATCTTTCCTGCTGGATTGTTTTTCATATGTAATTTTTTCATTGGGGGTTGGAAATTATGTCATTGATAGTGTTCCCAATATTGTAATTTGTATGAAGATGTCCAGACTAGGACCTGTATGGCACAATGATAACATCTCCATGAAAGACAAGATCAGGGTTCCTACATGTGCTGGTACATTTCATCTTCCTGTATGCAAGGGAGATGTGGATACTCATGATGGATCTGGACAGAAGCAAACCTAGTCATGAAGATGAGGTGGTACGGCAAGATACTAGCATCAGACATACTGACCACATCAAACATTGAACATATACGTGTCAGAAACATTAAGCACCTTGTTGGATCATGTGAAGATCTCATCAGTAAAGAAAAGAAAACTTCTTTGGTATGGCCATGTAACTAGATGTGATGGCCGTGTAACTAGATGTGATGGCCGTGTAACTAGATGTGATGGCCGGTAACTAGATTTAATGGCCGGGCCATGTAACTAGATGTGATGGCCATGTTTCTAGATGTGATGGCACCGTTGTAAGTAAATGTGATGGCCATGTGACTAGATGTGATGGCCATGTGACTAGATGTGATGCCATGTGACTAATGTGGTGGCCATGTGACTAGATGTGATGGCCATGCTGAGACAGTTGTTCAGGGGCCTGCTGAGGGAGGGGATGGAGGGGAAGGGGAAAACAAATGCTGCACTGACAGACTGCAGTGTAGACAGGTCCATTTTCTAGTGCTGCACTGACACACGCAGTGTAGACAGGGTCACAGTTTTCTATGCTGCACTGACAGCACTGCGTGTAACGGGGCACAGTCTCTATGCTGCCTGACACACTCATGTAGACGGGGTCACAGTCTTCTATGCGCACTGACAGCACTCAGGTAGACAGGGCAAGTCTTTCTGGGCGCACTGACAGCACGCAGGTAGACAGGTCACAGTTTTCTAGTGCGCACTGACAGCACGCGGTAGACAGGCACAGCCCTTCAGTGCCACGACAGCACTGCAGTGTAGACGGGCCCCAAAGCCTAGTGCTGACGACAGCCTGATAGACAGGGTCACAGCCTTCTATTCTGCACGCAGCACGCATTAGAGGGGTCACAGTCTTCTAGTCTGCACTGACAGCACTGCTTTAACGGGGCACAGCTTCTAGTGCGCCGACAGCACTGCTGTAGACAGGTCACACCTAGTGCTGCACTGACGCACGCATGTAACGGGGGCACATCCTTCAGTGCTGCACTGACAACACTGCATGAGACGGGGTCACAGTCTTCTATGCTGCCCTGACACACTCAGTAAAACAGGGTCACAGTCTTCAGTGCGCACTGACAGCACTGCAGTGTAGACGGGGTCACAGTCTTCAAGGCTGCACAAACAACACTGCAGGTAACGGGGTCACAGTCTCAGTCTGATGACACACGCAGTGAGACGGGGTCACAGTTTTCTATCGCACTGAAAACACTGCAGTGTAGACAGGGTCACGGGTCGCTATGCGCACTAAAAACACGCAGTGAGCAGGGTCACAGTCTTCATGCGCCGTGGAAACATTTCTTCGCTTCCTAAGTGAGGAAGAAATACTGAACTTGGAAATGTCAAAATCTGTGTACTTTTTAAAGAGAGGAGAGAGAGCGAGAGAGAGAGAGAGAGAGAGAAAAGAGAGTGTGTGTGTGTTGTGTGTTTGTGTGTTGTGTGTTGGGTTGTTTTGGGGGTGCTCCAGAAGAACTTGACCCTTACTTGGGAAACCCAAGCAAACAATTAAATAAAAAGGGAGCTGGATCCTCTCTCTGATCTCCCTTGAGGGTATTCATTTTCTTTTTTGGAATGTAAGCGCCTTTTTTTCTTAAAGAGAAATCCCACGGAAGTCATACCACTGAGACCCCCCCCTCCCCCCCCCCCCCCTTTCCCCCCCAAAAGAAAAATGATAAAGGGGGAAAAAAAAAATCTTTGAGCTATTTTAAACCTCAGGTGTGAGCGGCGAAGGCGTCGTGTCTGGACACTCCTCCATTTACGAGGGAGGAGAACTTAAATGGAGGCGCCCCCCGGGGGGACTCACTCTTGCTCGACCACCAGTGGGGCTGGAAAAACTCAAACGTCTACGCTGGTGAGGGGGGGATCTGTGTGGTGTCTGTGTGCTTGATGGTGTGTGGTGTCTGTCACGGAGTGTGTCTTGCTACTGGGTGTGGTGTGGTCGTTACGGGAGTGTGTGGTGGTGTGGTGTGTGTGTACTTGATTGTGTGTTGTGGTGACTTGAGTATGTGGTGCACTTGAGAGTTGGGGTGTGTGTGTGTTTTCGGCGCGTGTTATGGTTTTTTTTGTGGGGTGTGTGTGGTGGTTGTGGTGCATGAGTGTTTGGCGCATTACTGTACCAGCAAAAATAGCTTTCACGGCAGTTAGTCTGCTCTCCCAAGGCCGAATTTTTGGGGGTTTTGGTATAAACAGCACGGGGTCCCCAAACCCACCCGCCTAGGAGAAGCCAGTGTAATCTCCCATACTCTTCTCTCTGGGCCTGCCCCAAGCAAGAAAAGTCTTGTGCTCTGTCTCGCCTTCTTTTTTGCCGTTTGTTTTAATAGCCTTTGGTTTGCTTCTTTGCTTATTTGTTGGGGCTTGCGCCTTCACCCTTTCATTTTTGAACCGGGGGGGCTTTGGGGGGTTTTCATTTTTTTTAAACCACCCACCTCCCCTTTGTGCCTTTGTTTGGGCCCTTTGCGACTTTGCATTGGGCGCTTTCGTCTCAAAAGTCGAACCCATCCCCCTTTTTTCCCCCTTTTCCCTCCCCCATTTTTTGGCTTTTAGGGCCCCCCCCTTTTTAACGAATCTCGTCCCTTCTCCTTCCATTTGGGATGATTCGCCAATTAACGGTATAAAATATTTTTGGGGTCGTTCCCCCTTTTTTTTTCGACCGGCCAAAACCGCGTCATTTACGATCGACCTCCCCTCGATCCTCACTCTTTCCCCCTTTGCTTTTATTAAAATTTCAGTGTCTCTCAGACGTTGGTTGAGCCCTTTCTACCCTCAATCCCCCCTCTTTGTCTCCCCTTTGCGTCGTGCGTTCCGTGTTTTTCCCCCCACCATGCCCAACCTGGGAAGGACACTAAGGGCTCGAGGCCCCACTCTTCGGCAGTCGCTCCTACCCCGATGGTCTGTTCGATTCCACGGGACAAACCCTCCCAAAAACGCTGAGCAGGGTCTGTGGGGAGGGTTCCGTGCAGGGGACGCCGACCATCATCCGATTCCCCCCTCTACCCACCGGGGGATACACGACGTCGCATCGAATCCAACAGTCAGCCCCATCGGATGAACAAGGGCAGTCATTGCCGACTTTTTTTTCATTTGCTTCCTTTCCCCTAACCCCAAAATCCTCCAAGGGGAGGCCCCTTAAGGACCTTCCCGTTCTAAATTTTCACTTTCCGACGGGTTTCGCCTGTTCGATTCGACCGCGAAAGGGAACCCCTCCCTCTGCCGCGCCGGGGCGATCATCGGCCCCGGGGGACCCTTGCCGATCCCCCCCCGGCAGGGGTTGGCGACTCCGGAGGGGAATCACCGCACTCACCCATCTTTTGAGACTGGACGCTAGAAAACCCTCCACTAACCACACAGTCTCAGGACGCTCCCCCCAACCGGCCCCGGGTTCGCCACGCCCCGGGGACACGGGGGAGCGTCAACACTCCGGGGGAGGAATGTGGCCATCTTGTAACCCCCCCACTGACCACAACCCCGGGGTCAGGTACGCAGGCATCGAGTAGCTCGGATCTGCCTACCCCCCCCCCACCCCCAACCACCCCGATCATCGTCCTCAATCCCCCTAGGGGGACAGGACGTTGGGGAGCCGACTTCTTCCCGCTCCCCTATTTGGGCAACTCCGCGTCCCTTCCTCAGGGGGGAGGATCGACCAGCGGGGCCAGGGGAACCCCCGCCCTTGAGTTTTTTAAAAGCGTCGTCTCAGCCCTCCCCGTCCCCCTACCACAAAGGGCCCGGAAAGGGCCGGATCGAACACTCCCCGACCCCTCAGCCCCGCAAGGGCCGGGGCGGGACCCCACCCGGGGGATCAGGGGGCAGTGCTCCCCCGGGTCGCAAGGTTTCCGGGGCCCCGAGAACCTGCCTTGGGGCCTCCACAGCCCCCTTTCCCCCCGGGGGCCGGTGGTTCATTCCCCCAGGGAATCAGGGCTTAGCTCGGACTCTTCCCTGACCCATCTTTGGGCCCCATGGCATCCGGGCCCCCAAGCTGGGATCGACCTGGGCCCCTTCCTCTCGGGCGCGTCCCGAGGCAGTCCCCTTTTTTCACGCCGATTTCGGAACCCCCGGGAGTCTCCTCGTTTTCACCCCCTCTTCCCAAAGATTTACACCCCACGCACCCCGACATGCCTTCCGAAGGGGGACCAACTTTTCCCCCCCCACGATCAACTGACCCACAATTGGGGGAGGGGTTTTAGGAATTTCCCCCCCCATCTGGGGGGGCCTTTTTCCCTTTTGGAGAGCTGGCCCCTATCTTGTTGTTAGGGAATCCCCTCCCCTAACAACATCTTCGCCCTTTCCCCCCTTTTTACTGGGGCACCCCCTACCCCGATCACGGGCCAGGAAAGCCGCCCCCCAACCCTCACTCCTTTTTTTGGGGAGATCGCCTCCCCGCCAGGGGTACACATTCCGTTCCCCACCGGGGACGACTTTTTATCACCCCCAACGCGCCCCCCTAGGGGTATTCCCCAAGGACCCCGTCAGGCCCCTCATGTCTTTTTTCCCCTTTTTTTGCAATCCGGGCCCCCGGAGATTTGCCATTTCCCCCGGCTGACCTCAGGCTCACCCTAACCGCCCCCCTCCCACACCACCCTCTTTCATCAAAACCCTACAGGGGACAAATCGCCAGAGCTGCATTTTTGCACACCCCGCGGGCATCCTTCAATTTACATGTTCCACAGCGAGCGGGGGAACTCTGGCCAAATGAGGGGGGCATTGTCCAGCGTCTTTAGACCCGGCGACACGGGGGGGCCCCAGCCTTTTGATGACCCCCTTATGCTTTTCCCCTTGCAACAAAATAGCGCAACCACCTTGGGGCGCGGGGGACGCGCAGCCGATCACTTTAAAATCCCTTTTGGCAGTGAGAGACCCCGCTATCACAGGGCCCCCTCCCCAGCGCCAAGGCGGCCTTTTCCCTCATTTCCCGGTCAGGAGCAGTCCTTTTTTGGGGACTATTCCTCGCGGTCATTTTTCCCTGCCCGAGGAGCGCAAACAAGCCGCTTTTTTGCACCACAAACCCTCGTCACACCGCCCTTCAAAACCCTTCTTTCGTCGGCCCTACCCACACCAGCCCCCCCCCCTCAGGGTTTGGGGTCCTCTGACGCCGTCTTCACATCAACATCTTGGGAAATGGAGCGTCAGACTCCCCTCCCCAGTTCCCTCCATAGTCGCCCACCGATTTTTCTCCTTTCACGGACAACACTTCGTAGCTTGTTACATCAAAAAGGGGGGGGGGGCCCCTCCATCGGGCCCCTTCCCTCCTACAGAGGCCCTCCTCCCTGGTGTCACACGCAGGGGGGCAACCCCTTTGCGCGAGACCATGCAGGGACCCCAAAATCCTGGGAGCTCTCTCCCGATCCAAGTCTGTCCCCCACCGGAAGGGCCCTCAGCCGGGTTACCCTTTTAACCGTGGGGGGAACATTTGGGTTTACACAATGACACCCCTTTTCCCCACGGTTTAACCCCGTCTGCCCGTGTATGTGTCCCCGGTTTCCCCCGGGCCCCCCGGCTTACGCCATCCGCCCTGCCCCTTCCTGTCCCCCCTCAACTTACGCCTTCCCCCCTTCCCATCCTCCACAAGTGACAGGAAGCGAACTCAGAGACCCCGCCTTCTCAAACCCCCCTGGTTGCCCACTCAGTCCTGGTTCCCGACCTCAACCCTCCTCACGAACCCCCTCTCCATTAACACCAAGGGGGGACATGCCAGGGAACCCCGTTCGGGCCTCCCTCACGCCAATCCCCATTCTTCACCTCCACCCTGGGTTCTTTAGCCCGGCTGCGAACATCCAAATCCCCCCCTCAACGGACATCCCTTTTCCCTCCCAATAAAACCCCCCCATCGCCGGGGCCTCCGGAAATCCGAGACCTACCAGCCTTTCGCAAGCTAGCACGGGGTCCCTTTAGACTGCAGAGGGGAAAAGGGGCTAGGTGCAAAGCCAATCTGTCCCCCAATCGCCCCCCCCAACATCCAAATAGGAAATTTCCTTCCCCAAATTAACCTCTCTGCACTCCATCAGGGGCTACAGGCGGCCCCTCACACCCCCCAAAAAGGCCGACCTTCCTTTGAAAGATTTCCTTTTTCAAGAATCTCCAGGGGCTTCTCTTCGGAGCCCAACCCCTAGAAAAGGTTTCCCCTTTGGGCCCTTTACGTTCTTGACTCCTCAATAAAACCCCCCCTTTTAGCCTTTGTCCTCCCTTCCTTTTTGACCTTTTGTCCAGAAAAACTACCTTCCTCCTCGCCCTCGCTTTCGCGAGACGCAGGCGAGATCCAGCCCTTAGGGGGGGACCCCAAACATTTCCTTCCACAGAAACGGCTCCGTTCTCTTAATTCCTTCCCGATTCCTAGCCAAGAAAAACCCGGAAAACCCCGGGATCCCTCCCCCCTTTCCCCCACACCGCCCGCTGCGGGTACACTAGGGGGGGACACCCTTCGGACATAGCCCTTTTCCCTTCTCGATGTCTAACACACTACTGGAAAGCTCGCGCCCCGCGCTTTTTACAAAACTCTTCTCATTTCCATCAACCCCATAACACAAAACATCTCGCGGCACTGTCTCTAGGGGGCTCTCCAAACGGGCAGAACTGCCTATTTCCCCGCATCCGAGGGTCTCCCCCTTTTTTTCCCCCCGGGCCCATGGGTCCCGAGCGCTGGCCACTTCGGCAGCATTCCAGCACTCTGTTCCCATGCGCCACCTCCTGGAGGCAGCCTTCTGGCGTTCGGAGAATCCCTTCATAAAATTTTATTTGAGGGACATCCGCATGACCAGGGCTGATGGTTCTAATGGGATATCCTTTGTGGCGGCTAATGCATCCATATCGGGTAACCCCAGGAACCACTAGGGCACTCGCCCTCCTCCTTTTACTATGAATTCTGCTATTGTCTGACATGGTACAGTATATGACGCCAAAATGGGGAGTTTGTATTATACTCCCTGTTTGGCTAGTATACTTACCATGTCAGACTCTAATGCCCGCCCTACCTTCCCCGCTAGCGCCAAGGTTCTGGGGTTACCTTGCGCACAGGCCTCGATGAATGACGTATGGGAGACTTACACTGGCTTCTCCCTACGGCGGAAGTGGGTTGGGCACCACGTGACTGTCTTATCACTGCATTAGCCACACAAAAACTTCGGCCTGGCAGAGCAGACTAACTGCCGTGAATGCTATTGTCTGACATGGTAAGTATACTAGCCAAACAGGGAGTATAATACAAACTCCCCATTTTTATGCTGTAGTGTTAGGTTATATGTATGTGAGTGTGTGTCTAAGAGTGTTTGTATGTGTTTGTGTATAGTGTTTTATGTGATGCTGCGGTGTGATGTTGTGTGGTGTGTTTATATGTGCGTGTGTTGCTGTCTTTTCTATTAGCATTTATTTCTTTCTGTTGTTTCCAACTTTTCCACTCGGCCATATTTCAGTTGTTTTCAGAGGCCAATATTTTTCATTTGATCGAACTGAAGAGTGAATAATGATTGGTCATCATTTAGTTTCAGATCTTGATGTGGTTGTGTATTGTCAGTCACAGGATTTTGATGTGTTCATATTCATGATTTTGACTTGTTCTCAGTGGTCAGCTGGGATGTAAACAACATAACATGATGCGCACTCTGTGTTTGTCTCTGAGTCCAGCCATATTGAAGTTGAAAGATACTGTGAAAAGAAAATTGTGTGTGTGTGTGCGTGTGTGTGTGTGTGTGGTGTGTGTGTGTGTGCGTGTATGTGTGTATGTGTGAGAGAGAGAGAGGAGAGGGGAGGGTAGTTGATGATACTTGATGAGGAGAGAAATGGAGAGAGTACCAATTATAGAACTAATCAGGGCTCTGAGAGAGAGAGAGAGAGAGAGAGAGAGAGAGAGAGAGAGAGAGAGAGACACACACACACACAGAGAACCAACAAGAGATGCGAGTATGAGAGAAGAGAAAACAGACTTAAATACACTTTGTAGAAATTGGATCTGGGGGGTGGGGTGGGTGTAAGGTTGTATGAGTGAGGGAGGGAGAGGGCGACCATTTATTGAATTAACCAATGCTGTGTGTGAGAGAGAGCGAGCACAGTGGTACAATTCATAAAGTTAACCAGGGGAGAGAAGAGAGAGATGTATTTATAGAACTAAGCAGGCCTGTGTGAGAGAGAATGGATGATGGCTGTAAAGGGGGAAAGGATAATAACCAAGTGAGAAAGAGAGAGAAGGGGGTGGGAGGTGGAGGGGGGAAACTGATGATGGCTGTCAGAAAGAAAGTGATGATACCTGTGAGAGAGATAAAGCAGATGTGCAGTATTTGTTGCACTGGATACCTGTGAGAGACAGATAACAGATGTGCAGTATTTGTTGTACTGGATACCTGTGAGAGACAGATAACAGATGTGCAGTATTTGTTGCACTGGATACCTGTGAGAGACAGATAACAGATGTGCAGTATTTGTTGCACTGGATACCTGTGAGAGACAGATAACAGATGTGCAGTATTTGTTGTACTAACAAGGACTTTATTTATGGTGCAGAGAGAGAGAACAGACATTAAGAATTTGTTTCAGTCATAAAGGCCTTCTCCTGCAGAGTGAGAAAGGGAGAGAACTGTGACACATGCCATTTGTAGCACTAACAAGGGTTACCTGTGGTGCCCTCAGGTGGAGAAGACGCGGCACGTGCTGCTCCTGCGGGAGAAGTTGACAGAGCAGCACAAGACTGAGGAGCTGTGCAAGCTGGACAAGGAGATCCACAACGCTCAGGCCAAGGCCCGCCACTCCCTCCATGCCCCTCCTAGCACCTTGACGCTGGCGAGGAAAATGCCAAAGACATGGACGTCAAAGAAAAGGTGATCTAGGGAATGGCCGGGTCGTGGGCAGGAAGCACTCATGATGTCTGTGACCTACCAAAACTTCTCTGTGGTTTTGATGCATTTACTGGACATTTCTCTGTTTTATACAGCTTGAGGAAAAACTGCAATTAATTCCAAAAAATGTTGGGTCTTTGTCATGTCTGTAAAAAGCCTTAGCAAGACAGGTCCAGTTTATCAGTCACGTTTCAAAACGCATGGTTGTGAAAGATTTTTTTTTTTTAAGTCTAGGAGATTTGTGTTTTGCTTGAGTTGGCTCTTTTAACTGCTTAATAATAATAATAATAATGAATACTTATATAGCGCCTATTCTGGGCTAGAGGCCAAGCTCTAAGCGCTTTACAATCAACACTCGTTTACACAACGGGCTGCCTACCTGGGTAGTGCCGACTGAAGAGCTGCCAGCTGGCGCTTCATTCAGTCGTTTCCGTGTCATCCAGTCAGTATCGTTCAATATCGATCACTCATTTTCCTCACTTCCTTCATTCTTTCCATTTCTCACGCAGGGTGCATGCTATGTGTAACGTGTCGTCCATACCAACGGCCAAACTGGCCTTCTCTTCCGAAAGTTGGTGATGGGATTTTACGTGTGTGCAAGATGTTATGCGTGCGTTCACACACGGAACCTCGGTTTAGAGTCTCATTCGAAGGACTGTATGGGAAATGGAGTCAGAATCAATGTTAACTCCGAGGGAGAAACCCCCCTTACCGAAACGCCCCGGCGGAGGTTCGAACCCGCAACCCCAGGATCACCAAGATTACGAGTCTGCTTCAGCGCCACTTCCGTTTCATGCTCAGTGATAAGTGTTTTCCTGGATGTTTTTCATCTAGGATGTTATATTGAAACAAAATATTATGGCATGCAGATTACTAGGAAAGAGTGTGCATAACCTATGTTCTTCAGAAAGAAAAATGAACACACTGTCCTTTTAACAGGTTTGCTAACAATGTATAGCAACACATATACATTGTATAGTAATGATCAGGACAGCTTGATTCTGCATTGGATACTCCTGTATTCTCCGAAAAAGAAGAGAAATGCGCTCATGGGGTTAAGTGACTTTTTCTTGGCTCAGTTTATCTTTCCTCAGAATATGAAAAATATGACTATGATTATTTAATTTCTGTCCAGAATCTGAAATTATGAAAGTTTCTGTGTTTTATTTTACCACTGAATATTACTGATTTTTTTTAAAGTTTTTATGAATTTGCTTTGAATAACTTATTGTGAGTGATTCAGACCATTGGTAAAGGGTAGACAGGGGTGAACATAGGGGAGGGAAGCAGCTGTGCAAAATGAGCTACTGCAGTATGTGTGTGTGTGTGTGTGTGTCCAGGAGGTGAGCAGTGGTGACTCTCAGGACATGGAGGCGCTGCAGGTATCAGGGAACAGAGACACCCGGCTGATGGCACGGTGCGCTCGTCTCATGCTGCAAGGGAAGTTACCCCTGAAGCCCCCACCTGTTGATATCACCTCAGTAAGTGTGGGGAGGGAGGGTGGAGGGAGTCAAGCGGGAAAGCCAGTTGTATGAGATTTTTGTCATCGGGTAGAAATGGGAGGTTTCACACTTAGAGTGGATGGGACAACCAACACTTTGGGTGAATACTAAGAATAGATTCGTCATCATATCTGAGCGGACTGTTTTGGACATATTTAACTCAGCAGTCTAAAACATATAACCTATGTTTGATTTTGAAGTTTATCTTGTTTACAGTAATTGGTTCGACTACACTGCAGACATGCAATGTACATCCTTTCTGCCCAAGCTAGCAATGCTGTCAGGATGTGTAGAATGCATTCAGAATCAACACGTTCTCATTTTGCTATGGCATTGTGACAAGACACTGTGAACAGACTGCAAGAGTGATTTCCCTTGGAGCACTCTGTTATCAGAACAACTCAAGGTCCATAGCTGCCAACTGCTACGAGATCGCCGTAGTTTGCTACGCCAAGAGAATGCTTGCTACGACGCTACTACGATCATTAAATTGCTACGGCGAAACAAAAAAATTTGAAGATACTTTCGTTTTATTTGGACAGCGCTAAGTAACGTCTCTATCGGTCTGTCGGAACTGCATTTCCGCTTTCGGTTTTAACTGTAGCACGTGATCATTTCGACCAATCAATGGCGACTTCCGTCTTGCTCAGTTCGCAACAGTGTATGAGTAGGTTTTTGTTACAATTTGCCCTCTTCCTCTGCTTAATCTCTGTATAATAACATTTATAGATATACTAAGCGTACTGTAGCTTTAATGTGGTCCGTAAAACTGGTTATAGGCCTGATTTCTTTTTAGAACGCGCACAAAATTAAGTTGCTACTGTCAAATTGGAAATGCTACTGTGAAAATTGTGAAATGCTACTGTAAGCCGCATGAGCAGGTTGGCAGCTCTGAAGGTCTGTCAATTTGTGTTTGAAAAAAAAGTTGCCCCATCACCTGTTTTCTTTTCTTTTTTCTTTTTTTTGACCACATGAATAAAGTTTTATGCCACTACGACAAATGGGAATGGTAGTGCACCTCTCATTTTACTTGACAATGCTATGAAGGAAACAGTGCATGTGGAGATAAAGATTTTATTGCTGAAAACATCAAACTCAGCGTAGATTGCGGAAGATGTAGACCTGGTTGTATGAGGTTTTTTGTTTTGTTTTGTTTTCAAAATTTAATGAAGAAGAGAATTAAGATTTTCAGGGTTTTCAGTTCTTGTGTTGTTGGTTATGAATTTTTTTTTGGGGGGGTGGGGGATAGTGTGAAGTGGATTAATTCGGAATCTTTGTTCATTTTTTCTTGTTTTGATAACATACTTCAATGGCTCTGCATTGGATAGAGTTAGAGCTATTGGAAAAAAAGAGAGAAGTGTAGACATGATGTCTCTGGTCTCTGCATTATGTGATGTTCACCTCCTGACATCTGTGGATGAAACCAGTTCACATGGCAACATCCCCTGCAGTATGTCTTCCCACCTTTTAGTCAGTAGTAGTAGTAGTAGTACTTTAATTTTACGTCTTTTCACAAACTATGTGATATTAGACAATATTAGTCAGATTTTAGTCAGATTTCTGTAAATAGCCATACCCTTTCACGCATTTCCTGTATCTATTTTTCACTTTACCATTCAGTTCCATCAAGCCGGTCTTGCTGCATACAGGCTAATCCATATGCGCTAAACCAGCACATCTGCTGGGCCATATGGCCACAATGTGCAAACAGTAAACACTGATAAATACTATGGACAATCTGGGACAGGGAGGCCTTGTGGATGAGATTTAGCAAACACATGACAAACACTTATACAATTTGCCTGCTGACATAAGTAATATGCTGAGCACATTCTGCAGAGACCAGAGGCATCATGTCTACACTTCTCTCAGAGAATTCACTGTTTGCTTTTGTTTGTTTGTCAGCAATCGGCAGCTGACTCGTTGCTGAGCTCCACAACCACAGTGAACTCCGAAGACAGCGAGTCCAGCAATGAGAACATGGGCATCAGCATGATTTCGTCCACCTCCGATCTTGCCAAGTAAGTGTGTGTGTGTGTGTGTGTGTGTGTGTGTGTGTGTGTGTGAGGTGTGTTTGTGTTTCGTGTGTCCATAACTGACATGGTCTTATGTCCGGGTGAAAAGGACATTACGTTGTAGCTGATTGTTTTGTTTCCATGGTCACTGTATGTGCTTTCCTGCCTTGAAATCCAGCAGCAGCACCTTTATAGGACTTTAGACACTTAGGTGAGGCATTGATTTCACATCATGCTTCATTAACAAACAGTGATTTGACCTCATGTCTTTTTGATGCACAGGTCGGTGACCTCAGTGCCCCTTCGTCAGACACGATCCTGTGAGAATGTGGCAACAAGCGGAGGAGCCATGTCACCAGCCGGGGAGAGTGGGAACACCAAGCTGCTGTTACCAATCAACCTGGATGCTCCGCTGTTTGTTCCTGATGTGGAAGAGGTGCGCGTCTCCCATATAGTTTCTCGTCGCGGCCACCTGAACTTCCTGAACGACAACAATGATGGCTGGCTGAAACGATGGGTGGTGAGCAGTGTTGCCTTCTTTTTCCTCATCAAGATTGTTCTAAATGGAAAAAATTTTAAGGGATCACAAAGTCAGAGTGCTGATTCTCAGCAGTGTAGTTTCTCTGTATCAGAATTGCTTTGAATGGTAGAAATGTAAAGGATCACAAAGCTAGGATGGTGAGAACATCTTTGTTTAATGCACTTTTTTCTGTATCGGTATTACTCTTGAAAGAATAGTAGAAACTTTCTTGGAAAGACAAAGTCAGGGAGCTGAAATCTGCATGTGCAATGTAAGTTTTTCAGTATCAGCATTATTTTGAAGTACAGAAATTTGAAGGAAATACCAAGTTTCCTCTTCTTTCAAAAAGAGATATTTTGTAAATTTTGAATCTGATAAGGCAGTAAATATGGACAAAAAGAAATCTCTTTGTTATGCAGCTTTTCCGTATTAGTTGATTATCACAGATTTAAAGAGAACACAAAGGGCACAAAGTCACAGAAAGTAACTGTTGCATATTTCTTCCACCATTAAGAATCATTCTCCCAAGGAGAAGTTTAAAGGGAACACGATGTCAGTGAGGTTTGCATGCGAAGTGTGACATTTCCGTATCCAAATTATTTTGAATAAGAGAAATTTAGGACTGAAAGTTTGAGAAGATAAATAGATCATTTGTAATGCAATTTTCCCCCTAACAGTTTGAATTAGAACATGAGAAATATAAAGGAGACACAATATCAGTCAAGTTAGATGGTGTTGCTAGTCTTCAAAGTGCCGTGGGTTGTGTTACTTTCTGCAGACTGGGAGGCTGTGGATCTCAGACTTACTAGAGATGTTTGTTTGAGGGATTTTTTTTTGGCCACAGCGGGCTCAAGTTATTGTGTATGTTATGAGTCCTAATGGAAAGACGCAGCAGGTTTCATCAACTTCATGGACATGTCTCTACGAGTGTCACATAAATAACCAATACTGCAAGGACTGTATCTTTCAGACATGGTGTATTTTTGGATATACCATAAAAAAGTTAAAGTGTAGACTTCAAACATGATCTCTGATCAGGATGGATCATCATCATAGCTGCTGCTTCATCATACTCATTGATCCTCATGTTTTTAGAAGCGTCCAGTTCTGTGTCTGTGATATATCTTGTGGTGACTTTAGAGTCCATCATCGTGTTTTTAGAAGCGTCCAGTTCTGTGTCTATCATATGTTCTTGTGGTGACTTTAGTGTCCATTTCCTCTCGTCCATGCCTGTGGTGAACTGTGGTGAGAGTCTCTGGTGTCAGCTGGTCCATAGGAAGTGTTGTGTAGGGCCGATGCTGCAACGCTGTCCAGGAGGAGGGTGCGCAGTCACTCTGGGGTCAGAGCTAAACAGTTATTGTCATCAGCAGTGGGCCGTGCCCTGAATATGCTGTGGTCCCTAATACCCCTAGCTCCAATTACGGATGAATGAGGGACTTTTGAGTAATGCTCCAGGAAAGGCACAAAACACAGGAGAGAAAACAGCATGGTGTCAGCATTTCCAGGGTGAGTGCTAGCTGTGTGATGGGAGACACAGATGACTGATGATTGGCTTGTTGTTCAGGTGGTGCGTCGGCCCTACGTGTTCCTGTACAACAACGAGAAGGACCCTGTGGTGAGAGCCATCATCAACCTGGCCACTGCTGACATCCAGTACTCTGAGGACCAGCAGGCCTTGCTCAAGGTAGGTGGGCACTGGTCTGGGCCGGCTGCAGTGATTGAGAAGGCAGATGAAACTGCAGGCATCCCTTTTTACCTAGCTGGTGAATTTCATGTGCCAGTTTATCAAAATACACTCAGTACCTTACAGTACCAAAGCACACAGAAATCAAAAGTGGTGTGTAATGTATTCACAGCTGACCTTTAACAGTCACATTGTTTTAGCATGAAATGTACCAGACTACTGAATTAGTTTGTAACGTGCTAGCCAGAGGTGGTTTTTTTTTTCTTTGCGTTACCTTAAAACCCCTGAAAGTCTAAGTCACTACAATTTCTGTTAAGAAATCCAGCAAGGAATGTAGTTTGAAATGCATGTCTGCATGCTGATGTTTGACTGACCATGTTGGTGACTCATCTGTTGCGCGAAGATTTCCAACATCACTCTTCTTCATACCTATCTGTCCAAACAAATGCCTTATCCCCACTTGGCAAGAAAAATTGCCACACATCAGGATTCTCATTAAATAAAATCAACATGGAGAACAGGAGCTAACTCTGCTCAACCACCAAGTCAGTACAAGTGATTGCCCTTAGTAAACTGACAACATTGAAATCTGATCGACTGAGTTCAGCTTTCTCCTTTTCCTTGATGAAGAGCGTTTCCCTCTCGACTCGTTCTTATGTTCCACTTGATTTTGCATTATGGGTTTTCAAAACTGCCATGTGCTTTCAGTCTTTTCATTCAAAGAAGGGAATTTTCTTCATACTTAAATGTCGAAACAAATGCCGTTTCTCCCATTAAGTGAAACATCAGGAATATCCCCCCCTTCCCCCCAGAAAAATCAGGTGGAAAGCGGGGAGCTCACTCTACTCCACCTACAGGAGTACATGAGTGGTCTCCCTTGAGTGACACAAAATCAACTCACTTCATTCCAAAACAAGTCAGTTCCAAAACAAGTCAGTTTTCTCTTTTTCCTCCTCATGGACACATCTCTTTTTCAGTTCAACCACTTGAACTTGGATCAGTAGAAATGCCTGTTTGAGTTAGCTTTTACTTCTCTCGAAGAGACAACACCTTCCCAGTCGGAAAATTCGAAAGAGCTTCAACGCCTTGCTTCTTCACTACAGTCTCCTTCGTTGCAGTGCTCCTTGGCACAACCCAACAAGACGGGTGTTTCTCCTCCCCCAGTTGTCAGAGTTTGCCATTCCTGTTGCTGAGTGATTTCTTCACTTGACCAGTGTGGAACCAGTGTCTTCTGCACTGGCTTCTCTCCATTTGCACTATGCAGCTCGTGCGAATGTTGGTCAACCTCTACATGACCGTTCGGTTTCTCTCTACGGCATGATGGTCAGCCAGTTTTGGCGAGGGGGGGGGGGGGGGGGGGGCTGGCTCCTTGCTCCACTGCTTCAGACACGGTCTTGGGTGAGGCAGAGACAGGCCAGCGTCTCCCTCCAGTATGCTGTTTGATCCCTGCCCCTGAGCAAACTGTTTTGGAAGAGCGGCTGTCTTCATATCCCCCATGTTGGCCTCAGAAGAGTACCTATGAGAGCAGCACTGGCTCGGAGAGCTACCTGGCAGGCACTGGTTCAAGGGAGGTTACTGGTGCAAGTGGGGATCCCCGGGCAATGTGAGCAGGGAGGACAGGTTGCACTCGGACAAATGGCAAGATAGGCATGGTATGGATGCGAACGAATGGAAGAAGGATGAACAAGAGGATTTGGATCACTCAATGAAAATATTGACGATTATTTTGATGATGAAGGCATTTCTTCTTCTGAGCTCAGCCTTGCGAGAGCTGCTATCAATAATGCTTGGTCCGTTACCGCTACTACCCTTTTTGAGTCCTATTTTGATTCTCCTGCTCCAGTCTCTTTAAAGGCTAGACTTTGTTCTTCCCTCTTTGAGGAAACCGGTCCTGAAGATTACAGTTCCGTACCTCACCAGTCAAAAAAGTGGGGCAGTATCGTGAGTTCATGAACAAGGCTGTTCTAGACTCCCATTTAGCTTATTCCGGCGTGCCATTGGTCAAAGCTGTTTATCAAAAAAAATATTCCAGTTGTCAAGAAAAATTACCTTCTTTTCAGACGGCGCGCTCTAATCGAGATGCATGCTACCTGCTGACTCCAGCTCCATCCCACATAAAAATTCTGTAAGCATCTTTTTCGAAACTCGCTCTCTCAGCTGACTCGTTTGTCTCTGCCTCGTCATTCCTGGAGCTGTCCTCGCTCTCCCTTTTCTTGGTTTTGAAGAAAGGTGCCATTTCACAAAAATGTCGCAGCAGATTCTGCTTTTAGCTAACGGTTCAGCTTCTAATTCCTAGGCAGCTTCTTTTCCTCCTCCTCTGTTTCTACCCACCTGTCTCTGGCACACAGAAACAATTTACAGGGGGGTTTTACATCAGAAAAACGATGTCAAAGTGGCATTACTTCAGGTGCCAATTCAAAGCCCTCTCACCTTTGGAGATTCTTTGGCTCGCATTTCAGACAGGTTTAGAGATGCACCTTCCAGGTTACAATCCTCTAATCCTCCTCCTTCTGCTTTTAATTTTTGCTGCTCCTCCTTTCATGGGCACCAGACAGTTGCTCACAGTAGAAGCATTTGCTTTCGCCCCCTCTGACCTAAGCCAGCCGGAAAAATGCATGGTCGAGGGCAGGGGCGCTGATTTTGACTCTCCTCTTCTTTTTTTTCTTCTTTTTTTAAATCATAAAAGTTCAAATAGTACAAAATAATGGAAAATAAGGAGAAAAAGAAAGAAAGAAAACAACAACAAATGTTGAAGAAAAAAAACCCCGGACATATCAAACATAATGGTAATATGATTTTACATTTCGAAGACAAAAGGTTTGAGCATCTTTACATGATAAAGAGAGAGAGAGAGCACATGAAGCAAGCTGAGTATATTACGAAAGTTTACACATTTGGGTTTTTAAAGGTCCTGTCCAATGTCCAGTGGAGCTGTTTTGGGTGAGGTAACAGTTCTAGGGAGCTATAATCATATTGATACTAATATAATTTACAATGTCATGATTATTCATAATTCAGTCTGGGTCTGCTTACATCGGCATATATGGGTGCCACTTGGAATGAAAGTCATTATATACAAAATGTTTTCAAGCAATATACTCTTTAGTTTTATACCTGTATTTTAGCTTATTGAGAAATACTCATAGTCTGGGTGATTTTTGTTCTGTTCTACACTGATATAGATAATGCTTCGCAAATAATACAATAAAATAAAATAAAATACATGATCCATATGTATATTTTTCTCAAATCCAACTATGGCTAATGGGTCAGTTATCTGCAAATTAAATGCACACAGACATTTTTCATTCATTAAATCTACCAGGGTTTCCAAATAACATTGCATGACCCTACAAAACCAAAACATGTATAATACTGTCCTTAACCGAGGTATAGAAAATACATGCATCACTGTTCAGTACACCCATTTTTTCAGCACCACATTAGTACCAAGAGTCTGTGTATTATTTGTTACTAATCATTTCATTTCTATGACCATTTCGGTTGAGTTTGTTTTGACTGTAGTAAAGGACGGCCTAAAGATATCCTTTTCATCCCCTCCTCCCATGTCATCCACTCCCATTTGGGCTAAAAAATTCCATCTGACTCGTCCAAAGCTGAAGTTTTTTTTTTTTTTTTTTTGGGGGGGGGGGGGGGTTTTGCTGTCCCAACCTCTGCGCCACCTCAGAGGCAGTGCACCCACGCCTCTCATTCCGACACCCCGTCCACAGCCACAGCCCGGTCGGCCCCGCCACAACCCCGGCACCGGCAATCCACAGGGAGCAGTCAATGTCAAGTCGTCAAGAGGCAACCCACTGGAGGAGACACTGCACTGCTGCCGAGTCACTTCGGTGGTGTTCAGTGGCGCCTGTTCTGATCTAACATACGCAGGACACCACCTACTAAGCCCTCTACTGACGACAGTAATTGCTTAGTCGCGGAGCCGGCGTGAGTGAGCTCTCCCTCCGGAGGGTGCCACCACGTCCGTCCAACGACAGCCCCCATGAACTCGCCGATACCGGTGACCCCGACGGAACCAAACCAAGGCCACAGACGTGGAGAGGACATCGAAATTGAGGTCACCATGAGAGCAGGGCATGAAGGGCCACAACATTTGAGACTTTTTTTTATGCTGATCAGTGGGAATGAGGATGATTAAGATGATGCTACGGATTTCCATTTCGGTCTGAGACTACATGACAGGGCTGTACTCTACGCTTCCTTTCATAATATATCCTGGTGTCAACCAGGCCCGAGAGATACAGGCACCTGCAGTGTTTGTCAGGAAATTTGAGCAACACTCTCAGAAACGCATCCATTAAGTGGATGAAACTCGACTGTGTGGTCCCAGTCTTCCCAACTGAGTCCGCAGCAACTCAACTCGGTAGGAGCTGGTCGGGGCAGAAAAACCCACATGACTTCTGATGGGATTCGAACCCACGACCTCCCAGCCGGGAGTCCGCGACGCTAACCACTTCGCCACGGCGGCTGGTCCAAAGCTGAAGTTTTGTTAAAAGAAGTACAAACTTTTGTCCAGTAGGGAGCTATAGTGTCGGTTCCTCTGCTATGTCCTCCGGTTTTCTTCTTCATTCTCTTCCTGATCCCAAAAAAGAATGGGACGTGGTGTCTAGTGTTGACTTAAGCAAGCTCGGTTTGTTCACCTCTCCTCCAAAGTTTGCCATGGAGACCGTTCCAAAGTTATGGACGACAATTCTTCTGGGCGATTGGGCAGTCAGTCTGGACCTGTCAGACGCGTACTTCCACATTCCTATTCACTCTTCTCAAAAATCCCTTCGGTTCACCATTCAGTACAAGGTATTTTGTTTCAGGGCTCTTCCTTTGGCCTATCCCTCAGCCCGTGGGTCATGGTCAAGGGTCATGGTTGCGGTCATGGAGATCATTCGGCACAAGACCAACTCCATGTCGCCGAATTATCTGGACGGTCTCCTTCAGAAACACTTGGAAATGAACGCTCCTCTCAGGGCCTCTCTGTTTTGGAGTGAACCCTTTCGACTCTGGGCTTTGTAATCAACCTGGAAAAGTCCGACAGGACTCCTTACCAGAGATTCATTCCTCACTGGATGCACTTCAAGACTGACCTAAACCTTGTGTGTCTTCCAGTGCCCAGAGTGGAAAAGATCTTTGCTTATGCCCGATCCCTTTCTCAGTCAGCAGTGCTGACACCCCGCAATATCCAGACTATTGTACTCTGTGTTTTGAATCACTTGAGAGAGAGTGGGGGCTAGGCTTGATCATCCAGACGTGGGCTGAGACTTTCAGGGCCCTTTCTGGCCATCTGACGCCACTCTTGATGGAGTCACAGTCAGCCATATGCTTGTTGGTCCAAAATGTAGTTTGGGGCTCAGGTGAGCTTGTTCCCACCATCCTTTTCAGTATTCAGACATTTGTTTTGTCAGGTAGGTGTGAAGAAAAGGAATTTTACTATTAAAAGTAGTTGTATGATAGACTTACCTGTCCAAACACTATTACATCCTCTCCCATCCCTGCTTGGCGGGAAGGGGGCGAAAACTGAACTCAGTCGATCAACGCTATGTTGTGAGTTCACTAAGGGCTATCACTTGTTGTGGCTTGGTGGTTGAGTAGAGTTGGCTCCCATTCTCTATTTCCTTTTTTTTTTTAATGAGAATCTTGATGTGTTGCGATGGTTCTTGCCAAGTGGGGGTACAAGGGATTTCTTTGGACAGGTAAGTACATCATAAAACTTCTTTTAGTAGTTAAAATCCTTTTCTGTTTCATATTGTATTCAGATATTACTTTGCGCCTTGGTTTGTGTGTTTTCTTGTATTTTGGCTTGTTTGCAGTAAAGCTGCAGTCTGTTTCAGCCTCCTCATGTTCTGCCCCATTGAGATGTCTTATGAGGTACTGCCATGTTAATGTTCATTACAAAGACATGACATGGTCACTTTGCATGGTGGTGTGTGAGCAGACGCAGAACGTGTTTTCGGTGATGACCAAGACGCGGGGCTACTTGCTACAGACGGTGGACGACAAAGATTTCCATGACTGGCTCTATGCTATCAATCCGCTGCTGGCTGGACAGATCAGGTGTGTGAGAGCACATGTGTATGCATACGTTTGTGCGTGTAAGTGTGTGTGTGTGTGTGTGTGTGTGTGTGTGTGTGTGTGTGTGTGTGTGTAAGTGGTATGTAAAAGCTTGTGGATGTGTGTAATTTGTTTCTTCACTCTGCTTTACTGTCAGTGTGTGTTAACCTGTTCCTTCTGTTGGCCTTTTTTTCCACTGTACTACTTCTGTTTTTTTTCTGTATCCTTTTTCTGATTGTCCTCATTTTCACTGTCTATTTTTCTGTGTCATTCTCCTCAATCTTTTTCTCTCTTCTTTTTTTAGCCTCTTTCTTACTGTTTCAATTTTTTTCTCACCTCTCTTTTCTTTAGTAATTTGTATTTCTAACCTCATTCTTTCCTACATTTGTTACCTGTCTCCTTGTTTCTGCATGGTTTTCCTCTGACGCTAAGTCTGCGATTGGCTGGTTACAGGTCCAAGCTGTCCCGGCGCAAACAGCCCATGATGATATGAAGTCCGGCGACCGACAGGCAGAGAGCTGGGGTGTTGATGCAGACCACACCGTCCTAGCAGCCCTCCATCTCTTCCATCATCCTGTCTGGCGCCACATGGGTGTGCTGATTCATCGCTGCCATCATATTGCTCATCAGCAGTCATGTCAGTGCTGTTTTAGGTGATTTTCATGGCTTGTCTTCAGCTTGGATGTAGCGTGAGGGACAGGGTGTTCTGGTTGCTGTCCAGCTGTGTCACAGCTTTGAAGACCTATAGATGATCAGTAAAGTGGCAGGATACTAGTGGTGTTTTCTTTTTTTTTATTTAGATCTCCCGGAACTGAATTTTTATTAATTGAATCTTCATGATGGATGTGTGTTTTGACAGATGTTTGCATATTTGCTTTTTTTTCTGGAGTGTGTTTGAACAGGTGTATACATTTTTTTTTCCTGGGGTGTGTTTGAAAATATGTGTCCATTTCTTCAGTTGTGTGTTTGAAACAGTGTCAGCGACTAGCTTGACTTCTGAGTTTTTTGTTTTGTTTTTTGTAAGTGCAGAAATTGTATCAACTGAAAACAAAAGGGAGAAAGAATTCTCACTGTGAACAGATTTGGTGAAGCACAGCCTACCTGTGTGCTGAGATTCTTGCAGTCTCCTGCTGTGCGGACCAAAAACCTCAAGATAAGCAGGTAGTAGACACTTCAAGCTATCCAAAGTCAACAGAACCTTCAGACAAATCAAAAGTCAGCAAAACCATTAAATTGCCCACAGTGATCCTTAAGCAGGGGCAAGCTGAAGTGTCTCTAAGTTTAAGTCATTGGCTTCATTATGAAGATCCAAAAGAAACTATGGCTAGCTCAGTAGATGTTCTTCGACAACTAGCTCAAAACCATCTGTGCAAGAAGTTCAGAAAGCGTGAACTAACACAGTATGCTTGTACAATCTAGACTGTGGAGAGTAGACACGCAGACATGTAACTAATGGTCATATTCATTCTGGAATTTTCCATCAGTCATCAGGAATCCATCAGCTGTCGGTGTGTATACTAAGGTTTTTTCATGATTTGTCAGGAAATAAGGCTGTCGACATTTAATTTTTTTTAATGGCTCATCGAGGATTGAGAAAAAGAATTTGTTATGAACTGTCTGGAATACAACTGGAAATATGTATCCTTGAGGTTTTGAAGAACTGTCAGGAAAACAGTATCCTGGAGTTTTCCACCAACCACCAAGAATGCATCAGTGAACAGTGATTGCCTGGGAGTCTCTGACAAACTGTCAGGTATGAAACAGCTTAAGTATGTATGGAGTCGGTTTATTCTAACGTGAAGCTGACATTCATTCCTGATTTTGTCAGGATTCATTGTGAAAAGATCTCCCCCCTTCTCCCCTCCCATATTTCTAGTCGTTTGATCATCCATAACTGGCTTCATGTTCATGATATAATAATAATAATAATGGGGATTTATATAGCGCCTTCCACGGCACAAGGCGCTTTACAAAGGCAGAAAAAATACAATTGCTAAATGTAAAGAAAATACATTGAAAAACGGCTTAGGAAATGAAAAACAAAGGCTCTCTTCCATTCTCTCCCACGCGCACACACACTCTCACGCACAGGCACACAATAGACAACAGCCGCAACAAGCACAAACTATTAAGCGATCCACAAAACAACAAGAGTCAAATCAACTATCTGGTAATAACTGTCTTCTTAGTATTGTTTGAAAAGGTGGGTTTTCATGGAGGTTTTGAAGGAAGAAAAGGCTTGAGAATGTCTTAAGTCATAGGGGAGTTTATTCCAGAGTTTGGCAGCTGCATATGAGAAAGCTCGTTCGCCATGCTGTTTACGATGGGGACGGTAACTGGGAAAGCGAAAGGTCCTGGTGTCGGTGGAGGAGCGGAGCGTTCGTGATGGGACATATACTTGAAGGAGATCGGAAAGATAGGCAGGGGCATCGCCAGTGAAAATCTTGAAGCAGAGACAACAACATTTGTATTTAATTCTTTGTTCAACGGGGAGCCAGTGCAACTTTTTCAGGAGAGGGCTGCAGGGTTGGGTCCTAGATTTGCAGATGAGACGGGCTGCAGAGTTCTGTACACATTGGAGGGGTTGGATGACAATTGAGGGACAGCCAAGGAGAACACAGTTGCAGTAATCTAGCCTTGAAAGGATGTATGATGAAACGCGAGTTTTTGTGGCGTCTTCGGTGAGATAGGATCGAATAGCAGCAATTCGTTTAAGTTCCATGTAAGCTAACTGACAAGTTTTTGTGACATGCTGTTTCATTGAGAGGTCACTATCAAGGAGAACACCAAGGTCACGAACAGTGTTTGAAAATTCAATAGTGCTGGAACCTAATGTCAAAGAAGAAGGGAGCGGATCAGGGCCATGATGTGACTGCTTTGAAAAACGGATGGCTTCAGTCTTCTCACAGTTTAATTTAAGCTTATTTGCTGACATCCAGGTCTCAATATCAGAAGTACAAGATTGAAGAGTAGAAACAAGGGGTGAGTAGTCATCGATGACAGAGGAATGGAGCAGCTGAGTATCATCCGCAAACATTTCGTGCGAAACGGAATGGCCGCGGATGACATTAGACAATGGAGTGGTGTACAAAATAAAGAGGACAGGTCCCAGCACGGATCCCTGAGGCACGCCAAACTGGAGGTTAGATTCATCAGAACGGAGGTCACCTACTTGAATGAACTGTTTCCTGTCTAGAAGATAAGAACGAAACCAATTTAAAGCCGTTTCCTGATGCCACATGTGTATTTCAAACGAGAGAGAAGGATTTCATGGTCTATGGTGTCAAAGGCTGCCGAAAGATCTAGCAAAAGAAGGACAGAAATTTTGTTTTCGTCTAAGGAATTTAGAATATCATTGAGAATGCGAAGGATGGTGGTCTCCGTGCTGTGCCCAGGGCGATAGGCTGACTGGTGAGGTGTGAGGAGGTTGTTTGAGGCCAGATGGTCAGAGAGCTGTTGAAGAATGACTATCTCGAGAATTTTGGATAGGAAAGGAAGATTTGAGATGGGTCTGTAATTTTTAAGAACGTTGGGATCAAGACTGCTTTTCTTGAGTAGAGGTTTAACAAGGGCGGTCTTAAAGTCAGTGGGAACTGTGCCAGAAGACAGAGACTCGTTAAGATATGAGCACAGATTTATTTTTTGTTTGGGGGCGGGAAGAGAGGGGCGTGGGAAAGGGGTTACCTTTTACTGTAGCTGTCCTCATTTAGCTCATGTTTATCCAGTCATCATCTCAGTGATCATGAAGATAGTAGTAAGGATAGTTTCAATAATCCCATATAGCTCATTGGTTTATGGTCCAAGTATAGGGCCGCTATGGCGGGCTGGGCTACAACAACACTTGACTTGCCCATTGGTTTTGAACCAGTTTTCTAGCTCTCTGCCATTTCATTGTGTGTCACGAAAGGAGAGTGCTTCAAAATGACAACATTGTGCAATATTGGTTAAGTGTGTGTGTGGGTATGCATTTTTTGGCGGACTTTGGATCCTTTTTAATCCTGGTTTGTATTGATTGATGTGTTTTATTGTGGCGCGTTCCATTGATTGATGTGTTTTATTGTGGCGCGTTCCTTTGGCTGTGATCTCATCAGACTGTGTAATGGAGCATTAGAACTGAACAAGCTGTAGAATCTTTGTTGTCAGTGGTATATCCATAAACATTGTGTCCATGATGGTCATGAAGTTTTATTCTGGACTGGGGCATAATTGTAGAATACGCCAGGAGTGTGGCAGTGGGGGTTCGTGGAATATCCCAGGGAGATGACGTCTAATGATGAATTGAGCAATCCTTCAAAATGTGACTGTGTACAAGAATTCCTCAGTTGAAGTTTGAAGCACAACAGGCATGTACAAAGTAAGTGCACACATGACAGAGTGAGTCATGTGCACAAAGGTAATGTTATAATTATGTCTTTTAAAATGGAAAAAAAAGATGACGGAGATTGTTGTAATAAACACCTGTAAAGCTGCTGTGGAGAAAAACAGGCAATGGCAGTGTAGCCATACTTGTGTCGCCGTCAGCAGCTTGGTTGTGTTCACAATTATCAGCCATAGATGCACAGACGTTCATGACTGGCAAGCCATAGATACTGATGCATTCATGATTTTCAAATTGTAGATACTCACACATTCAGGATTGTCGAGCCAAATAGGCATTGACATTTGTCAACCATGTCTGTTCCTTTGTTCAACAAATCTTTTTTTTTCAGAATGCTATTGGGGTCTGTTTTAATTCTCTTGCCTTTTACACTTTTTTTTTTTTGGTCTGGTTGCAGTGTATACCATGTCAGCTTTGTTTTTGGTTGTAGTCTGGTGAGTTGGTCATGAGACTGGATACATTGTGCACAGTGGGCACTGTCCCTTCTGCCATGTATGTGTGTGTTTTGTCACATTTTAAATGTTTTTTGTTTGATTTTTTTTTAACTTTTTTTTTCAAAGCTGGGGTGGCAAGTAAAGTGGAATGGCTGGTGGCTGCTGCACAGCTTAGTTTTATTAACCTTGTAGTAGGCCAATGATTAACAGAAGTACCATGTTGCTTATTGGTGGCATAAATATGTATGTATGTTGTCTTTGCTGTTTGTTTTTCAGGATGGACTTTTTTCTTATTGTCACAGAGCTACAAGTAGAACCCCTTCTTGGCTTTGTCTTTCCACTGTGCTGTTCTGTTGTCATTACCTCTCATTTCTTTTCAGGTTTTTTTTCCCAATCCCTCACAGCTCAGCAGGATTTGCAGGAATAAAAACATGGATTATATAACTGTGTTGCCTTGTCTTAACTATGCTGTATGTTTCATTCTCATTTGCATTTTGTCCTTTGGGTAAGATGACTTTTGAAATGGTTATCCACCTTTGTGAGTGTTGTGACAAATGCAAAATGCCCATGGCATGGTATTTTAAGGGAGGAAGTAGACAATGCCAAACATTCCTCATTGCTTTCTGAACTTTCATCAACAGCAGTGTTGATGGGGAGTGTATCACAGCACTCCTGTTCTTTGCACTGTGTGAGATGAAGTTCTCCTGCGATGTGTTGTATTCATGTATCTAAATGTGGGGTTACTCTTTTTTTTCTAATGAACGTTTGAAAAATCTTGTCTGTGTGTCTTTGTTCAGGCTTGTTCATGCTTTGTTCATTTGCCTTGGTCTGTGTTTGTGCTATGTCCTCATAGTATTTGACATCAACATGCAGACATCTCTTGGGACCTGCCTCTGCTGTGTGGTGTGAGGATGTCTCCCTTGATGTAACTCGAGGAAAAAACAGAACCCAGTGGGGTCACTCAATGCCACGCTTTTGTAGTCAGTGTGACTGAAAAGTTTGTCCTCGTAATCAATTTTGTTCTAAGAGTTTGTTGTCGTAATCAATTTTGTTCTCATCTTTGTGTGTGTGTTTCAGTTTGTAAAATGCAGAGTGGTTTTGTTCCAGAGTTGTATGTTTCTTTTTCCTCAAGTCCAATGGTTTGTTGTCGGAGAAAAAATTGAGCAATGCATTATGATGTTCTCTTGATCCCCAGTCTCTTTAGGCATGGTATTGTGTGACCACTGGATGTGCCAGTAGTGTGTCTTCAACATATTTCTGCCATATTTCGTCCTGTGGATCCCCTTACAATCATGTGCTGTAGAAGAAAGAGTCATGGAGTGTGGTTGGCATGGTGGATCAACCACTGTGCTCGGAATCCAGGGGTCTGGAGTTCAGTTCCAGCCAAGTAACAATTTCTTTCTGGATTGGACTTCTGTGCTGAGTCTATCCTCCATGTCCTGTGGATGAGGTGGGCAGAGGTCCAGTGTGTGAATGCACACATGAAAAAACAAAAATGACAAGCGCCAACTTGCACACACATGTAACCCCATTGTTCGTAGACAAGTGGGCCAGTGTTCTGGTGGAATAGACGAAACTTAAACCAAAAACCATGTGTAAACATCATCTCTGAAGATGGAATGTAGCTACCCCTTAATGGTGAAATTCATTTCATTCAATCCATGTAGGCCAGCTGATTGTTAGGGGCAATATCAAGGCTATCGTTTGGTCAAAAGCAACTCCCTACTCAATAATGAGATTATAAGCAGTAACATGATATTAGGCAAAAGTCATGCTAGAGGTGAACCAAAGTTCTGACTTGGGAATGAAAGACTGATATGATGGATGGAGAAACTAAGCACAGTTCACTGTCATGAAGTCATGCATTGAATGAAGAGACTGATACGATGGATGGAGAAACTAAGCACAGTTCACACTGTCATGAAGTCATGCATTGAATGAAGAGACTGATACGATGGATGGAGAAACTAAGCACAGTTCACACTGTCATGAAGTCATGCATTGAATGAAGAGACTGATACGATGGATGGAGAAACTAAGCACAGTTCACACTGTCATGAAGTCATGCATTGAATGAAGAGACTGATACGATGGATGGAGAAACTAAGCACAGTTCACACTGTCATGAAGTCATGCATTGAATGAAGAGACTGATATGATGGATGGAGAAACTAAGCACAGTTCACACTGTCATGAAGTCATGCATTGAATGAAGAGACTGATATGATGGATGGAGAAACTAAGCACAGTTCACACTGTCATGAAGTCATGCATTGAATGAAGAGACTGATATGATGGATGGAGAAACTAAGCACAGTTCACACTGTCATGAAGTCATGCATTTCTGCAGTAGTTACTTCTCCTGCACCACTTCCCTCACCTTACCTCTCTACTCATAACCTCCTGCCTTTCATTAGATCCTAGGTTTGGTGGTGGTGGCTTTGGTTGCTATTGTGTTCTATATGTGGTGGGGATGGGCTGATCATGTCATGTTCAGCTGGCCCCTGAATGCCACAGGCTGCCGTAGGGTTTTCTTTTACATTTCTTCTAGTCACTTTTAAGGTCAGTTCAAAGAAAAGAGAAAAAAAGTGTATGGCAAATGCCAGGTGGCAGATTGATTCTTCTTCTGCCTGTTTTTCTACAGTGATAAACTGAGACAGGGAACACATTGAATTGTGTTCTAACTGGTCAGTGATTACAAATATTGGGGAGGTAGATTGCAGCCATGGAAATGATTGTGAAATTATCAGTGTGAAATAGTTAAAATCATTGTAAATATTTGATGTAAGCGAAGATGACATCAAATCTGAGGTGATCTTGGAGATCTAGATGTGTTTAGGGATTAAAATGGAATCCTTGTGTGTAAGCAAAGAAATAGATGAGAATTGAACTTGGTTTTGTGCATTAAGTTCTCACATGCAGTCACATGGTCGCATGTTCATTCTGTCAGCACAAACTCAGAAACAGGCAGAAGCAGCAGACATCTTCATGGATTCCACAAATGCACTCACATGAGAGAGGCGTATGCATGCAAGCATAGGTGTGTACACTCTGGAGTAGGTATGCAGTATATGTATATATATGCATGCTTACACAAACACAAAATGTGTAGATAATGTACTCACCCAACATACAACATGCATGCATCATCAAAATAGATGAAGCCGTGAATTGTAGCACAGATAAAATAAAAATTATGTTTTATGAGTACATCGTAACAGTAGACTCTGTAAAAAGACAGAAAACAACAACAATGAATAAACAAAATGGAAACAAACATACAAACAAAAGACAGAAGAAGAAAGAGAACTAAATGCCCAACTGGTTTAAACACGATCAGCACAGTCGGCTATATCCCTCCCCATGTACGTAGATTACTGCAGCTACAGTATATTCTGATAGGACACTTGATTTTTGTCGTTTCGGTTTGTTTTGTTTTTTCCTTTTTCGACAGCTGCAAAACATAGTAGATTAGTCTTCACAATTTACATAGAGTTATTCCCAAGTAGATTTTTCGCCACAATTTTTTTAATAGTTTTTCCTGAGTCGATTTGTCTCCACAATTTATATAAAGTTATTCCAGAGTAGAGTTGTCTTCACAGTTTATATAAAGTTATTCCTGAGTAGATTTGTCTTCACAATTTATAAAAAGTTATTCCTGAGTAGATTTGTCTTCACAGTTTATATAAAGTATTCCAGAGTAGATTTGCCTGCATGATTTTATTTAGAGTAATTCCTCAGCAGATCTGTCTCCATTATTTTTTTTCATAGTTATTCCTCAGCAGATTTGTCTTCACAATTATTTAGAGAGTTATTCCTGCGCAGATTTGTATTCACAATTTTATTTAGAGTGATTCCTGAGTAGATTTGTCTTCACAATTTCTATAAAGTTATTCCTGAGTAGATTTGTCTTCACAATTTATGTAGAGTTCTTCCTAAGATTCTTTTTTTTTTTTTTTTTTTAACTCAAAACTGGGAAACAAATCTGAATGGCAATGTGCAGGCTGGCTTGACGTACACTGCGATAATGCTCAGGATGTGTTGCAGAGCAGTGAGGGGCCCGTTACCAGCATGGTCCTGATCTGTGTCAAAACAGTGACATTCCTCTGATCTTTATGAGGAACTATAAAAGCTTGAATGGCAAGGGCTTGATAGAATACTGTGGCCCCAACTCCTGTTTGCGATTCTGATCTGATCGTTGAACTTAGCCACAGTTGTGCAGCCCTGTGGTCAGCTCACTGGAATGGCCAGGGCAACAGTTGTACAGTGGTCAGCTCACTGGACAGGTCAGGGCAACAGTTGTACAGTGGTCAGCTCACTGGACAGGCCAGGGCAACAGTTGTACAGTGGTCAGCTCACTGGACAGGCCAGGGCAACAGTTGTACAGAGGTCAGCTCACGGGACAGGCCAGGGCAACAGTTGTACAGAGGTCAGCTCACTGGACAGGCCAGGGCAACAGTTGTACAGTGGTCAGCTCACTGGACAGGCCAGGGCAACAGTTGTACAGTGGTCAGCTCACTGGACAGGACAGGCCAGAGCAACAGTTGTACAGTGGTCAGCTCACTGGACAGGCCAGGGCAACAGTTGTACAGTGGTCAGCTCACTGGACAGGCCAGGGCAACAGTTGTACAGAGGTCAGCTCACTTCACTGGACAGGCCAGGAAGTTTCAGGACTCATGACATGTAGGGACAGTTACAGTGGTCAGCTCACTGGAATGGTCAGGGCAACAGTTGTACAGTGGGCTTCTCAGCCGCAAATTTCAACACTCACGGACAGGCCAGGGCAACAGTTGTACAGAGGTCAGCTCACTGGACAGGTCAGGGCAACAGTTGTACAGTGGTCAGCTCACTGGACAGGCCAGGGCAACAGTTGTACAGTGGTCAGCTCACTGGACAGGTCAGGGCAACAGTTGTACAGTGGTCAGCTCACTGGACAGGCCAGGGCAACAGTTGTACAGTGGTCAGCTCACTGGACAGGTCAGGGCAACAGTTGTACAGTGGTCAGCTCACTGGACAGGCCAGGGCAACAGTTGTACAGTGGTCAGCTCACTGGACAGGCCAGGGCAACAGTTGTACAGTGGTCAGCTCACTGGACAGGCCAGGCTAGGCCCTCATCAACCTCCAGGGTTTTCTGCACAGACGCTAGACCTACAACAGTTTTCTGCCACTGGAAATGGCGAAAGACAAATTTTCTTTGAGGCTAAAAATAACAGTAATGATAGTCCAAAGTCTTATTGGTGAAATGGTTTTAAAAAAAATAACAGTAATGATAGTCCAAAGTCTTATTGGTGAAATGGTTTCTTGCTGTCTAGAGCTAGTATTGCAATTTGTGTGTGCAGATGTTTATCAATTGAATTGCATTGTCATGAGGATATCCCACAAACTTTATCAAGCATGAAAATGACAGTTCCCGAACTCCTGATGTCTTTCAGTTTGTCTGTCTGTCCCAGTATCTTTCAGTTTGTCTGTCTGTCCTGATGTCTTTCAGTTTGTCTGTCTGTCCTGATGTCTTTCAGTCTGTTTGTCTGTCTTGCCACTTCTGTACATAAGATGATGACATTGCTACTTGTAAGTGCGGCATATTCATTCCTTGCTATAGTCCAGCCCTTGCATTTCTGAAATGTGTATGACAGGTTGTAAATGTCGAACAAATTAGTGTGATGACATGTTGTACCGTTGTGGACATAACTACTTAAGTGTACATAAATCTGTCTTCGTCTTGTTCCAGTCCTCACGTATTTATTCACACTTGTCTGTATACAAATACAGAATACTTTTGTCTGTGTTATACTGTGAACAGTGTAACTGGAGATCTTTTATTCCTGGTCAGCAGTTGAGAGGTACGGATCGATATAAATCGGCCCTTGAGTCTGCTTTGTGCTGTCAGCACTGTATAGCTACAGATCTTTTTGTTATGACGGTCCTGCTCCCAGAGGTACAGATCCAAGTCAGTTCATGAGTCTGTTCTGCATGGTGTATTCAGTTGAGAGCTCTGCAGGTAGTTCGTTCATGTTACTGTGTCACATAACTAAGCACTGCAGAGATACAGGTACAGTGATGCTCACAGGTCTGCTTTTGCTCAGTACCACAGTGATCAAGAGTTTTGTCAAGATCTGTATAAATGCATCAGTAAGAGGGAGAAAAGATTGTTTTCATGTACAAGTAGTGCTATCCACATTTACAGATAGCTTGGTTCATGAAATCTAAGGCTCATGGAGAAAGGCAGGAGCAGATTCGTTATATGACTCTGTTATTTATTCTACCTGGTATGCCATTTTCCAGTGGGTTTGTTTGTTTATGAATTTGCTGTGGAAAAAAAACAAAAACCAAAAAAGACATTGGAAAGAAATATGACAAGTTGATGACTGCATGCTATCATATTTGTATGTTCCTGCTTCTCTCATTCTCATCCCCCCTCCTCCACTCCAGCTCCTCCTCTTCCATTTCTCTTTTTGTTTGTTTGTTTTGCTTTGTTTTCTTTTTGGTATGTCTGGCTAGTGCAGAGCTACAAGGTGGTGTCTGTTTCTCTCCAACTAATGTTTTTGCTTTGATTTTGTGATCATCTTTACAATTGGGGAACACTGTGTTACATTCATCCGCTATTATGCTTCAGGTACTATATATGATTCTGGTGGACTGCCAAGGTTAAGGAGACTGTTGATGAGTTGGCTGATGTTTGTACATATAATGTATGATAAACATTGATTGACTGTATAATTATTCATCAGCAATGCCCTCTAGTGCTATATGTACATGTACATTTTGACATATAGTAGATCATGCAAAGTCTTGAAAGCCTGTAGTGGATCGCATAAAGATTTGATGATGTGTTGTTCCCATGTAATGATTTGAAGAGATGCAGTAGATCATAGAAAGATTTAAAGACATGTTGTAGATCATGTAAACTTTCAATAATATTTGTGATAGATAGCACATATTTCACACTTTGGAAGACATAATATTTTGAACACCACATGTGAATAGTTGGAGTGTTTGTGGTAGATGTTATTTGTGTTTATCTGTTTTTTTTTTATTGTTTTGTTTTGTGTTTGAGTAGCTAGTGAATTGGGTACAATGTGCAATACCTAGATCAGGAAGCGTTGTGCTCAGAGAAAGACTTTGACTCTATGTTCACCCTTCTTTTGGCTTTTTTTCCAAGCCATCTCGTCCTTCATACCCATTCCATGGCATTACGTCCATACCGCCTGTTCTAGCTCCCCTTACACAGCCAATACAGAGAATGTTAGGGCCCACAGAGAACTATTGTTATCCCCAGTAGGGGAGACACTGCATTGCTGCCATGCTTACACCGCACTCCACAGTGGTGACGGCTGCTCAGTCCCCTGGTCAGCATGTGTTGGTATCCTTCCATAGGAGGCTGTCTCCTTATTCATGTGATGGCCGTCCCCTCAGTCTCCATGTCCAGTGTGGTCAGAAAGTGCTTCCTCAGTTCTGATCCTCATCAAGTTTCGCACAAAGAAAGAGCGCAGGCAGCTCAAGCTCTGAGAATGGGAGACAATGTCACAAGAATGTAAGGGGGAAAAAAGCTAAGGGTAGTCAAGAATTGAATTCTGGGGACATAGTCAGCGAAGGGATGTCATTTCTCTCTCTCTGATGTGTAGGCAAAAAGCTTCCCCGAAAAAGAGCAGACAGAAAAGATCACCTGTTTGCCAAATATTACGCACACAAAATAATGAAAAATAGCTAGATTAAAAGAACCATTGAAAAGAGAAACGCAGAACAAAGTGAAGCATTATTCCCATAAAGGAAAAAAAAAAGGTACTAAAAACCATTGTTCATAAGCAATGTCATTCAAACAACACATTAAGAAGGAAGGTGAAATAGAGAGAAGGGGTGGGGTGGGGTGGGGGGATGGGGCAGCTGTCTTGCCCTTCCTCATTCCAGACCTGTCTGAAACCAGATGAAAGATGGAAAAAAAAAGGGGGAAAAACGAAAGAAAAGAAAATCTCCATAGGTGACACTGTGACAAAAAAAAAAAGTTCATTTTTCTCTTCCATCTGTTTCATAAATTCTCAGAGGTCAGAGCTGTCTGCGCTTGTGTTTGGAGTAAACTGCCTGCTGGAAACGAGATGATTTGAGTCTTCAATTTTATGAACATCAATCGACATTTCATTGGTCAGGTTTACAACAATGATCACTCTTAACATCAGTTGTTCTGAATACATTGCCATATGTTGCTATAGAGAATGTTCTGTACAGTGGATCACATTGAAGCCACATTGTATTTATTTACTTCATAGTCATATTTTAAATACATAATCCTTCAGATGGTTCTCTCCATTTTTCATGTCTGCTTTATGTCGTTCCCTCCGAGCATGCCGTCAGGCTCTTCTATTTTTTGCTTTTCACAGTCCCAAGGAATGATCCCCAAGCAATTTCATGGTTGTGCTAGTAATTCAATTTGAGACTTTTTGTGTTCAGTGCTTGCACTTTGAATGAGGCAGGAGGAGAAGTTAAGGGCAGAAAGTGAGAAGGAAATGGGTTGTTTGGTCATGGTACATGCTTTTTCATTGACTTGTTTCCCCTTCCCATGGGAAAAGGAAACCTAGATAACCCTAATCTCAACAACGCCTTTTCATTTTCCATTCTGCCTCTCTCTTGCTCTCTTCTTTAGGTAAGTGTTTGCATTGTATACCTATAAATGTCTCATTCTTTCTTTTTTTTTTTGCTTAATATTTTTCTCTTAGAATTCAGTTATAAAAGCATTGATAGTGGGATTTGTGTCGAAGATCGTGTGCTTGAATAGTGCATCCTTTTAGAAATGGTATTCTTTCAGTATGGTTTTTAGATGTGACTGCTTAAAGAGTGTAATCCTAAATGAGATTTGAGGTGTAAGAAATAAGCTGGTCATGGGTGAAATATGAGGTGTGAGAAATTGGTTGACCAGGGTGAAATATGAAATGTAAGAAATGGGTTGACTAAGGGTAAAATATGAGTTGTAAGAAATGGGTTGACTGGGGGTGAAATATGAAATGTAAGAAATAGGTTGACCTGGGGTGAAATATGTGATGTAAGAAATGGGTTGACCAGGGTGAAATGTGAGAAATTGGTTGACTAAGGGTGAAATATGAGCTGTAAGAAATTGGTTGACTAAGGGTGAAATATGATCTGTAAGAAATGGGTTGACCAGGGGGGTGAAGTATGAGGTGTAAGAAATGGGTTGACTAGGGGTGAAATGAGATGTAAGAAATGGGTTGACCAGGGGTGAAATAAGATGTAAGAAATGGGTTGACCAGGGTGAAATGAGAAGTAGGAAATGGGTTGACCAGGGGTGAAATATGATATGTAAGAAATGGGTTGACTTGGGGTGAATTGTGAGATTTAAGAAATGGGTTGACTTGGGGTGAATTGTGAGATGTAAGAAATGGGTTGACTGGGGGTGAAATATGAGGTGTAAGAAATGGGTTGATCAGGGTTGAGATTTTAGGCATAAGGAATGGGTTGATTGAGGTGAGATTTGAGGTGTAAGGAATGGATTAGGGGTGAGATTTGAGGTGTAAAGAATGGATTAGGGATGAGATTTGAGGTGTAAGGAACGGATTAGGGGTGAGATTTGAGGTGTGAGGAATGCGTCGATAAGGGACGAGTTTTGAGGTGTAGGAGATAGATTGATCAATGGAGAGATTTTAGGTTATAAAGAAAGGGTGAAATTTGAGGTGCAAGAAATAAAGTGATATCTTGTTGACATTTGAGTGGTAAGAAACAGCGTAATCAGGGGTGAGATTTGATTTGTTAGAAATAGGTTTTAGGTGCATTGAATAGGTGAGGGTGAAGGTATAAGGACAGGAAATGTGTGAGTTAGAGATCAGAGGTAATGATTGAAAATTGTTAAGTCTGAGATGAAATTTAGCATGTAAGAGATTCTTGGATGTTTTCTGGGTGAGATTTGAGGTGTACAAAACAGGCTTATCTGTGATGTTAACAACCTGAACAGATAAATGTAGCGTGAGATTGAGTTTTGAAGTGTAAAGAACAGTTTGATATGGGACAACATGCTTAATGCGTAAAAGATTTGAATGGGTTAAATTGGCGTTGGATTGGAGGTAAAAAAAATTGAGACTTTTTAAATTCAAGGTTTGTAGTCAAATCTACTGTGATTTTCAAAGTTTGGGTGAGATCAGCATTTGTGAATCTGCTTGTATGTGCTGATAATGTGCTTGATTTTCTTTTGTTTGTTTTTTGCCTGCTAGTTACTGATTTGATTTTTACTTGGTTCATGTTGCTTGTGAAAACATATTTCACTGAAACCACACTTGGTTAAGAATGAGTTTTCCCTCAGACCAGCTGGTGCTTACATAACCCATTGCTTACTACTATTTCAAAAGTTCAAATTTGTATAGACTGGAAATTATTTTGCTTAGTTTTGCCTGTGATGTCATAGTTTCGTGGTGTTTGATTGGAACACTTTTTTCTGGTGCTGTAATTATACTTTGACCAAGTAATTGCTTTATATGAACACAGTAGTGTATTGTCCAAGTAATAGCTTTATATGAACACAGTAGTATTATTTGATCTGATGATCTTCCACATAGCTGTTGATAAGTAAGTGTGGGGACTACTTAGCTAGCAGTTAGATTTTGACGCATTCAAATACTTTTTATTTTGTACACATCATCTAGCAGCAAAACGTTTTCAGACCACATCTCCCAAGGTCTGAAGAACAGCCTCATGAGAGTTGGCTCACGGATCTACAGCCACTGCACTGCCCACACCAGCTTCTCTTTTATGGTAGATTTGGCAGAGGTGGTCACAGCATTTTTGCGCTTCAAGAGTATCAAGATGATTGTGATTTGCTGCTGGAAATGTCAGTGCTGTCCAATGATTAGCATTTTAATGGAGGTATTGAAGTACAAATGTTCGCCTCATATGTAGTTTCTAGTGTTCAGTGTAGATAACGGCAAGGTTCCTAGAACACTCCATTGACAAAGTATACATTCTTACCTGAGAACTACTCGTACAGAAAAAGCGTAGGAGGCTCAGTTCTCAGTTCCATCTTTGGTTTTGTTTTTCTTGACTTGAAATGTTAATCGTCATCTTTAGCATGTTCCTGCAGGCTTCTGTGGTCTTCTTCATGGACTTTGTTGTTGTTTTTGTTTTAGTAGATTTAAAGAAATAAATCCATGATATTGATGAGCTGAATTTCTGTCATTTTTGAAAAGATGTGAAAGAAAATACAGACGGTGTATTTTATGATTGGACAGACTGTTCTGTGTACTTTGCAGGAAAAAAAAAATGCCCTGCAGACTGCATTATGTGAAAGAAAGTACATATTGGGGTGCGGGACAGTGTACAGTTCATATTCCATCTGTCTTTTTGTCAAGTCCCCCTTTTGGCTTTTTGTGGAATAGAACAGATTACAGTGCTCGGAGATGTATGGTGTGGACCGTGTTGAAGGGAAAGGGAGGGAAAGTTGAAACACGAGAGTGTGCTTGGAGTGTCTGTGCTTTGACGGAGTGATCCATTGCGTCAGCTGCTGGTATTTGTGTAAAATCTGGGCTGGCGGGTGTTGTGTATAGTGTACACTTTGGAATTGGTTAAAGGACAAGTATGGTGATTTTAAGGACAAGGAGACAATTTTGTAGCGTTTTAAAGAGATAGAAAATGGTTATTGATGGTTTACAGGGAAAGAAATCGGTTAATGATAGTTAAAAGGCAACGGAAACTGTTTATAATGATGTAAAGAAAAGAGGACAGAGTTCTGGGATGGTTTAAAGGGAAAGAAATCGGTTAATGATAGTTCAAAGGCAACGGAAACTGTTTATAATGATGTAAAGAAAAGAGGACAGAGTTCTGGATGGTTTAAAGGGAAAGGAAATAACAAACAAGTAGGGCAACTCTTCTTCCCATGACGAAATAAATACACGCCCGTGACTTGAAACCAACGCTGCTTACCACACCAAATCACCTAGCAGAAATGCCACCATGGAGCACACAGAACAAACAAGGAGATTAAAAAAAGGATGTTGTAAGCTTGCCCCTATCCCCAAGAAAAAGAAAGTTTTAATATAGCAAAGCCTCCAAGGTATAACTCCATCAGTCCCAAGGCGAGGCTGGAAGCCGAAGCATATGAAATGAATCAACGTATTTCATAGGCCATACTTACTGATTTTGAAGCTGTCTTTTCTCTTTAGTTTAGAGTACCTGATTTAGCGTTAAAAGCTTGTAAACACAGAAAAGAAAATCAAACCAATGAAGCGTTTGGATAAATACACCATTTCTTAATATTGCATGTGCCTGTCAGCGTGGTGACAGGGATTTCAGTTTAAGTGGGCAGTCATGAAAGTATTAGGCAACAGAGCATAACACCTCAAAAACAAGTCTAACTTCGGGTTGTTAAAAAGGAAATTATTATACACCTGGTGTTTGTTGTATAAAAGGCATGGTGAAAGCATACAAACATCTTGTGATTTTGTCTTTTGCCCTTCATTCAAGTTGTGACCTTTTTTTTTTTTTAATTCTGAAACTATATTCTGCAGATTGGGAGGAATATCCATCCTCTTATTTGTTGGAAAATCTATTTTGTCATGGAACAGTTTGTTCAGTGGGTGTCTTTGAAGTAAACAGGGCAGTTCAGGATTGATGATCACGTGATTGTGATTGTAGGAGCTTCTTCAAGTCCAGTGAGCGCTTTCAAGTATCCATTGCAATGACTGAGCAACATTGCGACATACATTTGTATGATGATATACATATATATGTGTTTATTAGAATAGATTGGAGAAAACTGTGTTCTGTCAATTGTGTTAATCACCAAATTGTTGTGTGTTGTCGCTGGTGAAGAACAATTATGTAAGATGTTTGTAGACACTTGGGATGGCTTGTTCATTTTGATTATGACTTCCAAAACCCGTGTCTGGCAGATTAGGTAGGAGAATGACCTGGCTCCAAATGAACGTGTCAGGAGGCTTGGGAAATGTTCCCTGAATGTTTAAGATGAGGGTTGATACTGCTTCTTCAACAACAACAAAAAAACAACAGCTGTTGCTGCAGCTGGTACTTCTACCTCTGCTATGACTTTCCCCACTACTACTGCTATGAGAAAGACAAGTCAGAGGCATGATAACGACTACTGCCAGATAGAAAAGCTGTGAGGGTCGGGTTGTTGGTGTCTCATACCTTCTATGTTGGACAGGAGTGGGTGTGGAGGGAGAGGGTGGGTGGGGGGGGGGGGGGGGGGGGGGGGGGGGGGGGGAGGGAAGGGGCGGGAGGGATCTTTAAAAGACAAACTGGTTGATGAAAATCCAGGGTATTCCGTTGCATGGCAACTGCCAAGAAAGAGGGACGTTGCTCATCCTGCCACCATTTTTTGTCCGTTCTGTTGTGTATAGGATCGGCTCCTGTACACCCAATGTAGATCACACCCACAAAGCATATATACTGTGACATAACTGTCCTGTATCTGCCTGTATTTATAAAAGGAAACATTAAATCGTTCAGCTATATTGCTGCCGGTGAGTTCGGTTTGTTGATATGTTGTGTGTGTGTGTGTGTGAGAGAGAGAGAGAGAGGGGGAGAGAGAGTTGTCTGACAATGGTGATTTTTTTTTTTTTTTTTTTTTTGACGATTTACTGATAATGTAGTGTTTCTGACTCCACCTCTTTAAAACAAACAAAATCATCATCATCAACAACAACAACACACACACACACACACACACACACACACACACACACACACACACGAGTGTTTATGGTCGGGGGCAATTCCTTTCTGACTTTGCAGGTTAAATCCAGTTGCAAAGTGAGGCGACTGAAGCGGAAATCTAAACACATTTTAAATGTTAGCGATAGCGTGCTGCAAAAAAACAAACAAACAAACACAAATTGAAAAAAAACGTAGACAAACGAATCACAAGACAAAACATGATGCGTTTCGACCGCTTAGGTCCTCTTCAGGCAAGATACAAAACACTCAGGACAAAGAAAATGATGAACAAAAACACTTGGGACAAAGAAAATGATGAGCAATCACTTATCCACTTTGGCACAAGATTCAATGCTTGTCTTGCGTCAAAGTGGATGAAAATAATCGGGTTCAGGTTTAGGGGCGATGATTATTTCATCACAGCCTCGCGACTTTATATGCCCCTTCTTTGTGTGCTCTTTCATTTGTCAGGTCTATAGCCAGCCCAGTTTTTATTTTCCACCATCAAAGTCGAACATGATGTCAGTAATTGTTTTATGCTTGTCGATAAGATTTTTAAATGAGTTAGTATTTGGTGCACGTTTGATGTTTGGAGTTAGTTTATTCCAAATTGACGCTATCCTCTGGCTGAAGGAATATTTCCTTATATTAGTATTACATTGCTGTATTTGTACTTTGTCACAACTGTTAAGGGTTATATTAGTTAGTGCAGGTTAAAAAAAATGCTTGATCAATATCATCTAGGTTACTGAAAATTTCAAAAGTTTGGATTAGATCTCCTTTTATCCTTCCGGCTTTGAGGGATGGCAACCTTAGGTACCTTAATCTTTCTTCAAATGAATAATCACAAATGTCCGGTATTAGCTTAGTTGCTCTTCTCTGCACCTTTTCTATTTCTATTGACTGCCTTTTTAATCTTGGATACCATATCACTCTGCCATATTCAAGAATCGGTCTCACCATTGCCTTGCATAGTTAAGAAAGATATATTTGTCCAGGTATGTAAAAGTTCTCTTAATAATACCAGTCATCTGCATGGCTTTCTTGATGGTCTGTGCAATGTGTCTGTCAAAAAGTAAGTCTTCATCAAATATGACTCCCAAGTCTTTTTCCTCTTCACAACACGTTATTTGAACTTGTGGCCTTGAAATAAGTGATTGCTCGTTCATTTTCGTTGTCCTGAGTGTTTTGTATCTTGCCTGATGAAGACCAAAGAGGTCAAAACGCATCATGTTTTGTCTTGTGATTCTTTTGTCTATGTCTTTTTTTGTGTGTTTGTTTGTTGTTGTTTTTTGTGGTACGCTGTCATTAACATTTAAAATTTGCAGGTCAAAAAATTCTTCGAAGATGTACATTCTTGCAACAACAAAAAAAGGTGTACATTTTGAATTCGATAGAACGAGTTCGGGTAGTTCTTTTAGCGATTTTGTACGCTGCTACTTTTAATCCAAAGCTGTATGCCTTGCATTAAGGCCATTTTGAATTTGTAAGTCTTTCAACTTGGGTTAATTCCACTTCAAATACGGCTTTCATGGCAGTTTTAGTTACAACCTTGTTCTTTGGATTTGGCCCGTTCTGGTTATATCTTTGTAGATTACTTGTTCTTTCCAAAGCTATATGTCCTCAAAGTTTAAAATTTAATTCAAAACCTGTCGTTACTGTGTTGGTAGTTTTCCCCCCAGGATTCTTTAGGCTGTGTTCTAATCTGAAGGTGTATTTTAGCACATGAAGGTGCACATTTTAACTTCTTAAGCATTGTATGTCTTCATGTTCTCCTATGCCTTGATGCAAGAGCTTGTACCATGGCGACCTGACACTGACAGCTCCCAGTAGTCTACAAGCTTGGGACTGTTACAGGTCATGTCTGACTGTGGCTTTGCACGGGGAAGTGGGGTGGGTGGGTGGGGGGGGGGGGGGGGGGGGGGGCAGGCGGGGAGTCCAAATGAGCTGGATTAATGTCAAGGACTTAGAAAATGAATTTCAATTCAATACATGTTCCTTTATTGCCCAGCCAATCGCGAGAGATCAGGGCTAATGAAAATGATGAATAAAAGACTACGAATTGTGCAATAAACAATGAAGGGTCAGCGACATAGGATTTCCACAGCCGCTCCAGACAGGTAACGGTGCGCACGTTTCAAGTCACAGCTTGTTGGCTTTGGACAGTTGCTTGACGTCTTGGTATACCTCACTGTTGAAAAGGTAGCTGAGTGGATCGAAGACTTTGTCGTCCATACAGGTTGATCCGTCCTCCTCCTGATCCGAGTCATCACTCCTCCCTTCCTGTGTCAGCTCCTTCTGGCGGGCCACCTTCTGGGTAAGGGAATGCACTCTTTGCACTAGTTCCGGCGGAAGCATTCGAGTTGGGTTGAGGGAGTTGAAAGTGTCCAGATCCACCTCAGCATTACGGGTGAGGAGAAGAGGGAAGCTGAAACAGATTGAGGTGGTCAGGTAGACGGCAGGTCGGCAAGAGCTCAGACAGGAAAGCCGGAGGGTATACACCCACATGTAGATGTCAACTTGGTGGTGTGGGAAAGTATTAGTGGAAGGTGTTGGTGTGGGAAAGAAGGTGGATAGGTAGGAAGGGAGGGAGGAGGATGTGGAGGTGGGCTGGTCAGCTATCTGGGTGGAAGGTGGGTAGTCCATTCCTTTTCCATTAGTCATCCATCCCTCGTTTATGCATTTGTTCATCCATCCATTTTAGAAATCCAAGGACCACTAAAGCAGAGTGTTCTACCGATATCAAATGTCCTCTTTCCAGCTGATTTATTATTTATTTTTCAGCTGATTTCCATTTTATAAAGTTGACCCATTCTCTTCACTTATGTAGAGTTATGGTCAAGGTCACACACACCCCCTCCCCACACACACACCACACCACACCACAACACACACCGCGAACAAGTACCCCACTCTCCCCCCCCCCCCCCCTTTCCCTCCAGCCACACATATATACATGCATACACACGCGCGCGCGCGCACACACACACACACCTCACATACAGGCATGCGAGTCAACACACACTCTGTCTGTCTCTCTTACTGTTTCTGGTAAAACGGGATCTCAGCCAGCAGTCCTTTCTCCGCATGATAAGGAAACATATCCTTCAGGTCCACCAGCCCCTTCTGCAGGCGCGCTGACGTCACCTGTAATACGTCAAGCGTGATGACGTGAGTGTTTGACCCCTTTTTATTTTTCTTTTCTTCTAAGAGTACACAAAGAACGAAAGAGACATGGCGAACATGTTTCTATACCACAGGTGTACGAGTAGCAATTACCTCTCCATTTTCCCCATCTTTAACCTTTTCCGTTATATATTTTCGATGTCATATTCTACACATTCTTATCTAGTCTACAATATCCGATTGATTAACTGATTGATTGATATTACTTAGTCTTTCTGGTAAAACGGGTTACAATTAACTGATCGATTGATATTATGTTGTCTACAATATTCAGTTAACTGATTAATTAATTTTTGTTTTGAGATTCATGTCACATTAACTAGCCCAAGCTGACTCATATATGCAATGTATGGAAGCATGCAGGTAATCACACATAACAAATACAGGCACGAGCACACACATATGCGCACGCAAGCTAACACATATGCACGCATGCATAGAAATGTATGTACGTGTGTCCACGCACTTCTTACCTTTTCCTCCCCCTCCTCCCAACCTCCCCTCAGCCCTCGCACACATGCCTGCGTTAACGCGCACACACGCGCGCGCGATCGCAACTTCACGAGTGATGCATACCATGTTATCTAGGAATACGAGGCCTGGCCAGCAATGGGTTAATGTTTTGGCCATGTCTCGTTCCTATGCTCTTCTTCCCAACTCGACCATTTCTACTTCATTCATTCACGCCACCTGTGACCTCCGCGCTTTAACCTAGGAGACTGTGGTGTAGCGTATACAACAGTCGTCCGCAGTGACACCTCTTTGATGCCACCGACTCTTCCTCGTTCGCGAACCCTCTGCGTTTCACTCAGCGGTTTCAGTGTTTCATTATTTGTAGATATTCATCTTCAAAACAAACCTTGACTATTGCATGACCAACCTCCTCTCGTCCCCCCCCCCCCCCCCCCCCCCCCCCCCAACTATTGTCCAGTCAGCTTTTTTCCTCCCCTTGTGCACTGTAAATGGAAACATCCTACGGCAGACAGTCATTCTGTGCGCAAAGCGCACTCTCACCGGCACGCGCAGTGGCGGGTGACCGATTGAGGAAGTAGAGCGGAACACGCGAGGCATGAACTCCGGCAGTGGCAGAGGCGCACCCTTGGCTGCTTAATTTCCGTCTCCTGCTCTCTCTCCCCCTCCTTAGCCGTGGAGGAGGTGGAGGAGGAGGAGGAGAAGTTGGGGTGACATATCCTCAACTCCGGCATGTCGGTCTCCGAGCAGAGGCTGGTCGGTAAAGAAGAAAGAGCTGGCCACCGACTCCACGCCCAGGGCTGTCACAGAACACACCGCCAGGAATGAGGGGGGGGGGGGGGGGTGGGGCAGTCAATAGGAAGCAGGGACATGTCAGCCAGTCGTGGAAGGACTTCCCCTCGCCCCCCCCCCCCCCCCCCCCCCCCCTCCCGAACAAATGGTTCCTTCAGTCAAACGGTAAGAAACATTTTGGTCGCAGGAAGTACTGAAGGCGCATTAACATATCAAAGGAACTTGCAATGCAGTTAGGTTAAGGTTGTAGATTAAAATGCTACATAAGAAATAATGGAGTTTTTGTGCCGCCAAACGATGAAACGACTAGAAGAAAAGAAAAAGAAACACCCGAAGGTGCTGGGGAGGACCCAGAGAAGCACTGTCTTCACCTGCCTTTAGAGCAGTCCTGTACCACCCTTGGAGGCCTGCGCTGTGTTGACGATGGGTACAGGCACGCGCAGGACACTCCATTAAGATATCAAGGGACATAACTGCTCCTGAACAGAGGTAAATCAGACTACAGGATGCAGCTCATAACAGCCTTAAAGTAGCATCCCCATGGGTGTACCAGCCCGTATTTCATGACTGCAGAGCCCACCGGCGAAAAACACCACCCTCCAGCTGTCGAGCACACCCCACAGACCCAACCACCCCTGCCCACGGACAGATGAAGACAGTGCCACTCCAGACACAGCCAAGCTTTCGCCATACGGTCTTATGTGCCCTCAAGAGAGAATCCAAAGTTGTAGTCTTTCCCACTGTCAACAGGACTTTCCCTGTGGTCAGTGGGTCTTTCCCCCGGAGTTAACATTGGTTCTGACTCCATTCCCCATATAGTCCTTCGAATGAGACTATAAACCGAGGTTCCGTGTGTGAACGCACGCGTAACATCTTGCACACACGTAAAATCCCATCAACTTTCGGAAGAGAAGGCCAGTTTGGCCGTTGGTATGGATGACACGTGACACATAGCATGCACCTTCCCCGAAGATGGAGTATGGCTGCCTTAATGGCGGGATAAAAAGGGTCATACACACAAAACTCCACTGCCTGGCTATACAGGGAGTGTCCGCAGGAGTATCAGCCTGCGTACGCAGAAAGAAAGAAAGAAAGTGGGTCTTTCCTCACCGTCACTGGACCTTTCTCCAGGGTCAGCCTAGTTAAGGCAAAGTAGCATCCCCATGAAACGACTAAATTACAAAACAGACATCACGCGTTTCGACGTACAGGATCTTCTCCAAGCAGGACACACACACACACACACACACACACACACACACACACACACACACACAGTGTTAACAGACAAAAATTATTATATCTTCTCCTGCACAGAGGGATTCATGGTAAAATGTTCAAAACATTGGAGAGCATGTATGGTCAGGTGAAAGCCGCAGTACGGGTGGGTCAAAAAATTACAGAGTACTTTGACTGCTTTTCCGGCGTTCGACAAGGATGTGTTTTAAGCCCCCTATTATTCTCCCTTTTTCTATCTGAACTTCAGTTAGAACTTGCAACAAGTGGGGCTCGTGGCATAGACATTTTTGCTGATCCAATTGGTATTCTGCTTCTCATGTACGCTGATGATATTGCCCTTGTGTCTGATTCTGTAGCTGATCTTCAGAAAAAAATTAACATATGGGGTCTTACTGTCAATATGGACAAAACAAAAGTAATTGTTTTTAAAAACGGAGGTTTCATCAAAAACTGTGAAAAGTGTGTTTTTTTTTGCCGGAAATCAGGTCAAGGTGGAGTCTTGCTATACTTATTTGGGGGTAATCTTTTCCTCTACCCTAAACTGGACCAAATGTGTGAATAATTTGTCAGGCAAAGCACTAAGAGCTGTAGCGGGTATCAAAAAAATTTTCTTCAGACTGAAGGACCTGCCGGCAGATACTGTATTAAAAATTTTTGATACAAAAATCAAACCGATCCTTTTGTATGGATCTGAAATTTGGGGATCAAAAAATACGAGACTATTGAAAAAGTACAGATAAAGGTATGCAAAATGTTGTTAGGAGTGGGCAGAGACGTAAAGAATAATATGGCACTGGGTGAATGTGGCAGGTTCCCAGTCTATATAGATGCCTATGTAAGTCAGGGAGGAGCAACTGGGTCAGTCATGTTCGAAAACTGCTATGCAGTCATGGTTTTGGCTATGTGTGGGAACTACAGTCAGTGGGATACGAACCGGAATTTTTCTCAGTCTTTACATGCAGATTGAAAGACATGTTTCGTCAAGAGTGGCATGACTCTATGTCTTCTTATCCAGAATACTGTAATTATCATCCAGAGTTACTGAAAGCTGATTACATTGGGGACCTCACAGCTTATGAACACAGACGAGCTTTACGTCTTTTGAGATGTAACAGACTGCCCTTAAATGGAATCTCCCTGCATGGCAAACCTAGTATAGACCCTATATGCAAACAATGTGATACAAACAATGTAGAAGATGTGTGTCATTTTTTATTCATTTGCTGTAAGTATAAAACAGCACGGAAGAAGTACCTCCCACATTTCTATAGCAGCTACCCATCAGTTCTCAACTTACTCTGTTCAAAGTTAAAAAACCCATTAGCTTTCAGAATTGCTCAATATATTTGCATCTGCCTTGAAATAAGGCGGCGAGCTTCATCTTACCTCAGTTAAAAAGAAAAGGTTGTACATTTATTCGCCTTGTGCATTGTATGTCTTCACGCATCTTTTTTGAACTCCTTTTGAATTTTCTTTCTTTTTGATCTCAACTCCTCTGAATGTCCTGACTTTGGAAACGAACTTTTTTCTTGTTTATGATGGGTCACACGGCCTGTAAAAACTGAATAAACATTATTATTATATTATTATTATATCATTATTATTATTATTACACACACACACACACACACACACACACACACACACACACACACACACACACACACGCACAATCAATCAAAACTAAGGAAACAAAGGACGAACAGTTGACTTTGCTGCAAACTGTGGTGTGTGTGAAAGACTAAAATAATGACGGAATGGGAATAGAAGAAGAGGGCGACTGGAGGGGAGAGGGAACAGATGAAACAAAATAATTCAAAAAGAGGAAAAATAATGGTACCGTATGATAATCGTTTGATAATGATGATGATGATGATGATAATAGTAATGATGGTAAGGATGATGATGATGATGATGATGATGATGATGATGATGATGATGATGATGATAATGATGATGATGATCTGATGATGATGAAGATGATGATGACGATGACTGCGACGTGGGTGAAAAACTAAACTTACAGAATGGAAAGAGGAGGTAAGAGTTGGAAGAGAGTAGCAAAATGATCATTATTAGTATCATTATTATTTTATTATTATTATCATTATCATCATCATCATCATCATCATCATCATCATCATCATCATTATTATTATTATTGTTGTTGTTGTTGTTGTTATTGCTGTTGTTATTATCATTACAATTGTTCTTATTGTTATTTTTTATTGTTGTTGTTATTTTCACTATTCATGATTTAAGCTGAAATTTATTCTTTTAGTACTTTCTACATTGCTATCTGTACACTTCTCAATTTTTATATTACTATCATTCCCATCATCACTATTAATATGATGATTATTTTCATTGTTATTTTACTATAATCATCATTATTATTATAAGTAGTATTGTAACTGATTATAGATTTCTGAGATTTTATCTTGCATTCTTTTCCGTTTACTAGATAATTTTTCATTAATGTTGTTATTATTGTTGTCATCATCACTATTATTGTAACTATTTCTCCTTCTTCTTCCTCTACTATAATTACCATGATTACTATAAAACTATAACTATCACTATAATAGTAACAGCAACATGTACAACCACAACAGGAATAACGACAACAACAACATCAACAACAATGACAACAACAATAATGATGATGATGATGATGATGATGATGATGATGATGATGATGATGATGATGATGACTATCGCTATCGTACAATTAAAACAGCATTATTTTTCTTGTTGTTATTCTTCTCATTTTAGATTGTAATCGTTTCAATATGCACTCATTCCCTGTGACCTTCCCTCCTTTCTTTCCTTTCCATAATTTCATTCCTTTACCTACAACACAGTGGACCTTCCCTTTCTTTCCTTTCCATAATTTCATTCCTTTACCTACAACACAGTGGACCTTCCCTCCTTTCTTTCCTTTCCATAATTTCATTCCTTTACCTACAACACAGTGGACCTTCCCTCCTTTCTTTCCTTTCCATAATTTCATTCCTTTACCTACAACACAGTGGACCTTCCCTCCTTTCTTTCCTTTCCATAATTTCATTCCTTTACCAACAACACAGTGGACCTTCCCTCCTTTCTTTCCTTTCCATAATTTCATTCCTTTACCTACAACACAGTGGACCTTCCCTCCTTTCTTTCCTTTCCATAATTTCATTCCTTTACCAACAACACTGTGGACCTTCCCTCCTTTCTTTCCTTTCCATAATTTCATTCCTTTACCTACAACACAGTGGACCTTCCCTCCTTTCTTTCCTTTCCATAATTTCATTCCTTTACCTACAACACAGTGGACCTTCCCTCCTTTCTTTCCTTTCCATAATTTCATTCCTTTACCAACAACACAGTGGACCTTCCCTCCTTTCTTTCCTTTCCATAATTTCATTCCTTTACCTACAACACAGTGGACCTTCCCTCCTTTCTTTCCTTTCCATAATTTCATTCCTTTACCTACAACACAGTGGACCTTTCCCTCCTTTCTTTCCTTTCCATAATTTCATTCCTTTACCTACAACACAGTGGACCTTCCCTCCTTTCTTTCCTTTCCATAATTTCATTCCTTTACCTACAACACAGTGGAGCTTTCCTCCTTTCTTTCCTTTCCATAATTTCATTCCTTTACCTACAACACAGTGGACCTTCCCTCCTTTCTTTCCTTTCCATAATTTCATTCCTTTACCTACAACACAGTGGACCTTCCTCCTTTCTTTCCTTTCCATAATTTCATTCCTTTACCAACAACACAGTGGACCTTCCCTCCTTTCTTTCCTTTCCATAATTTCATTCCTTTACCTACAACACAGTGGAGCTTTCCTCCTTTCTTTCCTTTCCATAATTTCATTCCTTTACCTACAACACAGTGGACCTTCCCTCCTTTCTTTCCTTTCCATAATTTCATTCCTTTACCTACAACACAGTGGACCTTCCCTCCTTTCTTTCCTTTCCATAATTTCATTCCTTTACCTACAACACAGTGGACCTTCCCTCCTTTCTTTCCTTTCCATAATTTCATTCCTTTACCTACAATACAACACAGTGGAGCTTCCCTCCTTTCTTTCCTTTCCATAATTTCATTCCTTTACCTACAACACAGTGGACCTTCCCTCCTTTCTTTCCTTTCCATAATTTCATTCCTTTACCTACAACACGGTGGACCTTCCCTCCTTTCTTTCCGTTCCATAATTTCATTCCTTTACCTACAACACAGTGGACCTTCCCTCCTTTCTTTCCTTTCCATAATTTCATTCCTTTACCTACAACACAGTGGACCTTCCCTCCTTTCTTTCCTTTCCATAATTTCATTCCTTTACCTACAACACAGTGGACCTTCCCTCCTTTCTTTCCTTTCCATAATTCATTCCTTTACCTACAACACAGTGGACCTTCCCTCCTTTCTTTCCTTTCCATAATTTCATTCCTTTACCTACAACACAGTGGACCTTCCCTCCTTTCTTTCCTTTCCATAATTTCATTCCTTTACCTACAACACAGTGGACCTTCCCTCCTTTCTTTCCTTTCCATAATTTCATTCCTTTACCTACAACACGGTGGACCTTCCCTCCTTTCTTTCCTTTCCATAATTTCATTCCTTTACCTACAACACGGTGGACCTTCCCTCCTTTCTTTCCTTTCCATAATTTCATTCCTTTACCTACAACACAGTGGACCTTCCCTCCTTTCTTTCCTTTCCATAATTTCATTCCTTTACCTACAACACAGTGGACCTTCCCTCCTTTCTTTCCTTTCCATAATTTCATTCCTTTACCTACAACACAGTGGACCTTCTCTCCTTTCTTTCCTTTCCATAATTTCATTCCTTTACCTACAACACAGTAATATGAATGATACTAGTAATGAGGATGATGATGATAATGATAATAATGATAGTGATAATAATAATAATGATAATACAATGATAACAATAATAATAATAATAATGATGATGATGATGATCATCATCATCCTCATCCTCATTATCATCATCATCATCATCATCATCATCATCATCATCATCATCATCATCATTATTGTCATCATCATCATCATCATTAATATTACAATCTTTGCTATCATCATTATCATTATTATCATACGATTGAAATACCATTATTTTTCCTTTTCCAAGTATGATTATCGTTTTAATCTGCACGCTCTCTCTCCTCCGAGCTCTCCCATCTTCTCTCTCCATTCCTTAGTCTTTCATCCTCCCAGCTGTTTGTACCATGATCGAAGAGATAAGTGATGGAACTGCTCGAGCTGTTGGATGTGTCGGCGGTACGCGGTCCAAGTCTCACAACAGTAGAGGAGAGCACTTAGAACCACAGCTTTGTACACGGCAACTGTTGTGCGCAATTTGATGCCATGGTCTTGCCACAGACTCTTTGAGAGTGCCAAAGGCAGAGCTGACCTTTGAGACGTGCAACATCACTTCTGCTTCCACAGATGCATTGCTGCTTACAGTGCTGCCCGAATAGCAGAACTTGTCTACAGTTTTGATCTTTGTGTTGTTGATGACAACGGGTGAAGGTGGAGCACTGCCAGCTCCGGACGGTAAAGGTTGGAACATGGCCTCTGTCTTACCAAGACTGATTGTAAGTCCAAAGCGTTGACAGGCCCTTTTGCAAAACAATCTGTGATGCACTGGATGTCTTCATGGGATACACGGCAAGCACACAGTCATCTGCAAAGAGGAACTCTCTAAGAAGGGCATCCAATACTTTAGTCTTGGCATGAAGTCGTCGAAGATGAAAGTTTGCCATCTGAACGTAACTGGATGTATACCCCTTTGTCACAGTCACGGAATGCATCAATCAGCATTGCAGCAAGTAGAATGGAAAAGACGGTGGGAGCTAAAACGCATCCCTGCTTCACTCCGTTTTTCACTGAGAATGGGTCAGAGGTATTTCCATTTTCTTGCACCCTCGCCTGCATGCCATCATGGAATGAAACTATCAGTGAGATGAGCTTCTCCGGGCAACCAAACTTGTGGAGGATCTTCCACAAGCCAGTCCGATTAACGGTGTCGAAGGCCTTGGTGAGATCAACAAACACCATGTGGAGTTCCTGATTCTGCTCACGACACTTCTGTAACTGGTGAACATCAAATATCATGTCGGTTGTGCCCCTGCCTGCGCGAAACCCGCACTGTGCTTCAGGTTCGATGAAGTCCGCTAAGCGGGTGATGAGTCTGTTCAAGATGATCCTGGCAAGAATCTTACCTGCGATACACAAGGGAGAAATCCCGCTATGATTGTCACAGGACGCATTGTCACCCTTCCTCTTGTAGATGTGTACAATGGAGGCGTCTTTGAAGTCTTAGGGCACTTCTCCCTTTTCCCATATGGACTGGAAGAGGTTGGTCAGCTTTTCCAGGAGTACCTCGCCTCCATTCTTGTAGATATCTGCTGGAATTCCATCTGCTCCTGGTGCTTTACTGGATGTGGTCTGCTTCAGAACCTTTGCAGTCTCTGCACTGGAGGGTGGGTCTGCCAGAGATTCCTTCACTGGCAGTAGGGGGAGCGCTGCGATTGCTTTTCCAGATATTGATGAGACTCTATTCAAGACAGCATTGAAATGCTCAGCCCAGCGAGAAAATATGTCAGTCCTATCGGTCAGCAGTGTGGTCTTGTCAGAAACACGAATGGGTCTTTGGTCCATAGATTGTGCGATGGCCCTTGTGAAATGTCTTCACGTCGTTGATGTCAGCCGCAGTTTGCAGACTTTCTGCTTTCTTTTCCCACCAATCGTTCTTCATCTGCCGAAGCTTCGGTTGGGTGAGCTGCCTGGCTTGCTGATATTTCTGTTTCTTCTTCTCACAGGTCTTGTCGCTGAGGTGCTCTTTGTGGGTCCTGTGGAGCATGTCTATGAGCTTGTTGATCTCTGGGTTGTTTTCATCAAACCAGTCTCTATGTTTGTGTTCAACAAAACCCAGGGTGCCAGCTGCAGCGTTGTACAGGGATTCTTTGAAGACTTTCCTGTCCTCGCCAGTGTCTTCTCCACAGTCTTACCCAGCACTGACTGTATACTCATCAAAAGGCAGCTCCGATGGACAGGACACGTTGTCTGTATGGGGGACAGCAGAATTCCCAAGATGCTGCTCTATGGACAACTGAAGGAAAGACAACGTGACCAAGGAAGGCCTCTCAAGAGATCCAAAGACACCTTGAAGGCCAACCTCAGAAGCCTGGCCGTGGGGTAGGGGCGGTGAACTGTAAAAAGAAATTCATTCCCTGTAGATTGAATGGGAGGGCGAGGCCTTCCCATCTCTCTTTCACCGCCTTTAGCATGACGGAGGGCGAGGCCTTCCCATCTCTCTTTCACCGCCTTTAGCATGACGGAGGGCGAGGCCTTCCCATCTCTCTTTCACCGCCTTTAGCATGACGGAGGGCGAGGCCTTCCCATCTCTCTTTCACCGCCTTTAGCATGACGGAGGGCGAGGCCTTCCCATCTCTCTTTCACCGCCTTTAGCATGACGGAGGGCGAGGCCTTCCCATCTCTCTTTCACCGCCTTTAGCATGACGGAGGGCGAGGCCTTCCCATCTCTCTTTCACCGCCTTTAGCATGACGGAGGGCGTGGCCTTCCCATCTCTCTTTCACCGCCTTTAGCCTTTCCTGAACTGATTCAGGTACCCTTCCACTGCTTGGTGGAGAGAAAGAGTTTTCAAGTCGTATCGTCAAGGGCTGGAACTCACGGCTAAACGCTCCACTACACTGCCATCCGATTGCAGCAGGTCAGCTTCACGGCTTTGGCGGAAAGAACCTCATGTAAACCAGAGGTGCACGAAAGCCAATGTTTTTTTTTTTTTTTCTTTTTGTTGTTGTTTTTTTTGTTTTTTTTTGTCCACAGGTAATACCTGTATAATTTAAAAAAATTCGACTCAGTGCAAAACAGCTGATTCGTCTGTTGCCCTAGCAGTTTGGAATCTGTTGAAATTTTATCACAGTTCATTTTGTCTTCAAAGAAACAGCTCTTATGGGATGGGTTGACGGTTGAAGTACTTAAGAAGAATGATTAACAGCTGGACAAGAGAAGAGAAGAGAAGAGAAAAGAGGGGAGAGATAGAGAGAGAGAGAGAGAGAGAGAGAGAGAGAGAGAGAGAGAGAGAGAGAGAGAGAGAGAGAGAGAGAGGGGAAGGGGGGGGGGGGGGGGGCAGGTTAACAGCAGACAGGCTTTGAGAACCTTCCTTACGTATGGACTTTCTCTTCGTCTCTCCGTCATTTGCTCTTTTTCCAGCGTCCATAACTTCTCCCCTCCTTTTTCTTCTGCTGTTCCGTCTGTCTTTCCGAATTTGTTTTGTTTCTTTTTCCACCCTTCACTCGTTCCTTAAATTCCTGTCTCCTTCCCTTCTCTGCCCGTGCTTTTGTGTTTCCTTCCATTCTCATTTTCAGTTTTTTTGTTGTTGTTTTTTTTTGTACTCCCAGTCCTTATAGAACAGGGAGTACTTTAGAATGGGAACGAAGAAATGATGTGTGTGTGTGTGTGTGTGTGTGTGTGTGTGTGTGTGTGTGTGTGTGTATGTGTGTGTGTATGTGTGTGTGTGTGTGTGTGTGTGTGTGTGTGTGTGTGTGTGTGTGTGTGTGTCCGTCCGTCCGTCCGTGGTCAAAATGTGTTCCACTCGCTCCAGACAAAACTACTGGGCCGATCTTTCTGAAAATTTGTAGGTATGTTCATTATAGGCCAAAGATGATGCCCGATGTGTTATTTTACCGTTACAGCCGTTACTAATGGCTGTAACGGCCTGTAACGCTTTTTCTTCTTTATGGAATATCTCAGAAAGTACTTGGCCGATCTTTCTGAAAATTAGCAGGTATACCATTATCGGTCATGGATGATGCCCCTTTACCGTTATAGCCGTTACTAACGGCTGTAACGGCCTGTAACGGTTTTTCTTCTTTGGAATATGTCAGAAAGTACTTTTTGGCCGATCTTTCTGAAAATTTTTAGGTATTTGATTATGGATCACGGATGATGCCCGATGTTTTAGTTTACCGTTATAGCCGTTACTAACGGCTGTAACGGCATGTAACGGTTTTTCTTCTTCATGGAATATCTCAGAAAGTACTTGGCCGATCTTTGTGAAAATTAGCAGGTATGTTGATTATGGGTCACGGATGATGCCCAATGTTTTAGTTTACCGTTATAGCCGTTACTAAAGGCTGTAACGGCCTGTAACAGGTTTTTATTCTTTATGGAATATCTCAGAAAGTACTTGGCCGATCTGTGTGAAAATTAGTAGGTATGTTTACTATGGGTTACGGATGATGCCCGATGTTTCAGTTTACCGTTATAGCCGTTACTAACGGGTATAACGGCCCATAACGATTTTTTTTCTTTATGGAATATCTCAGAAAGCACTTTGTCGATCTTTCTGAAAATTTGGAGGTACGTTCATTATGGGTCACGGATGATACCCAATGTTTTAGTTTACCGTTATAGCCGTTACTAACGGCTATAACTGCCCATAACGGTTTTTCTTCTTTGTAGAATAATCTCAGAAAGCACTTGGCCGATCTTTCTGAAAATTTATAGGTATGTTCATTATAGGCGACGGATGATGCCCGACCTTTTAGTTTACCGTTATAGCCGTTACTAACGGCTATAACGGCCGATAGCTTTTTTTATGGAATGTCTCAGAAAGTACTTCGCTGATCTTTTTGGAAATTTATAGGTATGTTCATTATGGGTCACGGATGATGCCCGATGCTTTAGTTTACCGTTATAGCCGTTACTAACGGCTATAACGACCCATAACGGTTTTTATTCTTTATGGAATATCTCAGAAAGTACGGGGCCGATCTTTCTGAAAATGGGCAAGTATGTTCATTATGGGTCACGGATGATGCCCGATGTTTTAGTTTACTGTTACTAACGGCTATAACGGCCCCTAACGGTTTTTCTTCTTTATGGAATATCTCAGAAAATAATTGGCTGATCTTTCTGAAAATTTGTAGGTATGTTCATTATGGGTCCCGGATGATGCCCGATGTTTTAGTTTACCGTTAAAGCCGTTACTAACGACTATAACGGCCCATACCGTTAAAAAAATTGTTTTTAAAAGTATGTGGCCGATATTTCTGAAAATTTGTAGGTATGTTCATTATGGGTCACAGATGATGCCCGATGTTTAAGTTTACCGTTATAGCCATTACTAACGGCCCATAATGGTTTTCTTCTTGATGGAAAATCTCAGAACGCACTTGGCCGATCTCTCTGAAAATTTGTAAGTATGCTCATTATAGCCAGGTCACAGATAATGGCCAATGTTTACCAGAATAGCCATTACTAACGGTTACACCAGCCCAAAACGGTTTTCCCTCTTTATAGAATATCTCACGCGTATTCAGGATAAACTGGGAGTACGTTTATATGCTTTGCATCTTGTTTTTATTTGTTATGTCTCCCATCCCATCTCCCTCTTCCTATTCGCCTTTACCTTCTTCCTACTTCTACCGCCATTACTACAATTACGACTACTACAGCTGCTGCTGCTGCTGCTATTGCTAACGCTTCCACTCTTCTCGTTCCTCTCTCCCTCCTCCATCTTGATATCAACATCATCACCATCACCAACATCATACTCATCGTCGTCGTCATTATCATCATATCAACATCACCATTATCACCCGCCACAATCACCAGTATTATCCTTGCCGTCAACATTTTCATAATCGTCGTCGTCATCATCATCATCATCATCATCCTCATCATCTTCATCATCCTCATCATCGTTATCTTCATCATCATCATCATCATCATCATCATCATCATCATCATCACCACCACCACCACCACCATCATCATCATCATCACCATCACGTTCACAGCGCCCTGCATCTGCTCACAGTACTCGGGGCCGGGCAAAGGTTCCGGGGGTATGAAAAACGGTGGTGGCGTTTTCCGGCCCTCCTGGTCCACAAAGCACACCTCGGAGGTCAGCCGGGGCAGCAACAGTCTGGCGCTGTCCGGGTTCCGCTTCACGATGGTCTGCAGGTCACGCCTCTTCTCAAGCTCCGCCTGTATGGCTTCTCCTAAGCACCACGATAAAAGGCCGGAGTGAGTGACCAAAAATGTCACCTTGTGCAGCAAGTCCGCAGGTTTGTGTGTGTGTGCGTGCGTGCGTGTGTGTGTGTGTGTGTGTGTGTGTGTGTGTGTGTGTGTGTGTGTGTGTGTGTGTGTGTGTGTGTGTGTGTGTGTGTGTGTGTGTGTGTGTGTGTGTGTGTGTGTGCTTGCATGTGGAGTGGAGACAGAACAAGCCCGTCCTTGCGCCAGTTTCATTCACACAAGTACAATATCACAGGCATGCAGGCAACACGCGAGCGCGCGCACGTACGCACACACACACACACACACACACACACACACACACACACACACACACACACACACACACACTGAACCAGCTTCCAATCCAGCATCCTTCACATCAATAAAATGTCTGTTAGTTTTTCCAGAAGTACCACTAGGTAACCAACCACCCAGTCCGTCCCCCCACAAATTCAGTTACACGTCAGACTGTCAAATTGTCCAGCTTCCACAATAACACACCCACAACCAACCAAATAAATAACTTAGAACCATCCGAATAAACGATCTACAACCAACGGAATAAATGATCCACAGTCAACCAAATAAACTACCCACAACCAATTAAATAACCCACATACAACAAACCTAATAAGCCACCTACATGCAAACAGATAACCCACGTGCAAGCAACAACAAAAAAACTTATCACAAAGAACCACATACAACCAACCAAATATGCCACCACCAACGAAACAAATGACCCACATACGAGCAACCACATAAACCACCCACATCCAACCAAATAACCCGCATACGACCAACTAAATAATCACCCACATCCAACTAAATGAACAACCTATAACCAACCAAATAAACCACCCACAACCAATCAAATAAGTAACATGCAACCAACTAACTGACCCACCCACAACCAACCAGGAACATGACCACAACCAACTATATAAGCCGCCAACAACCAAGCTAATACTCCACCCATAACCAGCCAAACAATCTGGTTACAAGCAGGCAAATAACCCATCTTCAACTAAACCATCCTCCAACAACCAACCACATATACCACACACAGCCAACCAGATAATCCACCCAAAACTAATACGATAATCCATCTACAAGTCAACCCATGCACAGCCATCAAAACGACCCACCTACAACCGACCAAATAATCAATCTACAACTAATCAAATAACCCGCTTACGACCAGCCAAGTAATCCACTTACAACCCACCCACCCATGACCAACTAAATAACCAGCACACATCCCAATCAGGCAATCCACCCGCGATCAACCAAATAACTCCATCACAGCCGACCCGGCCACAGTCATCCAAATAGCCCCACCACAACCAGCCACATGCCCCACCAACCAACCCACAACTAGCCACATGCCCCACCAACCAACCCACAACTAGCCACATGCCCCACCAACCAACCCACAACCAGCCACATGCCCCACCAACCAACCCACAACTAGCCACATGCCCCACCAACCAACCCACAACCACCACATGCCCCACCAACCAACCCACAACCAGCCACATGCCCACCAACCAACCCACAACCAGCCACATGCCCCACCGAACCAACCAACCCACAACTAGCCACATGCCCCACCAACCAACCCACAACTAGCCACATGCCCCACCCACCACCAACCAACCCACAACCAGCTACATCCCCCACCCACCACCAACCAACCCACAACCAGCCACATCCCCCACCCACCACCAACGAACCCAAAACCCAGCCACATCCCCCATCCACCACCAACCAACCCACAACAAGCCACCCCCCCCCCCCCCACCCACCACCAACCAACCCACAACTAGCCACATGCCCCACCCACCACCAACCAACCCACAACTAGCCACACCCCCACCAACCAACCCACAACTAGCCACATCCCCACCCACCACAACCAACCCACAACTAGCCACACCCCCCACCCACACCAACCAACCCACAACCAGCCACATCCCCCACCCACCACCAACCAACCCACAACTAGCCACATCCCCCACCCACCACCAACCAACCCACAACCAGCCACATCCCCCATCCACCACCAACCAACCCACAACTAGCCACCCCCCCCCCCCCCCCACCATCAACCAACCCACAACTAGCCACATGCCCCACCCACCACCAACCAACCCACAACTAGCCACACCCCCCACCAACCAACCCACAACTAGCCACATCCCCCACCCACCACCAACCAACCCACAACCAGCCACACCCCCACCCCCCACCAACCAACCCACAACTAGCCACATCCCCCACCCATCACCAACCAACCCACAACTAGCCACATGCCCCACCAACCAACCCACAACTAGCCACATACCCACCCACCAACCCACAACCAGCCACATCCCCCACCCACCACCAACCAACCCACAACCACTGAACCAGCCACATCCCCCACCTACCACAACCAACCCACAACCAGCAACATCCCCCACCTACACCAACCAACCCACAACCAGCCACATCCCCCACCCACCACCAACCATCCTACAACCAGCCACATCCCCCACCCACCACCAACCAACCTACAACCAGCCACATCCCCACCCACCACCAACCAACCTACAACCAGCCACATCCCCCACCAACCAACCCACAACCAGCCACATCCCCCACCAACCAACCCACAACCAGCGACATCCCCCACCTACCAACCCACAACTAGCCACATCCCCCACCAACCAACCCACAACCAGCCACATCCCCCACCAACCAACCCACAACCAGCCACATCCCCACCAACCAACCTACAACCAGCCACATCCCCCACCTACCAACCCACAACCAGCCACATCCCCCACCAACCAACCCACAACCAGCCACATCCCCCACCTACCAACCCACAACCAGCCACATCCCTTACCTACCAACCCACAACCAGCCACATCCCCCACCAACCAACCCACAACCAGCACACCCCCCACCAACCACCAACCAACCCACAACTAGCCACATCCCCCACCTACCACCAACCAACCCACAACAGCCACATCCCCCACCAACCAACCCACAACCAACCTCACCCCCCACCAACCAACCTACAACCAGCCACATCCCCCACCTACCACCAACCAACCCACAACCAGCCACATTCCCCACCAACCAACCCACAACCAGCCACATCCCCCACCCACCAACCCACAACCAGCCACATCCACCACCAACCAACCCACAACCAGCAACATCCCCCACCTACCAACCCACAACCAGCCACATCCCCCACCAACCACCCCACAACCATGCCACATCCCCACCCACCACCAACCAACCCACAACCAGCCACATCCCCCACCCACCACCACCAACCCACAACCAGCCCACAGCTTTATTTTTCTGTCCCATTCGAGACACTTAGTTATAGGGCCGAACAAACAAGGCTTACACATTTCTGACCCAACATTTTTGTTGTTGTAGTCCAAGCAGAGGCATGTATCAAACTTGTGTACTAGTTAACTAGGGAAAATTAAGTTCCCAGAAAGTGATGACGTCATTCTTGCACAATGTGTGTGTGTGTTGTCATTGTTTGAAATATCGCCTGACCTCTTGTGTACAAGCTTTCATGCCATATCTACATTATCTACAGGAAAATAAACCTAGTCGAGTTTGGTATTAAAAGTATTGTCGGGAATTTGCCTATTCAGTCATCTCAAGAGCACAGATATGTTACATTTTTTATGACAACCACTGATTATCAAACTAAGAGCCCCATTTGTAATGGCCGCTCATCAATGCCGAACACATTGCTGCCAGACCGGCTGTACACAGATGACATTCAGTTAGTCGAGTACAGCACTGTTTGCTGGCTGGTGGGGAGCAGCATTCACGGCTTGGCCTCTGCAGCTTTGGAGAGCTGTAAACTCCCCTGCCTCTCAGAACTAAGTGGCTTGCTCTGAACAGCCGTGCTAGCCACATCCCCCACCAACCAACCCACAACCAGCCACATCCCACGGCTGTTCAGAGCAAGCCACTTAGTTCTGAGAGGCAGGGGAGTTTACAGCTCTCCCAAAGCTGCAGAGGCCAAGCCGTGAATGCTGCTCCCCACCACCAGCAAACAGTGCTGTACTCGACTAACTGAATGTCATCTGTGTACAGCCGGTCTGGCAGCAATGTGTTCGGCATTGATGAGCGGCCATTACAAATGGGGCTCTTAGTTTGATAATCAGTGGTTGTCATAAAAAATGTAACATATCTGTGCTCTTGAGATGACTGAATAGGCAAATTCCCGACAATACTTTTAATACCAAACTCGACTAGGTTTATTTTCCTGTAGATATGTAGATATGGCATGAAAGCTTGTACACAAGAGGTCAGGCGATATTCAAACAATGACAACACACACACACAATTGTGCAAGAATGACGTCATCACTTTCTGGGAACTTAATTTTCCCTAGTTAACTAGTACACAAGTTTGATACATGCCTCTGCTTGGACTACAACAACAAAAATGTTGGGTCAGAAATGTGTAAGCCTTGTTTGTTCGGCCCTATAACTAAGTGTCTCGAATGGGACAGAAAAATAAAGCTGTGATCCCCATACCCACCACCAACCAACCTACAACCAGCCACATCCACCACCAACCAACCCACAACCAGCCACATCCCCCTACCCACCACCAACCAACCCACAACCAGCCACATCCCCCACCCACCACCAATCAACCCACAACCAGCCACATCCCCCACCAACCACCAACCGACTTACAACCAGCCACATCCCCCACCAACCAACCCACAACCAGCCACATCCCCCTACCCACCTCCAACCAACCCACAACCACCACATCCCCCACCCACCACCAATCAACCCACAACCAGCCACATCCCCCTACCCACCACCAACCAACCCACAACCAGCCACATCCACCACCCACCACCAATCAACCCACAACCAGCCACATCCCCCATCAACCACCAATCAACCCACAACCAGCCACATCCCCCACCCACCACCAATCAACCCACAACCAGCCACATCCCCCACCCACCACCAACCAACCCACAACCAGCCACATCCCCACCAACCAACCCACAACCAGCCACATCCCCCTACCCACCTCCAACCAACCCACAACCAGCCACATCCCCACCCACCACCAATCAACCCACAACCACCACATCCCCCTACCCACCACCAACCAACCCACAACCAGCCACATCCCCCACCCACCACCAATCAACCCACAACCAGCCACATCCCCCATCAACCACCAATCAACCCACAACCAGCCACATCCCCCACCCACCACCAATCAACCCACAACCAGCCACATCCCCCACCCACCACCAACCAACCCACAACCAGCCACATCACCCACCAACCAACCCACAACCAGCCACATCCGCCTACCCACCACCAACCAACCCACCAACCAGCCACATCCCCACCCAAACCCCAATCAACCCACAACCAGCCACATCCCCCACCCACCACCAACCAACCTACAACCAGCCACATCCCCCACCATCCAACCCACAACCAGCTACATCCCCATACCCACCACCACCCAACCCACAACCAGCCACATCCCCCACCCACCACCAATCAACCCACAACCAGCCACATCCCCCACCCACCACCAACCAGCCCACAACCACCCACATACCCCCCACCCCACCCACCAACTAACTCACCCATAAGCAAATCAGTTCACCTACCCACAACTAGCCACAAACCTTCCCACCCACAAAGCAACCATCCAGCCAATCCAGGCCCCTGCCCTCGTCTTACTTACCCCCTTACCACCACGCCCAACCAACCAAATCAACCCTCTCACAGTCAGCCAACTGACCCGTCCGCACACACAACCAACCTATCCACTCACCAACCAAAGCAACCCCCCACCCCTGCCCCACCCTCCCCCCTCCCCCGTCTGTTCTCACGCTGCTTGGGGAGAAGGTGGGTGTGGCGGCCACAGCCCTGCGCATTTGCTCGAACTGGGGGTCCAGCTGGTGGGCAGTGATGGACCTGTTGGTCATGACCACCGCCCGGCGTGTACAGCGCCCTGGTCAGGTGACCGCTAATAGTCCTGGCACTGGCTGGTGTAGTACTGCAGCCTCTCGGTTTCAGCCGGCCCGTAATGCTCCCGCCTGCAACACCAGGGCAGAGGCCCCGCGGGGAGGGGGGGGGGGGTGGTTTAGTGACTGAGGCCAGAGCTCGGCAGTCACCGGCTCCACTTCCAGAAACAAAGGCACAACTGAATCCCACCCCAGTGATTCCACAGCAGGCCGGTGTCTCTTCTGACCGCATGCATCACCACCACCTGATATTGGTGTCTCCCCGCGAACTGCCGATACTTAGGCTGCAGCAGGTCGGACTGTGTGTGGAGTAGCCAGTGAGTGGCATGGGAGTCATGGACTGGGTGTGGCTGTCTATGGAGTAGCCAGTGAGTGGCATGGGAGTCATGGACTGGGTGTGGCTGTCTATGGAGTAACCAGTGAGTGGCATGGGAGTCATGGACTGGGTGTGGCTGTCTATGGAGTAGCCAGTGAGTGGCATGGGAGTCATGGACTGGGTGTGGCTGTCTATGGAGGTGAGTGGCATGGAAGTCATGAATTGGGTGTGGCTGTCTATGGAGTAGCCAGTGAGTGGCATGGGAGTCATGGACTGGGTGTGGCTGTCTATGGAGGGGAGTGGCATGGAAGTCATGGACTGGGTGTGGCTGTCTATGGAGGGGAGTGGCATGGAAGTCATGGACTGGGTGTGGCTGTCTATGGAGTAGCCAGTGAGTGGCATGGGAGTCATGGACTGGGTGTGGCTGTCTATGGAGTAGCCAGTGAGTGGCATGGGAGTCATGGACTGGGTGTGGCTGTCTATGGAGGGGAGTGGCATGGAAGTCATGGACTGGGTGTGGCTGTCCATGGAGGGGAGTGGCACGGGAGTCATGGACTGGGTGTGGATGTCTATGGAGTGGCCAGTGAGTGGCTCAGAAGTCATACCACTAAGGGGCCTTGGATGAGAAGATTGTAAAACGAGGTCACAAATGGAGTCACCGGGACATCAATACTATCTGACGAAAATCCGATAACTTTGACGATGATCTGCTAGGAACAATACAATATTGCAAAATACAAGTCACTGGTGAAGCTGCTTTGGCTTATATTTGGACGAAATGAAATCTTAAATGAGGGAAGGAACAGTGACAGTAAATGATACACATGTAGGGTAACTCTTGCTCCCACAATTAGATAATTATACACCCATAACTATATATGAATGTTTCTAGCAACACCCAACTGCCTAGGAACAAATGCCGACACAACCGGAGCACACTTGTATACATGTGTCGGACGCACTTTATATGGGGAAGCTTGGAACATCTTTTTTTTTCTTTGGGGAGTGTGTGGGGGGTGTCTCTTTATTCGGGTTGTGTGCTCCAGTTATGATCATTTATGCGACGACATAATGTGGTGTCATAAACAGCATTCGTTTGGAGGTCTAAGGGTATAATTCTCTCATTGTGGGAGTTTGAGCTACTCTAATTATTCACTGTTTATTTGTCTATTTTTAGATACTTGGATGCAAATACCATGACTTTGACAAATATCTACCATGCACAACACAGTATGCAGTCATTGATGGAGTTACCTTGGACTCTGATATTTCCTCAGAAAAATCCCATAGCCTTGACGAAGATACACTGGCTGTTTGATCGTCTTTATGGCTGTTCGACCAATGGTCACCCGCCCCACCTTCACTCGCTTTGAAGACATAAAAAAGCACCGATAATGGTAAGTGAATGATAACAACAAGGAGAATGATTAAGACACCACTGCTACTGACAATGATGATGACTACGATGATAACAATGATGATGATGCTGACAATGGTGACAATGATGATGTAATTATGAGGGTAATAATATGATACACACGTGCCTGCCAACCTAAAGACACATACCAGCATGTATATACACGCACATATACGGGCATATTTAATCCACAAACGCACGCACACGTACGTGTATGTGTACATAAATGCATTGCATACACACACACACACACACACACACACACACATGCGCACGCACACACGTGCGCGTGGACACACACACACACACACGCACGCACGCACGCACGCGCGCGCGCGCACGCACGCACGCACGCACACACACACACACACACACACACACACACACACACACACACACACACACACACACACACACACACACATTGAGAGTCTACTGTTTGCGTAGGAAACGCCTCTTCAACTTTTGCCAAGGAAACTATGGGTACATCTGAAAACTTGACACAAAGATTTCCAAAACAGTCTAAGATCCAAGAAAGGCTGAGAGAAAAAAAAGACAGTGGGGTGAGGGGTTCGGATGAAAGGGTCGGAAGGAAATGGGTGAGGAGAAGGAGAAAGGAATAATGTGTTTTCCGTACACTTTGGAGAAGTTTGTAAACTTAAGCACTTGCACATTCACTACATTACCCCTGACTTTATGACGAAAGCTTTTCATCCGGGAGGGGGGGGGGGGGGGGGGGTGCAGAGTGGAAGGGAGCCTTTCAGCTCGTTCGAAAGTTCAGGTCCATCAATGATAGATACAGACACAGATGCTGCAAGGGAAGTCAGGTTTGCCTCCAAGTCTTGGATACCTTTCTACCCACTAAGAGTCAGACCCATCTCCTCACAAGAAAACTGCTCAAGCTCCTTGTGGCTTAACCCTTGGGGCTCAGCCCTTGGAAGACGCTTGGCCCTTGGTGTCAACTCCCTAGGCCATCTGACAAAAAGCCAAGTGTCCCGTAAACTGGGGAAGTCCCTTGGAGTGCATAGGCGACAGGTTCGACCACTCTGGGAAACCACTCAGGTGATGGAAGAGGATTGAAGTTAGAGCTGATCCTGCGGACGACCTTAGGGTTGAGGAGGGAATGTACCTCCTATTCATCTCAAATTCCTTCATGCCCGGCGTCCGTAGGGGCGAGGGGAAAATGGACTCCCTATTCACCCCAGCCTCCATCACGCTGGCATCCTTGAGAATGAGATGGAAACAGACTTTCAGTCCTCAACCTGAGGTGTTTAATCATTGTGCGAGCCCTGCTCAGTGTGACACTCGAAGTTTGGGTTTGTCAGCAAACGAATATCAAGGTGACCCACAGCAAGCTGGTCTGGTCTTGCCTGAACAGCCTTGGATTCAACACTCTAGTCACCGACTTCAGCCACATTTTTGCTTTGGGGTCTTCTTGTTGCTTGGTGACGGCCACAGTTCGGAACAAGCCATTCTGTACACGCTCTTTGTGCACAGAATCTGTGCATCACTATACTCCCCCCGACTTTACAATGAAAGCTTTTTGCCCAGGGGGTGCAGTGAAGAAGGGAGCTCGTCACCTCGCTTGAGCCCTTGTCTGGTTAGTCTGCAGGTCCTCAGAGTGATCTTTGTTTAGCAGCTAAAGAGGCGGAAAGCACTGTCAGCAGTCAGATCCAACAGAGCCTCGACTGGTTTCAGTGTGTGTCAAAGGCCCATGGAAACCGAGGTTCATCGGGGAGCACTGTTCACGGGCTCCAAGGCTTTTGGCGCCGGATAGTTTTCTCACCAGTACTAGCATTCCTGCGGGTCCATCCGCGCTACCAGCAAGAATGCCATCTTCCAATGAACCAGGATGGCTGCCGTCTCAGCGGGGCACAACTGGAAGTTACACAGAATAGGCTCCCCACCATACTGGCAGAGAGTGGCCATCGCTTCCCCCTGTCCATCCGAGATGTGTGAGCCACTCAGGGTGGACAGGAGACGCTGCATTTGGGGGAACCAGACCAACTCTTTCCTGCCACTCGGTAACACGACCAACCAGTCCATGGCCTGCCACAATGCCCTCGCAGCACACTCTCACAGTGTCATTCTCAGGCACTTGGATGGCAAGCAGAAGGCTTAGGAAATTCCATGTCCACTGGTGCTGGGTATTTCTTCTGCCAGCATTTCTGCTTCTCTGGGCTCACACAGGCCATCAATACCAGAAATGCCTTCCAGCGAACGAGAGCTGGCACAGACTTCAGATGAAATATTTCTGGAACCTGCTCTCCCACATGCTGGCTAAAAGCCTTCATGGCCTCTTTCTGGCAGTTGGTGATGACCGTATTGCCCAAGCTGGGGCAGTGCCGCCTGTTGATGAATTCCACCAGCTTATCTCAGTTTCCACATGGTCCCAATAGCCATGCCATTGTCTGTTTTAGTGCCTGTGTCCGCCCCTGCAAAACGACTCTGATGAAGGTGGCAGCCTTTCATCAAATATGCGGGGCAGACTGTGAATGAAGGCATGCACCTTTGGATACCTGTTTGCTTCCACACACCCAGGAATCAAACATTTCCTGCCCCTCTTTGGGATTCCCTGGCATGTGGACCTAGCCTTTGCCATCCCGGATCTGTGGCAAGGTAGAGACATGCGCTTGGGAGAAGTTCTGGCATCCTGGGGCTTGAGCTTTTTTCTTCTTGCTAGCCCTTTGTTGGAGGATCCCCTGTCTGTTTCACTAGATCCTATAAGGCCTGTCTTGAGAACCTCATCAAACTGGCTGGACTGCCCAATACCCCCACTGTCCTTAGCAACCTGGGCTGATTCTGTTCCTGGTGATCCTCTCAAACAACTTGATTTGTCAGTCGTATCAAAATCCTGACTCTGGCATCTTGACCTGTTTTCCCTCAAGGTCACTTTCACCCTAGTACCGGCACCGACTCTAGCAACACGAGTCTGCCTGTGGCTGGTTCGATACTTTCAGTGGTGAAGCACTAGGCATATGTGGTGGAGTATTGCCGGTAGCTCCCACTGCTTTGGACCGTATCGAGGACTGCATGCGTACTGCACCTTGGAAATCTTACCGTGGGATATTGTCCTCACGGCATTGTCAGTGTGAAGGAACTGGAACCTTGACTGAAGAGGTGGGGTTGTCCTCCTTCCTTCCATCTTCTTTCCTAGAGTGGTTCTATACTGCTCCTAGACTTTTTGTACTGCCTGCAGTCTTTTTTCCTGTGCCCAGCCTGCTTGCAATAAAAACACTTGATATGGAATCTGGGCTGTCAGGAGCTTGCTTTGTCCTTTCTTTGGCTATAAGCTGCAGATAAGCGGTCAACTTTTCCATGATCTGCCTGATCCAGCTGTCCAGATCTTGCTTGGAAAAAACTGAACTGACCTGTGGCTCCTCCTGAATTTTCTTCTGTGCCTCATTCATGACCAGGGAGACGTGCTGATACCACTTCACTTTATGGACGGGTTCTTCCATGGTTCTGGGTCTCTCCAGATAGGCATATTTAACTGCCTCCTTGACCAGACTACCATTTGCTGATTGCTTCACCCTGTGAATATCGTTCAGGCAGGTCCCTGAAGGCTGAATCAGCAAGCACTGTGACCCTATCTGCCCAGTCCTCATAGGACTCACCTGGGTTTTGGCTGGCTTGTTGGAATTTTAACTTTGCTGTTTCAATCAGCTCTCTGGTCTCGAAGTGTGCTTCCAACTTCATCATCTGGCGATATGAGCACTGACTGCCCATCTTGGTGGCTATAATGAAGAAGTCTTGGGCTTTTCCTTCCAAACACCACCCTAAGTAATCCTGACTCTCATTCTCAGACTAGTTGAGGGCTGTTCTATAGCTGTCCAACCTGTACTTAAATGACAGCCAGCCATCATACTGCAAGTTTTGGGGTACTTTCTGAGGGTCCCCTCTTGGTCCAGAATGAGGATGCCTAACAGGGCTGTTTTCCCTGCTGCTGTCTAAGGAGTCAGAATACAATTTTGGCTCACTCTCAGCGCAGTCGTGGTGGTCATGGCAGTAATGCCAGTGTTCTGTATGACTTATACCTTTGGTGCCTGTTTTAAGTTACTCTCGAGGGGGAGGGAGAGCCTGACGGGGTCCGTCGTCGTCTGTCATGCCTCCTGCGACTATACAGGTGCTTCTCCCCATCTCTATAATCTCAGTCAAGATCTCCAGCAAAATCTCGATGCCTGTAGTCAGTCAGTGCTCGCGACGTGAACCTACTTGAGTAAAGAGAAAAGTGCCTGTAATCTATAGGTTTAAAGTCCCCATCATGATGTCTATGCTGTCGTCCCTGTGACCTACAAGGTGATCTCCCTTTGGGATTCGACTGCTTCAGACTTCCCTGCTTGTATTCCCAAGACAGAGACTCTGACCCGATTCTGTGGCAACGCTGTCTGCTGGAGGCCGATCTTGACGACGATATAGACCTTTGCGATCTTCGTCCGCGTCCTTGATGTAAGTAATCAAGTCTGAAAGACTTGCTCCTTCCTGGTGATTGCTTTCTCACCTTTTTGTTTTAGAGGGATTGGGATCCAACTTTTTAGCAGACCCAGGAGAGCCCACTTCCAACTCAACCAGGTTGTCCACAAAATTTGATGGATGAGTAGGAACTGGTGGCAGCTCAGCGAGCAAGGAACTGGCATCACTGGGTTCAGCAGCTTGATGCATGCTCTTGCTTGCCCCCAAGTGAAGAGACGTCACAAATCATCCATGGACTGCTGTTCATTCTGTGTGGGTAAGGGAGTACTTTTTCTCTTCCCCTCCCCCCCCCCCCCTCCAATGCATTGGCCATTTTTGGGCTCTGTAGGGTCTCCCATGGCCCCCTGCTGCGTTCCAAAATCAATCAGTGCAAGCAGGTCGTCACTGGGTTTGCCACACGGAATAGACATCATTATGGACGATATAAATTCACCCTTCTTTTCCTTAAACGCACAAGCTGCACTGCTCAATCCAGGCTGTGTTTATATGCAGCCCTAGGGTCTGCTGCATAAATCTTTTCCCCTTTATCAATGGAGCGGCTGGTAAGTGCTAGTATTGAGTGAAATTAGTACCTGGTTTGTGTAAAACACAACCAACACCCAACTCTGTTAACAACACTGTCTCTTTTTGTTATTAAATTACAGCTAGGGTTGTACTAATTAAAAGTGCTAAATATATCCCACTCCTTGGAGAAGTTCGTTTATATACGTAAGCACTTGCGCATTCCCACACACGCACTCTACCTTACCGGGTCAGTCCAGACCCTGGCTTGGGGGTTTCGTCAGGATTCTTTCCCCAGCCCTTCAAAGGCACCAGCTACTAAGTTGAGTCCGAGTCGTTTACAGTGCCAAAGTCCCCGGGTCTAGTAGTGTGTACTGTCAAAGCCGTCAAAGCCGTTGTAACCGTGCATGGCTGCTCTGTCGCAGTGCTAGGGCAAAACTGTCCCTAATATCTGCAGACCTTACCACTTGTCTATCACTTGTGTCACTGTCAGCACGACGTAGCTACCTAACTAACTACACAACTTAGCCGGTCCGCCCTCTTCGAGCCCATGTATCGTACTCTCGGATTTCATTGTTTACCTGACTGTCAGTGAACACTTCTCACGCAAGGCGCACTTCCGCTGAGCTGGCCTGTGTGCACAGGATCCGTGCGTCACTACAGGGAGGTCACGGTAAGCTGTTCTACCAGACAGCAGCTCTGGCACGCATGGCCTGAAGCGGTCTGCGGTATCAAAGAGAGGGACTGAAAAAAATCTTTCATATTGGGCGACAAATTCAAGGCTGGTAGGCGGCAGGTGTTTTGTGCCCGTCAAAAAAAAAACACCTTCGGCTGCAAGGGAAGAAAAAATCCTCTGAATGCAATGATCAACATAATGCAGCCATTAAAGAGAGAGAGAGACAGAGAGAGAGAGAGAGGGGCGCTGTACCGTGACACGCCGTCGCCTTGGGAAGACTTCGCACGAATTTCACTCAGAGACAGGTGTTGTGACGACGAAATATATGATGTAAAGTATTCCTCATCGTCATTATCATCATCATGATCATCAGCACGCGCGCGCGCGCAACCCCCCCCCCCCCCCCCCCCCACACACACACACACACACGCGCGCACACACATACACACACACACAATAAAAGGAAAACCTACTTTCGCGGCCAAGGAAGTGGTCAATTTTTGATGTAGCGTAGACAGAACTCTGCTAGGGATTCCCTTGGTTAGACTATTGATTCCCTATGGGAAAGTTGCCAGTTGGGGAATGAAGAAACATCATAAATAATTAAGTAAATGCAAACGATCGAAGTGATTAAAAAAGAAGAAGAAGAAGAAGAAGAAGAAATAAGCGACATCGTGTAATGAGAAGCATTATGTGAAAACGCGAAATTGGTACAAATCGGTTTTAGAGATTAAAATTTTTGTAAAGATTTCACTTTGTATCCTCAACTGTAGGCAGGCACGTGCTGGAGGCAGAATAACACAAATGAATGAGTATAATTATGTATCGTGTTTTGTGTAGAAACTCTTAAAAAATATTGATTCAAGCGTCTTTTCAGAAAACCTTTGCGTCCAACTCTTGGTGACAAGTTCCTTCCTCCTGGAAACTTAATTCCCGTTTGAGCAATTTTTTTTACAAAGAAAACTTTTCCCAAGGCAACTTTTAAAAAATTCATTTTAAAGCAGAAACGACAAGAAATGTAGTATTTGAATGAAGAAGAAGAAGTTAAGTGTGGTTTTTGATTAAAAGAAAGAAAATTGAGCTGCCTCTTTGGTGTTATGCAGCTACTAATGTAGTGAATTGAAAACGTTTTGAGTATGCGTACAAACAAAAAAGCTATTTTGAGTATGTTTTATGAATTTTTTTTGTTGTGTTAACAAATTTGGTTTAAACAAACAAAAAAAGTGAATTCTTGATTCCCCAGGTTTTCAGGTTCCTACAAATGATGGTGAAAACCTGTTGTTACAGGAGAAGTATTCAGGCTTCGCGACAAATTGATGGTGAAAACATGTTGGTACAGGAGAAATCTTAAGGGTCTGCAACAAACTGATGGTGAAAACATATTGTTACAAGAGAAGTACTCAAGCTCCACAAGAAAATGGATGGTGTCATGTTACTGTAGACTGTTCAAACCCAGTGGATGGAATGTCTGCAATTTACTTATCCAGAATACCCCCCGCTGCAGTCGTTTTTGTTTTTTGTCAGAGTGCACTTTCTCTATTGGTAGACATTTTATGTTGGAGAGTGAGTGCTGTGGCCTGTTAAAGTGTGATGTGATGTGTGTGCCCGTGTTCTTTTTTGTGTGTTTGATTTGGTAAAACCTTGTTTTGAGACTGTTCTTTGTCTTTCCAACATAAATTGTGTGTCAGCACACATGTTACAGAACAGAAGGTAGATGATATTACTTGGTTCGCATGTCATTTTGTTGCGGAGCTCGAACAACTCTCCCGTTCTGGACGATCTGAACGATGTGGATTCCACAAGATTGACCTAGCATAACGCACACTTCTCCTTCCAACATTTGTAGGATCCAGGACAGTCATCAACAAGAGCTGGTAGGCCAGAGGGCATGAGCATAGTCTTCAAGGAGTGGCAGTTCCTTTCTGCCACTAAAGGAGGTTGAGGGACTGCTTTTTCATCCTCTTGCTATCGGTGGTGAGGCTCTGATGTAGCTCTCGTGTCCAGGATCTCAATGGTGGGTTGGCAGGGTTGTGTCATGATCAGAGGTGGGCGAGGTTCTGACGCTTGTTTTGATCACACACACACACACACACACACACACACACACACACACACACACACACACATATATATATATATATATATATATATATATATATATATATATATGAGACATGCGCACGCATGTGTTGAAATGCATTCATTCATCTATACATACCAACATTTATGTACATATGCTTTCAGATAGATACATTTACACATGTGAGTGCTCGCACAATTACCGACAGATAAGACACATACACAGACATGCACGTGGGAAATAACAGATGAAAGGCATCAACTCACATTGCGTTGTTTGGTGACGTAATGTCGGGCCGGATGGACAGTGCCCGCGGGGATGCGGGAGGGATGGAGAACCATCTCCATGTCCCACTGAGTCTCCATCACTTCCCTCCCGTCAGCCGTGTGCCCGACTCATGCATGACCATTCCAATTCGGCTGTTCCCAGAGTATACAAATGTCATAGGATCATCCTATCAAACTGGGTTATTATTGTTGTATGTAGTGTTTGGAGAAGAAAAAAAAAGATAGCTAAACATAATTACCGGTGAGTTCCTACTTGACCTCTAGCCTTTGAAAACAACATTGATTTTATATCTTCTTTGCACTAAAGACGATGTGAATCTTAAACGGAAAGAAGTTGAATTAAAAATCAGTTTGTAAACTTCGTCTTCCTTTTCCGTCGTTGTCTCTGTTTTTTCTCTAAATGTTAACATGTCGAATTCTATGAAGTTCGTTGTGACTGGTAAAAACAGTCATCCGCATTCACGCCTTGTCCGTCAAATCCCAACCAAGATTACATGTCAAAGGCAACTTGTTAAAACTTACTTCAGTTTCCACGCTATCAAAGTAAATGCTGTTTGTGAGGGTTAGAGGTCAAGTTCCATTCTTTTCACCCCAAACGATATTCAGCCATTGTTTGGTTTGGTTTGTTTCTTGTCAGCCATGCGCCATGAATACTGACTGGTGCCCAAACTGACCGGCATTCTCACACTCCCAGTACATCCAGCCAATGAATAGTCACTGCGTCCGAAACCACACACCGGCAAAATGGCTTGACAATTTTGAAACAGGTTCTGACGTTAACGTTCACTTGCGGGGAATGGGTGGTCACCAAGGTGACCTTGAACAGGTGTAGCAATAGCAGAATATGCCACGTTCAGACTATACCAGAACAGGTGTAGGAATAGCAGAATATGCCACGTTCAGACTATACCAGAACAGGTGGAGGAATAGCAGAATATGCCACGTTCAGACTATACCAGAACAGGTGTAGGAATAGCAGAATATGCCACGTTCAGACTAGACCGGAACAGGTGTAGGAATAGCAGAATATGCCTCGTTCAGACTATACCAGAACAGGTGTAGGAATAGCAGAATATGCCACGTTCAGACTAGACCGGAACAGGTGTAGGAATAGCAGAATATGCCTCGTTCAGACTATACCAGAACAGGTGTAGGAATAGCAGAATATGCCACGTTCAGACTAGACCGGAACAGGTGTAGGAATAGCAGAATATGCCTCGTTCAGACTATACCAGAACAGGTGTAGGAATAGCAGAATATGCCTCGTTCAGACTATACCGGAACAGGTGTAGGAATAGCAGAATATGCCTCGTTCAGACTATACCAGAACAGGTGTAGGAATAGCAGAATATGCCTCGTTCAGACTATACTGGAACAGGTGTAGGAATAGCAGAATATGCCACGTTCAGACTATGCCAGAACAGGTGTAGGAATAGCAGAATATGCCACGTTCAGACTATACCGGGTGTAAAAATGGCCCAAACTCCACTTCCTTCACAAGGTATCAAAAAGCTTAGGCTTTTTTTTCTTGGTGTAAACTTGCCAAGGCTGAGCAGTGAAAATCAGTGCAAAAAGATTAGTGGCTTTCTTGAGGAAATGTGAAAGTGGGTTTTATAAACATCGAGGAGAAAGCAGACATAGGCCCACATTGGTCAGCCGTCTGGGCGGTGCAGTGTCGTGCTGCTCGCTGTGTGACTAACAGGCATCGCCGAACACCAGCGTGAAAGAAATGTCTGGACACCTACACTGGGATGTGCTCAAAGACAGGAGGCGCAGAGCAAGACTAGTGGCCTTCTGCAAATACCACCAAGGAGAGATTCCTATCAACTCTGGCAACTGACCCACTCCCTATTGGCATTCGTCTGTCTCGAGAGACAATGGTGTTGCGCCGTGGTTCAGTCAGTTGTGTGAGATGCAGTGCCTGCTATGGCTGAAGAGCCCAATCCTCGAACGGCAGACTCTGTCGCAATTGCTGCAGGTTAAGTTTTGGTCATGAGTGTCTGAGTGCCGACGCAATTCTTTGCCGTCTGCGGTGCCTCCCTTCTTCCCACTGGGCCCCTCTCTTCTGCTCTGCTTGCTTGACGACCTTGATGGTGGACCGCCAGCTGACTCGGTCTGAAGCTGCTGTCTCCAGGTCTGCTGGTCAACGCTGCCTGCCTGCAGGTCGCGCTTGCATACATCCTTGTAGTGTAAGGTGGGCCGTTCTGTGGGCTAGGAGCCTGTAGCCAGCTCACCGTACAGCATGTCCTTTGCGATGCGACCGTCGTCCATGCAGCTGATGTGGCCGAGCCATACATCCCTGCCGAGGCCAGGACGTTCTTGTTGATGATGCGGTCCTGCCAAGTGATGCCCAGGAGTCTTTTGAGGCAGCGCAAGTGAAAGGCGTTCAGTATGCATTCTTGTCGCGAGTGCAGGTTCCGCGCTTCGCTTCCGTAGAGAAGAGTGCTCAGCACTTTTATCTTGGTGTTTGACGTCAGCATGGTGTTCTCCCAGACTCTCTTCGGTAGACGGCTCTCGCTGTTGCTGCCTTGAGATCCGCACGTTCAGCTCGGCGTCCAGAGTTTGCAGGAGATGGTGGAGCCCAGGTAAGTGAAGTTGTTGACCACTTCGAGGGTATGATCGCCGATGGAGATGCGAGGAGTGCTGCTGACGTCTTGGCCCATGATGTTTGTTTTCTTCAAGCTGATAGTGAGGCCGAACTCGGTGCAGGCATCAGCGAAGCAGGTGATGAGCCGTTTGTAGCGCTTCCTTGGTGTGGTCGGTGAGGACGGCAGCGTCTGCGAAGAGTATCTCCCGGTTGAGGACTTTCCGCACCTTTATCTTTGCTCAGAGGCGTGCCAGGTTGAAAAAGCTTCCGTCTCTCCTAGCATGGAGGAAGACGCCGTCTTCAGACTGCCGGAAGGCGTAGTGCAGCAGCAGGGAGAAGAAGACGTTGAAGAGTGTTGAGGTGAGCACGCATCCTTGTTTGGCACCTCTCTTGACTGGGAAGGGGTCCGAAGATGAACTGTCGTAGTGGACAGTGCGATTCATGTTGTCAAGGAAGGACATGATCATCTTCAGGAGCTTGGGAGGGGGGGGGGGGGGGGGCATCCAGTCTGGTGTAGTAAGGTGAAGAGGCCTGACCTACTGACCAAGTCGGACTCCTTGGTCAGGTCAATGAAGGCGATGACCAAGGGTCGTCTCTGCTCGCGGTACTTCTCTTGCAGCTGCCTTAGAGAAAACATCATGTTGATCGTCGACCTCGCAGCTCTGAAGCTGCTCTGTGTCTCTGCATACACTCGTTCGGTGAGTAGTTGCAGCCTGTTGAAGACGACGCGGACGGGCGAAGATTTTGCCAACAATACTGAGGAGAGATATTCCGCGATAGTTATTGCAGTCGCTGCGGTCCCCTTTGTACTTGTATGCCGTGATGATTTTTGCATCGTGCGTGTCCTGGAGTACAGTCCCTACCTCCCAACAATAAAGCAGAAGCTCAAGGAGGTGACTGGGGAGAGAATACTCCTTGCTGGCTAGCCGCACTCCGAAAAGCTCGCAACAACGCTCAGTGGATCGCCGGTAATTGCGCCATTGAGTACTGGCTGAACCTGTGCCAGGGCATCCAGATCTCCGCCGAATGCAGCAATATCCGCGCCATGTACGAAGACATGAAGAAAGCGTTCGGCCCTTGTGCCATCACAATCGCTCAGCTAGAATCGCAGCTGTATCCAGGGAGAACTCGGTCATCGAGAACACCACCACCTGTTTGCTATGGAGGAGTTCGATGCCCCGCCCACCATTGAGGAACTCGGCAAGGCCATCGACTCGCTAGCCTATGGTAAAGCTCCGGGTAGCGACGGCATTCCACCAGAAGTAATCAAAGCCTTGCAGTCTTTCAACAAGATCAACTCAATACACCAACAGGTTGATGTACCCCCTTCCAGTCTGTAAAACCAGTGACAGAACGAGTCCCTCCTTTCGAGTAAGTGGAAGTCAGGAACTGCCATACACTTGAGGTTCAAATCCCAGATCTAATATCAACCCCCACTCATTCTCCAAACGTCCTGTCCATTTCCCACATCCACTCACCCCCGCACTTCCCGCTCTGCTGTGTCACCCAGTACCGAAATCGGAAAACACAAAACGTCAAAACTCTCAAAAGGATAAAGGTGGATGTCAACAGAAATGAGCAGGCCTATTGAGTAGGCCTACTAGCAAATGCACGAAGTGGTCAATGGAACTGATCAAACCAGGCTGTCTCGGCATTTACCTGGATCCCGGAGCAGGGCGGTGAAGTAGAATTTTCTTCTCTGTTTTCTCTTCGTACACAGTCCTGAGCATTTCATCTAACATAAATACAAGACAGCGTTTTCTCCAGTTCTGCCTTTCGTTCTGAAAATATAGTTTTCTGTGATGCTCTCTGACGTCAAATATGATTTGTTTAAGTGTAAGACGTCATATCGCACGTCATCATGCTTTGCGATTTTTCTTCTGTTAGCTTATCTTAAATAAATGTTAGCGAACCGCCCAGAGAACGTGGAAAAACGAGTCACAAGACAAAAAACAACGCGTTTCGACCTCTTAGGTCTTCGTCAGGTGATATATAAACGAATAAAACAACGAAAATTCACTTAGCTTTGATCGCTTCAGATCGCTTAGGGTTCAGCGCAAGGAAGAAGGCGTTCCTTGCGCTGAACCCTAAGCGATCTGAAGCGATCAAAGCTAAGTGAATTTTCGTTGTTTTATTCGTTTATATATCACCTGACGAAGACCTAAGAGGTCGAAACGCGTTGTGTTTTGTCTTGTGACTCGTTTGTCCACGTTCTCTGGGCGGTTCGCTAACATTTATTTAAGATTTGTTTAGATTTCCGCCTGCAGTCGTCTCGCTTTGCAACTAGATCCATGTTAGCTTAGTTAAACAATATTCATCCATAGTCCTCCTTGTTCACAGCTGAGATAGCGCCGTTGTGGTCAGCCGGGCTAAAACCAATATGGCTAATCTTGAGAATGTTCATTTATTAGAAATCTACCCTCCTAATACTTCCCCTTCTTATTATTTTGGAGCTGTATAGTACGCATTTCATGAGGGGTCCGTTCAAATAGCAAAGTTTGCATCCTTGGCCCGTGAGCAAGAAAATAATTGTTATGTTTGTGATGACCGAGCACTTGCAAGTTTAGAGCTATACATTTTGTGAGGGTATGGACGAGCCAGGGAGACAGGAAGTCCTGGATAGATGACCTGAAGGGCTGGATTGGACAGTTATAGCCCAAACCACGGGGTCAGAGTTATAAACAACAGCAAGAAGAAGGAGGAAAAGAAGAGAAGCAAAGAACAACATTCTACAACAAAAAACAACCCAACCAACCAACCAAAATTCAGTACTAAATATAGAACCAGCCTTTGACGTTCACAATGCCCCGTCTGTATTGTATGACTGATCAGATCAGGTCAGGGCTTTGACGCTCTCTGTTCTCTCTACACTCCGGAAGAGTGACGGAGTCATCCCCATGAAAAAATGGTCACCAGCTTCCTCCAGCTCTGTTGTTAGTGTACAAGGCCTGGGTCTCTGCCAAGGGTTTTGCCTCTCTATCCCGCTGTCTATCGTTTCTTGCCTTTTATACCGCTGTCTATCGTTTCTTGCCTCTCTATACCGCTGTCTATCGTTCTTGCCTCTCTATCCCGCTGTCTATCTTTTCTTGCCAGTCTTACCGCTGTCTATCGTTTCTTGCCTGTCTTTCCCGCTGTCTATCGTTTTTTGCCTGTCTTTACCGTTGTCTATCGTTTCTTGCCTGTCTTACCGCTGTCTATCGTTTCTTGCCTGTCTTTTACCGCTGTCTATCGTTTCTTCCCTGTCTTTCCCGCTGTCTTCGTTTCTTGCCTGTCTTCACGCTGTCTATCGTTTCTTGCCTGTTTTTAAACCGCTGTCTATCGTTTCTTGCCTGTCTTCACCGCTGTCTATCGTTTCTTGCTTGTCGAGCCCGCGTCTATCGTTTGTTGCCTAGAGACTATAAACGCCGCTTTTGGCTCACCCGCTCTCAACCGGCCTTGGCGGTATCGATCGGGCGACTCTAAAAGCGGCGGTTTTAGTTCTTCCTAGCAAACCCTACAAACATACTACTGTGTAGGGTTTTATCTGTTTCAATACTAATTTTCAAAACTTTTTAGTTTTTAAGTTTTTGCTTAATCCTATGTTTTTCCTGATTGTTTAATAACATCATTTCGCGCAAACATTCATCAAATGGTCTCTGTCCTTTCATGTGAAATAAAACTACAGTCTTTAACGTTCTCTAAAGTCTTTTAAAACTGAGTTATTTTTTCTGACATAAAATCCACACACTTATCCCAGCATGTCTTCCACGAAAGCTAGTGTACACACCACGCCCAACATGAAAAAACAAAACCACGAGTGCGCTGAAGTGAAACCATCCCTCCCCGTTTGCCGCGCAGGGAATTAAAAGACTTTCAAAAGCCTATAAAATTTGAAAGAAACTCTTTCACAGCAATCACACATACTCAGTAGACTTGATTCTACTGGGCATGCGTTTCGGGCGGTTGACTCTAATGCCGGCATTTCTACGTTCCTAGGGTGCAGTTATGAATAGCGATCGATTTCTATTCCCTGCAGTTCTGAATAGCGAGATTTCTATAAGTGGTTGAAAGGATTTTGCTCAGTCATTCCCGCCTGGGGTAAACAGATATAGACATGTTTCTTACATTCACCTATCATAAGTCAAGATTTAATCATGTGATTTTAAAAAAGACGTCACATCCGCCCAGCACTTAGTGTTGTTGACAACGGGCCTTGAGTTATCTTGTCATTTGGTGTTGTGGTGCTGTGGTGAACGGACGGTTTCAGGATAGAGTGTTTTGCTTGTAAAAGATTTGTTTAAATTCATGTCGGGTGATAGTGTTTCTTCTTGTGAGAAGCAGATTATTTGGTAGTCCTTCTTCACAAGAATTAAATCAGGAAATTTTTGAAGCGCAAGCAGCTAATCAAAAACTGTTAGTTTTTTTCTCAACAAAAACCCCTTTAATTCTTCCAGAAGGCATGTATCAACAAGAGCAAGCTACTCTTTTTATGGACAGAAGAAGAACAGCTGTACTAAAAGGGAGAATAGAATATATTTTGAGCAGATGGCCTTAAATAGCAGTTAAGGCTAAAACAGAAGGACCAATGAGACTACAAAAAACCAAAAGGAAGATGGAAGATTTGTTCAAAGAAAAAGGCGGAAAGAAAAAGAGAGTAGAACCAAACAACGCCAAGTGATTTACATCAGTATCTTGTTTAAAACCAAGCAGATGTTAGACATGCTATATCCACAGAAGCTTTCACAAATGCTTATTTTGCACAGCGTAAATGAACAAGACATTGTAGAAAGACTGAAAAAAAGGGATTAGAAATATCAAAAGGCAGAACGCACAACAAATCTTAATTTACATTTCAGTTGGCCCAGTTTTTGTTTTATGCAAACAATGGAAAGGAGAGAAAAAAGAAAAGAAGGAAAGTGGCAAAAACGTGGGCTCAGTGGCTAAAAGAAAAAACTGGTATTCTGATGTTTCAATGCGCGTAGACTACGTGCTGTTGCTAAATTGTTTTATGCATTTTCCACGATTTAACACTGTTGGTTTCCCAAATCAGTTTTATCATGAGAAAAACTGAAGCAAATCGAAGAGATGCTTCAGATCGAAGAGTACAAAAAGTACTGGTCAGAAGCGCGCATTTCCTCTCACATCAGAGCGCCAACAGTCACAGTCTTAGACATACAGTGCTTTTTTTGTGCGTAACAACAGAAGTTTTTACACTGTGTGTGTGTGTGTACTGTTGGGACAAGTGTTTAAAATTAGTAACGATCATGCATGTACGGTTTCAAAATAGTAAATGACGTGGCTCTAAAAATAGTAACGATCATGCATGTACGGTTTCAAAATAGTAAATGACGTGGCTCTAAAAATAGTAACGATCATGCATGTACGGTTTCAAAAATATTTAAATGACGTGGCTCTAATATGTAACGATCTTGCATGTACGGTTTTGCTGCCTATGACATTTACGCTGCCCTGCTTCGGCTGTGTTATTGTTTGTGCTTCGTGTTTGTGTTTTGCTTCAACCTCCCTACTAAAACCGTTTTGCTTCACCTGCTTCAACGTCCTGTTTCCCACCCCCTGCTAAAAAAAAAACTTTTAGGCTGCCTTTTAGGGGGCCCGCCGGTGTACTTTATACAATTGTCTTGTTTTATTCAATCAGGCTTTTGTTAAATGACCTGGTGGCTGCTTTGAATTTGCGACAAAAGAGCAATGAATCACAAAAACGCAGCGCCGTCTTGCACTAGTGGAGTTACACATGGCAAATAATAAAGCTCTGTGTACACCACAAAACACCCTCCTCTTCTCACGCCCCACACACATGCACGCACTGGCCCCGCACTCCAAAACTGGCTTTGAAGGACCAATTTGGGGGCTTTTAAGAGCCAAGTGCCCTATGAAACACTTGACACCTTTACCCTAATTTAAACCCCAAGTCACCCCAAGTTCTTAATTAAGTTTTTAATTTTAAGTCGCCCCCAAGTTCTTAATCAAGTTCTTACTCAAGTCATCCTCAAGTCATCCTTAAGTCACTTCTAAGTTCTTAATTTAAAGTCACATCAAGTTCTACTAAGTCATCCTCTAAGTACAACCAAGTTCTTATTCAAGTCAACTTATAATTATTTATTAAGTTCTTAAAGTATTATTGCATCTGAAATGGATCAAAATGATCTTTTGTTGTTGGCGGTTCTGGCTTGCTTTTTTGTTCCTTCTTTATATTTAGTGGTTGAGATTGGTTGGACTTTTTGGGGTTTTGTTGTCTTTGTTTATATATTTTATAACCGTAATAACCCCCCCCCCAAACAGCAATGCCGCCAAAAATGAAAAATTGCTTTAAGAAAATATGAAGACTTTGGGGGTGTAGGCCAACCCTGTTGTTGTAGGCCTCGAATCAACTTGTTTGACGTTTTTATAGCCGGCATTGAAACAACTGGCACTTTTTCATTCTGTGATTGTAACAATAATTTTTTTTGTTTGTTCCACTCTGCTAATTTTTTCCCTGCTTTAACCCGCCCAGGATGGGATTTTTACTCACTTTCTCCACCTGATTCAATGTTTTTGATTCTGCTGATTTTCTGGCTCGTTCATTTTTAAGGGAATAAATCTATATGATTAAAATTTAATTAACCCCATGATTAGCGGCGACAACAATGTTCCAAATCTGTAGTATAAATCACATCCTAGAGACTCTAATGACTTTGTTTAAAACTGGATCTTGCGTTAAATCTACATAAAATCTTGTTCAGAATCAATGGGGGCAAATCTACTGACTAGTTTGTGTACAAACTAAGAACCGTTTGCCCTACACTTTTTACCATTCTTGATCCAGTTGCGCTTATACCTGTTATGATACTTTATATGTCTTGTGACGACATTTTGTTGAATTTTGTTCTATGCTGAATTCAGTTCCGAGGAAACGGTTTTGTTTTCCCACATGCCGCCAAAAAATACAGTCTTTCCTTTTTGGGCATTATAGTTGCTCATCAACCTGGTCATTGTAATCATAAGTTCAGGAAGGGTTTTAATAGATCATCGGTGTTCATGTTTTTATTAATTATTTTTAAATTTTGTTTTTAAAAAATGAGCGCGAAAAAACTGTTGCCAACCTTGTATACCATTCTGCTGTTATTGGAGGCCAAAGTGTAGGAACTCAATGCTTGGTAAAAGCCTGTTAAAAATAAAACCGGCAGATCTTGGCAAGCTAGGCTTTGGGGATTCAGCAAAGCTAATTGCTATCATTGCAGCTTCGTTTGCCACGAAAGATTTTCTATTTAAAGCAAGGAATAATTCCAGACAGTATAAATATGAAAATAAAAAATACATTTATAAAAAATGGCTTCCTCGTATGATGATAGGTGGCGCTGTGGTGAATGCACTTGCTTTTAGCGGAAGTAATTACGCATTTAGTAAACTACGGGACGACGGCGAGAGAAAAAAGACATAACAAAGTTTATGGAGCAACTAGCCGCAGCACAAGACACCTATGAAAAGCAGAGAATTGAGCAGTTAGATTTATTAACAATACCCTGAAAAAACAGGGACATGCAGCTTACACATTTAAGATGTTGATCAAGCGATAAAAGAGTATTATTAGTAACGGGCAAACCAATCGAAACAATTGCCCCCCCAAAATTTCAGTGCCCTTTATAAACCCAAATAAAAAACAAAAGTTGCAAGAAATCGTGTTTTATTGTCGGGGTATGACTGTCGTGTATTTGTTGCGCTTTAATATTGGCTGAATAAAAATGAACAAAATCTATTATTCCCCCAAAGGGATATTGGAAGGGAATAACAGCAATTAAAAGCTAAGCCAAGCAGCTGGAGTCAGTGAACAAACGCAAAAGAATGGTTATCTAAACAAGCGATTTGGCAAATTTTATTTACCTGCGCCTAGACGAATACAGAGACCACACTTTGTCAATACAACCCCAAACGACACCATCAAATGGACCTTCTTTATTTACCTCATGTTTCGATTAGAGAAAAAAGATTTAAGTACGCACTTACAGTCATTGACATAGCTTCAAGATCAAAGATGCGAACCATTAACACAAAAGAGTGCTTCTGCTGTTGCTGTTGCCTACAACTGATATACCAACGGGGCCCCCTTAACTTATCCTCGCATGATTCAAGTCGATGATGGAAAAGAATTTAAAGGGCAAGTGAATCATTATTGTTAAAATTAGAGTTACCATTAAAAGAGGCCCTTTCCCGGGAGTTCACAGATCACAGGCTTTAGTTGAAAACTTTAACAAACAGTTACTGAAAGACTTTTTTCCTACCAGTATCACAGAGAACTTATTGACAATTCTCGCAACACAAAATGGGTTTAGAAGACTGCCCTCAGTTTTGCGCGCAATGAATAATGAAGAATTTAAAGGGTAAAACGGGTACAAGAAATCAAAGAAAACAATAAATGTTGCTGAAGACTCCAGTACACCCAGCAAACTATTACCGTTGGCTTGAATGAAAGGTACCTTTATTTACGGAGAAGCAGAAGGGGACACTCGCATTAGGGCAACGATCCAGTTTGGAGTTTTGATCCATATGAAATTTAAAAAAAATTGTAAGATGAATCCGCCCGTGTATTATTTACGAGAAACTGACACAACAAAACAACCAGCTCCTCAAAGATCTTTGCAAAGGGAAGAACTGCAAATAATCCCACCGACACAGTTCCAGTTGCTTAATTAATTTTTAATTTCCCATAAATATATTTAAGTCTAAAATGGAGAGGAAGCGCAGAATGAAAAAAGAATGAAAATGAAGAGAACTTGGAATTGATACGGGAATTATATGATCCGAATTCTATTATTAATGAAACATTTATGTGGATTTTTTCGGCACATGGCAATGAAATCCGATCACCTACAACCCAATTTCCCAAATTTTGTCATCAGATATGGGGAAAAGAATATCTTGAAATAATAAAAAAAAATTCGAGCACCACAGCAACATGAAATAAATTTTGGGACTGGATTGGTTAAGGATATGAATGAGCTTATAATAAAACTTGGGGGGAAAAATATGAAGAAGGTATTTAATTATGACGTTCTCCAGTGCCCATTGCATATGAAAAACTCTGGATTAACAATACTCGTTTTGTGTTTGTTCTATCTAATGACTTTCTTTGTTACAACAGTTGTGTTGATCTAATGTAGATTAGATCGTAGTTTTACGTTGTCATGATGAAAAAGTCTTATGCCAAACAATGCTTCTTTATAGTTGTCATGCGATATGTTTGACTGCACAACACTGCGAGATATTCCCTTTGCTTTCTTAATGGTTTTCTCCTGGCTCGAAATACTGTACATTTTCGATCTTAAACCAATAAACCCCTTTAAATCACCCCTCCGGATAATTCATCCTTCATTTTTCCCTAAAACCTTCTTATTAACGGATGAATGTAAGGCGAATCTTTAGGGTAATCAGATGTGTCATCCCTTTCCACTTGCTTCTTTAGCTACTTCGGTTTCCATGTCTTTATAGATGTCTTCAGTAGGGATATCTATAACAAAACTATCTGAAACTGTGTAAAGTACTCTGGACTCAGGATACAGGGGTTTAAAGTAGTCATAAAAAAATTCTAACTTTTAAAAGCTTTGATAATTCTAAACAGTAAACCCAATAAAACAGGTTTGTCAAATTTTGGGACTTTCTTTTTCTTCATCATTATCCAAAAAGCTGGTCATGAAATCTTCTGAAGTCCTGATAATTAGGTTTTGAAGTCAGCTTAATTGCTTCGTTCTCTCTGGTGACTAATCTAACGTCTTTGCGCTTGTGCGGATTCTCCATAGTCTTCCAAAAAGCTTTTGTTCTCAGCTTGAAAAATTTCTTTTTCTGAAGCATCTGTGGATTTAGTTCTGAGATCAGTTTTTCTTCTTTGATGTATGGTTCATGAACTGTTCTTGATCAAAAGCAATTACACGATGAATGCTGTCAACTTCAACCGTGTCTTAAATAAAATTGTAGAAGTCTGTAATGACAGACATAATTTTTTTTGCCTCGAGATTAGGCACAAGTTAGGCGGCTCTCTTGGATTTCGTCTTTAGACTTTCTGCTGCTAATGGATAGTCATTATGCGGTCATGGAGTTCATGAGGATATTCTAAGTCAACTTCTAAAAATAAGACCTCTTTTACGATCAGTGTAAGAGTATGCAGATGTTCTACAAATTCTTGAATGTTTTTAATCCCACCAGTGTACATTTTAAAGTTGCGTAACGGAAGTGATTGCGCCATTGCCCAACCTACAGATTGTTTGCATCTAAATACATGAGATAGTTAGCCCTTTTACTCAGATCATAGTCGTCCAAGTATTTGTTGTTTGCTTTACAGTAATGTTTCGACGCCATACTAATTCCTCCACGCAATCCGTTTTCAATCATCTGAAGCATTGGTAAATCCGACAATAATCAATCTGTACTCCAGTAAACTTTAAGAAAGCATCCAGCTCATCCCGGGCGCAGAAATTTTAATGCGCAGGATCCAGGCATAATTTGTTTCATGCAGGTCTTTCAAATAATTTTCAAAGACGTCCGCCAACAAACATACATCAGCCATTAAGTAGGAGTCATGATAGTCTCCATCGTTTTACACTTTAACTTCTGCACGCATCTTGAGCATGCTGGTAATCTGAATAAATGATGTCCTTTCCCTAAGACTAGAAAAAAACGCCCCTTTAGGCGGAGGTATCTTCGTCAAACCCTTTTCCCAACTGTTCATGTATCATAAGGGTAAAACGCCCTTTCTAACAAGAGTTGGGTCAAAATATTCTTCCGTTATTGGGCAGGACTTTAAGGGGCATAGCCAGCGACTCTAATGAACCCATCATGTGCTGCATAGAGTCATAAAAAACATGTTATTCAGATTAAGCACATGTACTTTTCTGTGATTGTGCAATGCATGCTCCCTGAGGAGTTGGTTACTGCTTTCATTATAATTTAGAGTCATAACCTCGCAAGTTGTGAAAGAAGATAGGCAGCTTCCATGTCTTTGGATCAACTTTAGTGAAGATTGCATTTACTATGTGCTGCTCCTCTGAACTTTCCGCTAATGTGATCATGGTCTCTTACGTCGGATTGGCTTCCTCACCTGAGTTCTAAACCGCAAATCCAACAATGTGTGGCTGAGTCATACTGTTCTTGGTCTTTGGGGCGTCATTATGATTTCGATAAATTCAGATTATTAGAACAGTCATTACGCACTTTCTGCATGCGTTTTAAGAAGTATTCTGCAGCATCAGGCCCTCTGTATAATTCTGGCGTTGAATGAGCGCCATCCGACCCAACAACAATGAAAGCAAATGAACAAATCTGATGATTACTCATTAGACTGTTTTTTGAAGTTTTTGTGGCGCTGGCCCTTCATAAGGAACAATGAGTGATTCGAAGTCTGCGTAAACTACGTATGGAGAATTTTGCAGTTTTTCAAGTTCTTAAAACTAATTTACTGCCTTCTGGGGGCGTAATTAGTTCTGTATACAGTCAATGGGTCGATACAATGTTTCTTTTGTTCGCTTGCGGCTTGAGCAGATGGAATCTTGTTAAACATTTCTGCAGAATTCTTGTTTATGGTAATGCTTTGAAGTATGCCCCAATTAAACTACTCATTGTTGTATCAAAGGTTAATGCGGTACCCCCGCTGGTGAAACACAGTAGTAAGTCAACAGTTTTTGTGCGGATCACCTATTGTTGGGCTGTTCTTGGACACTTTAATAGGCACCAAATTTGTTTCCTCTTTCCCATGTGGTATACATTAACAGTTTTTGGTTTGTTTTGTTCTCCAAACTGATCAATTTGGAATCCACGCTAACAGGAAAGGGACACCTCACTAAAATTTTAAAAATCATTGAGTAAGGTTCATAGTTTGATACTCTCTCTGCGTTTTTGCGGATATAATGCAACCTTGCGAGAACACACCCAAAAACATTTGTTGTCTGAATATTCTTTATGTTTAAAACTGATTTTTTCGCTACCCAATGCTGGAGGCAGTGGAATGTAAGGGCTTGCCCAAAAATCGGCGCATACTTAGACTGTTTTAATCTAATCTCTAGGACTTCGCCCTCTGACCAACCAGAGCTTCTTTGGCTTTTCAGCGGCACATCAAACTGTGTAAGCGTTGTCTGCCCCCGGCGTTAAGTCATTTCGAGAAAAAAATAACCTGCTGTTAGTGAGACCCGATTCAGATTTTCTTCATTTATTGTTACTAGTCGATTAAACAGCTAACATTACTTAACTGGGGGTCTAATGTAGTTTACCCGGAATTGAGAAAAGCATTGAGAACATTCCTGTCGTTTTTGGTTAATGACTTCTAAATCAATATCATTCGTGCTCTTTATAATTTTTCTTGCATTGCTTCAAACACATTCGCTCTGACCTTCTATAGCTTGTACTCCATGTTGAGTTTCTTTTCTAATCCAATATTTATTTAATTTAAAAAAAAATTATAGAATCAATATCAACAGCTTTTGTGCTTGGACTCATAAATAAAATTAAAACCTTTGGCGTTGTTATGTGAGCTGTTTAGAACAGGTTTAAGTTCGTTTACTTTTTTAACATTCCTTTTTTATTGCTTTGGGGTCTGGCTGTTGAGAAAAACTTTCCTCGCTTTCTTTGAAGATCAAACTTTTTTTTTAAGTCGTCAAAATGGCCTGTAAACGGGTAAATTCTTCATCCCTGTGTTTGAGTCAGCTTGTGCTTATTTATAATCGCTTAAAGGAACAAGTTTAGCTGTTATTAGTTGAACCATAGTGTGGCTTTGGAGTTTAGTTTTTATTTTTTTTTAGCGCACCTACAGCTAATGAACATAGGGCCAGAGCTAAGACAAAACCCCTTTGGGTAAAGCTGCGGGTGCGCCTATGCCGTTGCTAAGGGCTAACTCGTTCCCGCCCGATTGAGCACTTATAGTCGAGCCCGTATTAACATAGGTAACGCATTAAACGCAAAAATCTTTCTTTTTGGCTTTCTGTATTTTGAAAGGGCTTGCCCAAATACTTGCTGCATTTGTGTAAGTTGGTTAATCTAAGTTAGTTTTTATTCAGGGTTTTTATAGCAGCGAATTGCCTGCTATTCTTCTTTGGTAAGGTTAACAGACATGCTTTTTAAAAATGGGAAAAAATTTTTTGTAAGGGATATTTTCTAATTGTTATCTTGATATTCAGCTCGCTCTTTATTAAAAACAAATTACATTAAGCGGTTTATCGACTCTTTTTCTTTATCAATTTGAATGTTTATTATGTCTTAAAGGTTCTCCGCTCCCGTAATGATTATCCTCCGTTGGCCCTTTTGGGCATCCATAAACGGTTTTCGTTGTTAAATATGATCAAGTTAACGTGTGAAGATGTAGATCTTTAAACCAAGGTCAACTGGATTTCTTTCACCTCCCGCTCCAACAATTTTTTCTTTGCAGCATAAGGTTTAGCCCCCTAGCGTAGTTTTTAGGATACCTCAATTGTACATTTCCCTTTTTTTATTTTAGATTAACAAAATTTTCAGTTTGTCTTTCGAATGGTCTTATTTCGCCAAGCAATAAATACCCTTTTAAACGATCTTGCTGTGCACTAAAAAAATAAAATTCCATAAGTGTCGCCCTGTTTGGATATTTGAAAGAATCACTCTTTCGTATAATTGTAATTTTGACTGATATTGTTGCTCAATTAGCCTTGCTAATTTGGGTTGCTAAAACGTCAAAACTCTAACGAGATTAGAATGCTGTTTGCCGGTGTTTTGATCTAAAAACACGTTGTATGTCATTAAAGTTGTTCATATGACAATCTGTCTTTAATGTCCTTGAAAGTATGGAGATGCCTTTTTTAAAAAACTCAAATCTAGGGGTATGAAAAAGCGATTTCCCTACATAACTTCCAGCTCAAACCTTTTGCCGTTTTGCGTTGCGGCGCTATTCTTGTTTTTGTGCTCTTCATTTTCGAATTTTGAACGCAGATCAGCTCTTTCGTCGCGGTTAGCATAGACAGAATAGGTAAATATGTTTTGCATTGTGTAAAGAAAATATTTCTTTTCCCTCATGTTTTATAGAAATTTTTTTAACGATTGCCCGCCCCAGTTGAACAATGTCCTGTTTGGTCTTTTTGTTGAAGCGAGTTCTATTTGAAAGTAAAACGCGAAGCCTGGCACATCACTTCTCCGCTCTAGGTCTGGAAATTTGAAGTTAAGAATTTTATCTGAATCAATAGTAGATGGATTTATTTGGGAACTAATATTCCGCTTATTTCCTTTCCGCCAAATGGTTCTTTCAGTCTCTATGCGGGTCAAGAATCGAGCTATGCTTGTGACATTTTTTATAAAACAAATAAAAGTTATTATTAAAAAAACATGCAGGCATTGAAGGTGAAGAAGATTTGATGTTTTGTCCTGGAGACGACATGAGTGAATGACTCCTTTTATACAGCATCGTCAACGACCTCATTGCGGCGTGAAATAACAGAAGTTCGGTCGGAGCATTTTACAAAGTTTAGGCTTAGAACCCCCGATTTATAGACCTAATGATTTTGAAGTAAAGATGATTTGGCCATTTGTTTGTAAGAAGCGACCAAGGACAACGGTTCAGCTTACAACTTAAACGGACCATTTAAAATTTTATGCCATGGTACAATTAGCAAAGACTCCTGCGAGCGTTAAAAATCGCCTTGGGATTGCTTAAACCAAAAATTAGATAGGGTGCAGTTGTAAACTCAAAACTCACCAAAACTCCCAAAGGGTAGCCAAATAAAAAAACATGGAACTTCAAGATTTAAGTCAAACAGCAGACAAGTATGCAAGCGAAACAGTTTTTTAGAAGAAAGCATAAAACTATACACGACCCCCCGCTACCATGCGAGAAATAACGGCCCTTGATCATGCTTTAAGAAGATCAGAGGCGGAATTAACAACAATTTTTGCAAAACTAGGGGGAACTAGATGAGCATATAAAAGAGGAAAAAGAAAAAATCGTTGGGCTGATGCGCCACTTGGGCATTGATATTTAAGAAAGAATAACCAAGCACTAAGATCTTTGAACAAGAGAGATCAGCCCCAAGACTTGAAGCGTTGTCTACTAATAAGGAAACCAAATTGCGAACTCAAGTGAGCAGAATAAGAGAAAACTATCCAAAGAAAAATTTTATTTATGAAGACACAGAAGAATAAGAACATTGTTTAGAGAGCAAGGCGTCACATTAGTAAGCATTATAACAGCCTTAGATTTGGCACAATAAGGACACTGGTGATGGCTATTACAGGTGGCGGTGGTAGGTGCTGGGCTGGGTGCCTCCATCGCCATCCCCCTGATAAAATCATGGGTAAAAAACAGCTTGATCATCTTGCGGGCTTATTAAAAAAATTAGCTGGTAAAGCTATAGATCTTTACCGGGTATATTAGGGGTGTTGTTAGCTGGCTTTTGTTACTGCAGGCAAAGTAGTTGGCTTTATGGCCGAGCACTTATGGACATTAAATTCTCTTAATAGTCGGGTTAATTTTTAGTAAAATAAAGACCAAGTAATCCCAGGCCAGTTAATCCAAGAACAAGTTGGGTGTCTTTTCATATTCATGGTCTTATTTTTTTTGACTTCTTCAACGGCCTTCGGGCTTTGGGCCTCGGGGATTGGTTTACTTATTCTTGGGTGTTTGTTTACTGCTTGCAATATTACTGGCTCAGAATTTATTTCGTTTTTTCCGACCTTTTGTTCATTGCCTGCCCCAAGGATTTCGTTATTGTAGTTTATTAATTGTGCCTATCTGGAGTCTGAGGTCAGAAGGCACATGTATAAACCAGTGCCAACAGCAAAGTCTACTTTCGATCTTGCGAATGTAAAACATTTTGGTACTTTTAATACTTGAAGGTAAATCAAATGTAGAATTAATGGCGTCCTCTAAATTTGCTAAGTATTGTTTTTGAGCATCCCAAAACCCGTAGAAGGATCGTATGCTTTGATCTGTTTGCGCTTGCGAACCTAGCAAACACCAAAAATAAGTACGAACAGAGTCGTTTATTCGTTCTATTCCCGCTTTAGTTAGGCCCTTAGAAGTGTCTAAGATAAATGTTGTCCATGCTGATTTTTGCTCTTGCTCTAGGAAACCCCAGGGGAACAGCTGTGCCTGAAGGGGAAAGATGTGTAAGGAGGATTCCCAAACATAGTTTATTTTCTGTGCACGCCCAAAAATAAGGGGTGCCTAGACCACGATTAAGATCCAACTTTTGTCTAAAGTCTTCCTTAACATTAATATTGAATTCGTTACAGATCCTTCAAAGCCTTCATGTCTATTCTGTTGCTAAATGGATTAAACGGTTTGTCATTTGGCAATGGTGCTTGCAGTTCAGTCAAAATACGTCTGAAGGTGTAATAAAAATGAAATCATACGACCCACCAAAGATCAGGATGATTAGATGACAGCAACGACACTCCCCCACCCAGTTGTGCACAAAACCGCAAATTAAACTGGTCTGATAAAAACTGCATCGGATGATGACCACACTTTTGCGATGTAGTCTTTTTAATAGGGGTGTTAAGAAATTTTCCAATGGAGTACTCACCTTTTATGAAAGTGCAGTTGGGTCACAGAATGTCAAATATCAGTTGTTTTAATTTTTAAGATTGTAGTTGCGGCCAACAAATATTTGCACCAGTATTTTGAATGCACTCCTTTTTATTCGTTTAAAATGTTTGTAACAATACAACCAAGACGCCCTTTCGTTTTTTAGAACATGCGTTAAGAACGATGCGGAACCCAAAATGGTCGCACTCATGAAATTTTTTACAAAGTTGTATTTTTTTATAAACTGAATCCCTGAATAATTAATACAATTCTAAAAAGTTGACAAATCAGGGCCAAAGTTAGCCAGTTAACAATACCCGATGGTTATTACGGGTTTTGCTCACTAAAAGAAGCAATGAGTAACTTCGACAATTACTCTCAAACTTAACAATGCGAATCTGAAAACAATGTTAACATTCAAGCCTGAAGAAGAAGCAGGTTACTATTTGATGAAGAGCTAGCTAAAATGTTAAGGTTTGCGGCTGGCAATCATAGATTTAGAGTTACACCACGCAAAACTACTTATGAGGGGGAAAATCCGCTCGATCTTGCTTTTCATTCATACTCTATGTTCATTTAGATGAGCTGAGCACTGATGAAAATTATATGATGGAAGGCCCTCAACAGTTTTAAGAGCTCTTCCGTCAGGGGAAAACTGCTATTGCGATTATGAAAATTATACAATTCCCTAATTTACAGTTTAAAAGATTTTGTTTGTGGAAGGGTCGGATCATTTAATATAAAAATTGCAGACAAAACGGGGAAAGTCGTTTAAAAAGTGATAACCTGCACATTGTTTTGGAAATAAATAATAAAAATGTACTAAAATGTTGCGTGGGCCAGAAGAACCGGAGTTACATTAGCGCCCGTGAGGTGTATAACTTTAGAATTAAAAGACCTTGCAGACGTTACAGACTTTGAACAGATGGTGAGATAGGCGCTTTGTATGGTTTTGAGTACACTAAAGATGGTGATTATAAACGTAAAGGGTTGGCGACCAGCAAAAGTTTCCTAAACTAGAACAACTGCGCAATCTAGAAACAAATAAAGTTGGCCAGTATGAATATATATAGTTCGAAAACCTGACCTCAAAAAGGCACTTAGAACCATATTTAGAATGGGAAATAAAATTTGAATTCATAAGCCCATTTACATTTTTTAGCCGTCAAAAAAGTTTCAGAAAAGCATTCAACTCTGGCCCTTTACATGTAAGTCTTATGCCAGCGACAATAGCCGAAGAAATTGAATAACACCGTATGGGAAAAAACAGTACATCCTCCACAGAAAAGAAACGGTTTTTAAAAAAGCTTCTACAAAATTACAGTTCTTTCCAAGCAGAAAATTAGGAGACACGTTCACAATGATATTTGAAATTTCTGTCTTTAAAGATGTAGAGAGGGACGGGGTTTGTGGGCGTTAGTGACGACCTTATAAAAGGAATTAATATTAGCTGGCAAAACTTAGACGTTAAACGCCTTTAACGTTACCATCGTCGTTCTTCACAATGGTGAGGATATTAAGGTTATAAAACAAGCAAAAAAATCAATGTTGACTTAAATAGAAACAATCTTACAGAACTGAATTGGATTAATCTTACACATTTAGGGCCCTTTTAGGGTTTTATTATACTGAACAAGTTTTGACGAGAGCATGATAAAAACAATAACTGGATTAGATTAAATTCTGTTATAAAACTTTTGGAGCAGTTAAACTTTATGACAAAACTCCTCATTGTTCATTAATTTGTGGGCAAACTGGTTGTGGAAAACAATATTTGTCCTCGACCCATTACAAAAGTTTATCGTTATAATTTTGATCACATTGTGATTTTCTGTCCAACACTTAAATGGAACAAAGCATATCATGATAGAAGGTTTATATGGACAGCGATAACATATATTTAGTTGATCCCAGCAATAAACTGAGTGAGTGTTTAGAACACTTTAATAATTGTTTGAAGGAACGCAGACACTATTTATTATAGAATGACTTCGGCAGAAAGAGACATAGTTAAAAAAAGAAACGCTTTGTCGAAACTAGCTTTCAGTGGAAGACATGCTGGAATAAGTGTGTGGATTTTATGTCAAAATTAACTCAGTTTTTTAAAAAACTTAGAGAACAGTTAAAGACTGTAGTTTTATTTCACATGAAAGGGCAGAGACTCATTTGATGAATGTTTGCGCGAAAATGATGTTATTGAAAACGATCAGGAAAAAATTTGGATTAAGCAAAAACTGAAATCTAAAAAGTTTAGTAAATTAGTATTGAAAACAGATAACCCTACACAGTATGTATGTTTGTAGGGTTTGCTAGGAGAGAACTATAAAACGCCGCTTTTGGAGTCGCCCGATCGATACCGGCCAAGGCCGGTTGAGAACGGCTGAGCCAAAAGCGGCGTTTTATAGTTCTCTTGCCTTTCTTTACCGCAGTCTATCGTTTCTTGCCTGTCTTTACCGCAGTCTATCGTTTCTTGCCTGTCTTTACCGCAGTCTATCGTTTCTTGCCTGTCTTTACCGCAGTCTATCGTTTCTTGCCTGTCTTTACCGCTGTCTATCGTTTCTTGCTTGTCTATACTGCTGTCTATCGTTTGTTGCCTTTCTTTACCGCTGTCTATCGTTTCTTGCCTGTTTTTACCGCTGTCTATCGTTTTTTGCCTGTTTTTACCGCTGTCTATCGTTTCTTGCCTGTTTTTACCGCTGTCTATCGTTTGTTGCCTGTTTTTTACCGCTGTCTATCGTTTGTTGCCTGTCTTTACCGCTGTCTATCGTTTCTTGCCTGTCTTTACCGCTGTCTATCGTTTCTTGCCTGTCTTTACCGCTGTCTATCTTTTCTTGCCTGTCTTAACCGCTGTCTATCGTTTCTTACCTGTCTTTACCGCTGTCTATCTTTTCTTGCCTGTCTTTACCGCTGTCTATCGTTTTTTGCCTTTCTTTACCGCTGTCTATCGTTTTTTGCCTGTCTTAATCGCTGTCTATCGTTTTTTGCCTGTCTTTACCGCTGTCTATCGTTTTTTACCTGTCTTCACCGCTGTCTATCGTTTTTGGCCTGTCTTTACCGCTGTCTATCGTTTCTTGCCTGTCTTCACCGCTGTCTATCGTTTCTTGCCTGTCTTCACCGCTGTCTATCGTTTCTTGCCTGTCTTACCGCTGTCTATCGTTTTTTGACTGTCGTTACCGCTGTCTATCATTTCTTGCTTGTCTTTACCGCTGTCTATCGTTTCTTGCCTGTCTTTACCGCTGTCTATCGTTTCTTGCCTGTCTTTACCGCTGTCTATCGTTTCTTGCCTGTCTTTACCGCTGTTTATCGTTTCTTACCTGTCTTTACCGCTGTCTATCGCTTTTTGCCTGTCTTTACCGCTGTCTATCGTTTCTTGCTTGTCTTTACCGCTGTCTATGTTTTTGTCTTGTCTTTACGCTGTCTATCGTTTTTCTGTCGTTTCTTGCTTCGTTTCTTGTTTTACGCTGTCTATCGTTTCTTGCCTGTCTTTACCGCTGTCTATGTTTCTTGCCTGTATTTACCGCTGTCTATCGTTTCTTGCCTGTCTTTACCGCTGTCTATTCGTTTCTTGCCTGTCTTTACCGCTGTCTATCGTTTCTTGCTTGTCTATACCGCTGTCTATCGTTTTTGCCTTGTCTTTACCGCTGTCTATCGTTTCTTGCTTGTCTATACCGCTGTCTATCGTTTGTTGCTTTCTTTACCGCTGTCTATCGTTTCTTGCTGTTCTATACCGCTGTCTATCGTTTGTTGCCTTTCTTTACCGCTGTCTATCGTTTCTTGCCTGTTTTTACCGCTGTCTATCGTTTCTTGCCTGTTTTACCGCTGTCTATCGTTTCTTGCCTGTCTTTACCGCTGTTCTATTCGTTTACTTGCCTGTCGTTTACCGCTGTCTATCGTTTCTTGCCTGTCTTCACCGCTGTCTATCGTTTTTTACCTGTCTTTACGCTGTCTATCTTTTCTTGCCTGTCTTTACCGCTGTCTATCGTTTTTTGCCTTTCTTTACCGCTGTCTATCGTTTTTTGCCTGTCTTCATCGCTGTCTATCGTTTTTTGCCTGTCTTTACCGCTGTCTATCGTTTTTTACCTGTCTTCACCGCTGTCTATCGTTTTTGGCCTGTCTTACCGCTGTCTATCGTTTCTTGCCTGTCTTCACCGCTGTCTATCGTTTCTTGCCTGTCTTCACCGCTGTCTATCGTTTCTTGCCTGTCTTTACCGCTGTCTATCGTTTCTTGCCTGTCGTTACCGCTGTCTATCGTTTCTTGCCTGTCTTTACCGCTGTCTATCGTTTCTTGCCTGTCTTTACCGCTGTCTATCGTTTCTTGCTGTCTTTACCGCTGTCTATCTTGTTTCTTGCCTGTCTTTACGCTGTCTATCGCTTTTTGCCTGTCTTTACCGCTGTCTATCGTTTCTTGCTTGTCTTTACCGCTGTCTATCGTTTTTTGTCGTTTCTTGCCTGTCTTTACAGCTGTCTATCGTTTCTTGCCTGTCTTTACCGCTGTCTATCGTTTCTTGCTTTCTTTACCGCTGTCTATCGTTTTTTGTCGTTTCTTGCCTGTCTTTACAGCTGTCTATCGTTTCTTGCCTGTCTTTACCGCTGTCTATTCGTTTCTTGCCTGTTTTTACCGCTGTCTATTGTTTCTTGCCTGTCTTTACCGCTGTCTATGTTTCTTGCCTGTCTTTACCGCTGTCTATGTTTCTTGCCTGTCTTTACCGCTGTCTATTGTTTTTCTTGTTCTGCCTGTCTTTACTGCTGTGTATTGTTTCTTGTCATTTCTTGCCTTTCTTTACCGCTGTCTATCGTTTCTTGCCTGTCTTTACCGCTGTCTATCGTTTCTTGCTTGTCTTTACCGCTGTCTATCGTTTCTTGCCTGTCTTTGCCGCTGTCTATCGTTTTTTTGTTTGTTTATTGTTTGTTGTCTTCCTTTTCATCTTAATCACTCAACAAGTCATAGGTAGATTGTTTTAGGAAGGCAACTGAACATTATAACAAAGCCATAATTTAGCTTTTTTTCCCCTCACTGATTTCAGTAGATCTTGACATGGTCCGACGTGCTGCTTGTGTGATGCACTTGTTCTTTAGCAGCATGGTCAGTGTGTTTGAAGTTTAGCATTTTGCGGTAACATCTCATTTACATAGTTTGGTTTCTTCTGTCCATATCCACCGTGATAATCCATGTCTTGCATGCACGAGGGAAGAGGGAATATAGCCGTGCCACGCAGGAACCTGATCCTGAGTGTAATAGAGATGTTGACTACAGATTACTGATTGTAGAACAGTTTTCCATGAAAGACACACATACACAGAAAAAGGACCTCCTCACAAAGAAACAAACAAACAAATAAACAAGCAAACAAACATGCAAAACCAACCAACCAACCAACCAAACAAATAAACAAGCAAACAAACATGCAAAACCAACCAACCAACCAACCAACCAACCAAACCAACAGAAGACGTCACTAACTTGACCACCATTCTGTTCGCCTGGCTGGAGACAACGCGGCAAATCTTCTGCTTGTACTGTCAGTCTGATACAGAAGAAGACATCTCCTTTGACAGACTGTAGCGCTAGTATTGTTGGTCTGATACTGACGAGGACATTTCCTTTGACAGGCTGTAGCGCTAGTATTGTTGGTCTGATACTGACGAGGACATTTCCTTTGACAGGCTGTAGCGCTAGTATTGTTGGTCTGATACTGACGAGGACATTTCCTTTGACAGGCTGTAGCGCTAGTATTGTTGGTCTGATACTGACGAGGACATTTCCTTTGACAGGCTGTAGCGCTAGTATTGTTGGTCTGATACTGACGAGGACATTTCCTTTGACAGACTGTAGCGCTAGTATTGTTGGTCTGATACTGACGAGGACATTTCCTTTGACAGACTGTAGCGCTAGTATTGTTGGTCTGATACTGACGAGGACATTTCCTTTGACAGACTGTAGCGCTAGTATTGTTGGTCTGATACTGACGAGGACATTTCCTTTGACAGACTGTAGCGCTAGTATTGTTGGTCTGATACTGACGAGGACATTTCCTTTGACAGACTGTAGCGCTAGTATTGTTGGTCTGATACTGACGAGGACATTTCCTTTGACAGGCTGTAGCGCTAGTATTGTTGGTCTGATACTGACGAGGACATTTCCTTTGACAGGCTGAAGCGCTAGTATTGTTGGTCTGATAGAGAAGAGGACATCTCCTTTGGCAGACTGTAGCGCTAGTATTGTTGGTCTGATCATGGAGAAGATGTCTTCTTTAAACGATTGTAGCCCTTGCGCAATTGGTCTGATTGTGCCGAGGGTGTCTTCTTTCACAGACTGTGGCACCAGCACTGATGGTTTGATTGTTGAGAGGCTATCTTCCTTAGCAGATCGCAGCTGCGACACTGTCGGTATGATCTAAAAGCAGTTTAAATTGTTAAAAAGACCATCGGTATTTATTACAAACTATCCCTCTCCCTCCTAAATGAAATGATTAAGTGGAGACATCACATTCATTTGGTGGGAGAGGGTCACGTTTCGTTCCCTTTAAACCTGTTCTGTTGCACTCATGTTATTGTTTTATCAAAAACATTCAGCCCTATGCACAAACATGTGCGAGTGATCTCTGGCTAACATTGCTTCTTGATATCATTTTGCTCAGCCTTGGAAACAGGGACAGCGTGTTGGAGCAAGCGTACTTCCGTTTCATTTGTGTGCTTGATGTCGTCGACCTCTTTTCACCCAGGAGCAAATTATACGACGTGACTTGGAATAGCAATGGTTGTGTTGACATCAGCAATGTCAGCAGGGAACCATACTAGCTTCAATAGCCCTGAAACTGCTTTACACTGTTCAAGAAGGAACCATGATAACATTTGTTTGCTCGTAAAACTGTTATGGTGCCGAAGCAACTACATAATAACTAATTGTCTCATCGTCACTGTTTTCTGACAGGTTGATATTATTACCGTTAAGAAAAAAGCAAAACCCTGCAATGCACCCGTTTCCCCGGAAAATGACTGATTACTTCAGCCACAGAGGCTGCTTTCACTCGTGTCAGTTGCTTTGTTAGTTGGTCTGTCAATAAGATAGTGTAAAAACTAGGGACTAATTTTAGCCAGAAGTCGCAAAAAGACGGAATGTGCTGAGAACAACTCTGTTACAGTTCAGAGCAGATCTGTGTTGTGGATCGTTCGGCAAGATCCTTACACATCTTATTGAACAAACACCGCTGAAGCGATTTAAAACAAAATTTGGAGGAAAAATGGAATGCGATACAACGACAATGAAAGAATGGCATCTGTCTGTCTCAAGAAACAACAGTGTTGCGCCGTGGATTAGTCAGTCGTGGAGTTGCAGCGCCTGCTGTGGCTAAAGAGCCCAATCCCTGCGTGGCAGACTCTGTTGCAGTTGCTGAAGTCTCGGTCATGAGTGTCTGTTGGTGCCGACGCAATTCTTTGCCGTCTGCGGCCTTGAATGTGATTCAGGACAATCTCATCAAATTTCGTGAGAATCCTTGGCGCCAATCTGGATAAATCACTTGATCCAGAATTTGTTCACATAAATGGTCAGGGTGTTACGGATATTTTCCACTGACTCTGGACACTGTGAAGTTATTGTTAAGAATTGAAAATTGTCTGTGAAAGCTATGTATTATCATGGAATGTCAATTGCTTTTAGTGATGTCAACGTTCACATTTTGCATTTTCCTTGCCATAATAACTGAAAGCATGTGAGGAGTAACTCAGTCCGTATTAATTTTTACATCCTCTGGCAAGAACGAAGTATTGTTTTCACGTATGAACTTGCTCAAGGGTGGATAAAAAATTCTTTCCGTTTTGCGGCCACCTTGCGCCCAATTTGAGAAGATAAGTGATTGCTCGTTCTTTGTTTTCATTGTCCTGAATGTTTTTTATTTTGCCTGGTGAAGACCAAAGAGGTCGAAACGCGTCGTGTTTTGTCTTGCAATTTCTTTGTCCCTTGTTTCCGACGGAATTGTAATATTTTTTTCCTTTTAAAGTAGTTACGTGTCGTGAGGGATGGCGACTGGTTTCTTGTCAGTTCAATTTACTTCGAGTCAGTTCGGTAACGACAACATTAGATAGATGCTTCTAGACAAGAAAAGCAACTGTTGATACGGGCTGAAAGAATTGCTCCCCATTATATTTCAAAACGAAACAGATCATGCCAAGAACAGTAAATATGAACGTTTACAGCACTAAAAGTTTTAATATTGCATGAAAATATGCTGTTTTGCACACAATCATCAGTTCGTAAGAATAACTTCGCACTGTTCATGTTCGCCAGAGATTGTGTAATCTTATCAACGATGTGGACAAATCCTATACCTCCTGAAGGGGAGGTAATTGTTTGGGAGGACTGTAGAAATTATGGTTAGTGTTCTTTGAACATCGCTGAAAGATCCCGGATTTGCCATTTGATGCAGATCCGGCCCGTTGATCCACACAGCAATGTGATGCAGATCCGGCCCGTTGATCCACACAGCAATGTGACGGTAGTTCCTTTAGCCTTAGATCCGTGCACATTTTGATAGCGTTTGGCTAGAGAGGTTTGTGGCACATTTTGATAGCTTTTGGCTAGAGAGGTTTGTGGCACATTTTGATAGCATTTGGCTACAGAGGTTTGTGGCACATTTTGATAGCGTTTGGCTAGAGAGGTTTGTGGCACATTTTGATAGCGTTTGGCTAGAGAGGTTGTGGCACATTTTGATAGCGTTTGGCTAGAGAGGTTTGTGGCACATTTTGATAGCGTTTGGCTAGAGAGGTTTGTGGCACATTTTGATAGCGTTTGGCTAGAGAGGTTTGTGGTCGTTGCAAAATCCTGCGAACAGACAAACAAATCTGTTTGTTTGTTTGGTCTGCCCGTCAGCGAGGTGAAGGAAAAGATATAAAAATCTAAACGAAGCTTGATAAAAAAGACCGAATATGATTCGAGGGCGAACACATTCAGTTCTGGTGGATATGAAGATAAAAAAAGGTGGTTCCAGAATTATCATGTATAGGAAAGGCGCTTTTTTTAATATACAAAAAGCCTTTTTTGACACAGTCTGTTTTTAGGCTAGCATTTACTGTGCACCGAGCTTTGGCAAAATGCATCGGTGCAACTGAGGTGGAAAAAGTAGGGTAACACATGTTATTTGCCAGGTTAAAGTTCTCTGGTCGCAATCGGTCGAGCACATTGGGCGGATGTATGACTCCGGATCTCTTGGTACAGGATCAACCAAGACAGCGGGCGTAGCTAGGGAACTAGGGTAAGAAAGGGCCCGGGTACCCGACTTTTAGACGATGCAAAATGCATCGGTCTGGAATCTCGTTTTTTTTTTTTTTTTAATTCTGATCAAAATTATCTGCTTTGAAGTCGAGAGGCAGTGTTGTTTAAAATTAATCCATCCGATTCTAACTCTCTCGTCTTCCTTAAATGTCGAACTGTAGATAATGGGATGAACTGGAATGCTGAAAAAAAAAAAGAATTCCGTGTTTGTGGCAGTCCTGCTCTTCTTCCATCTCTGCCTGCACGATTGTTGTGTGGTGGACCAGGTCCTCAGCACGCCAAGACCAGGAGAATTGTTCCTCCCTACACTGCAGGATTGCTGTGTGGTGGGCCACACGAATTGTTCCTCCTTACACTGCAGGATTGCTGTGTGGTGGGCCACACGAATTGTTACTCCTTACACTGCAGGATTGCTGTGTGGTGGGCCACACGAATTGTTCCTCCCTACACTGCAGGATTGCTGTGTGGTGGGCCACACGAATTGTTCCTCCCTACACTGCAGGATTGCTGTGTGGTGGGCCACACGAATTGTTCCTCCTTACACTGCAGGATTGCTGTGTGGTGGCCACACGAATTGTTCCTCCTTACACTGCAGGATTGCTGTGTGGTGGGCCACAGGAGTTGTTATTCCCTACACTGCAGGATTGCTGTGTGGTGGGCCACAGGAGTTGTTACTCCCTACACTGCAGGATAGCTGTGTGGTGGGCCACACGAATTGTTCCTCCTTACACTGCAGGATTGCTGTGTGGTGGGCCACAGGAGTTGTTACTCCCTACACTGCAGGATTGCTGTGTGGTGGGCCACACGAATTGTTCCTCCCTACACTGCAGGATTGCTGTGTGGTGGGCCAGAGGAGTTGTTATTCCTACACTGCAGGATTGCTGTGTGGTGGGCCACAGGAATTGTTCCTCCCTACACTGCAGGATTGCTGTGTGGTGGGCCACACGAATTGTTCCTCCTTACACTGCAGGATTGTTGTGTGGTGGGCCACAGGAGTTTTTATTCCCTACACTGCAGGATTGCTGTGTGGTGGGCCACACGAATTGTTCCTCCCTACACTGCAGGATTGCTGTGTGGTGGGCCACACGAATTGTTCCTCCTTACACTGCAGGATTGCTGTGTGGTGGGCCACACGAATTGTTCCTCCTTACACTGCAGGATTGCTGTGTGGTGGGCCACAGGAGTTTTTATTCCCTACACTGCAGGATTGCTGTGTGGTGGGCCACACGAATTGTTCCTCCTTACACTGCAGGATTGCTGTGTGGTGGGCCACAGGAGTTGTTATTCCGTACACTGCAGGATTGCTGTGTGGTGGGCCACACGAATTGTTCCTCCTTACACTGCAGGATTGCTGTGTGGTGGGCCACACGAATTGTTCCTCCCTACACTGCAGGATTGCTGTGTGGTGGGCCACAGTTGTTATTCCCTACACTGCAGGATTGCTGTGTGGTGGGCCACAGGAGTTGTTCCTCCCTACACTGCAGGATTGCTGTGTGGTGGGCCACAGGAGTTGTTACTCCCTACACTGCAGGATTGCTGTGTGGTGGAGCACAGGAGTTGTTACTCCCTACACTGCAGGATTGCTGTGTGGTGGGCCACAGGAGTTGACACTCCCTACACTGCAGGAGGCGGCCACAGCTTTGCTCAGCAAGCCCTCCACCCCCTATCCCTCTCGCCTCCCTCTCTCTCTCTCTCTCCGCCTCCCTCTCCGGCTCTTGGAGGGAGGCGCCCAGAGAAAATGCTCGACCACTGAGGACACCAACTGTTGCCACCCCACGTCTAATTTTGTTTATGGTTAATCCTTCGTTTGTCAATCCTGTGTTGAGCCACCCGACTCTGAACTGAGAACGTTCAAAATACTCGTGTCTGGGAGACCGCATGTGCTCAGAATGAATGTGTGCGTGTGCGTGTCATGTGTGTGTGTGTGTATGTATGTGTGTGTGTGTGTGTGTGTGTGTGTGTGTGTGTGTGTGTGTGTGTGTGTGTGTGTGTGTGTGTGTGTGTGACCGCGCGCGCGCGCGCGTGTGTGTGTGAAGAGACAGCAGACTCAAGACATTGCGGAATTATGATACTGATGATATGGAATACTTAGCACCTATTGATGAAAATGAGAAGTTTGAATTGAAGTTATGGGTCAGCCCTAAAACTCACCATTTTAAGAACTCTTTAGAAATAAAGACTATCCTTCATAAATTGAAAGAGCATTCATATTGCAGGAAATGGTCATGATTTCATTTTCATTTTTAGTATGGGGCAACACTTTCTATCAGTATTATTCCATGCCGTTATTAGTGCTGGTTTAAAGTGAATTGTCCCACCCCATCCGACCCCCTAACGTCAATCTGATTTATGTGTACATCAGAGCTTTACAAGTAATTAAAAGTATGCTGCTTATCTCTGACAGAAAGACAACGTTCATTGCAATATATAAAAAAAATCTTGAAACAAATAACTATGAAAGAAACAGTATTGACAGAACAGCCGCCAGTAAAGCAGCGAAAAGCAAGCGGTGACAGTGCCTATACTTAATCCCTTAATGGGCCCCTTTTTCTTTGTTAAAGGATGCAGGTGTAATCCAACAGAACTGTAACAAAACCAGAGTTATAGGCGTTTGTACAGAGGCTCTGACTAAAGTTAGGGGCCAGTCGTTCTATTTGCTTTTTGTTTGATTAGGTTTCTATTCTCAGTCCCGTTTTTCCAGGCAAACACAGGTGTCATTAGACAGTGTGTTAGACCTGCGGACAGATGTTACAGTATAAAATTTGGCACAATAATTGAAAACTCGAAATTCTGTTCTTCGTCACGTCATACATGTGCATTGTGAGGACAGTCATCCACAGACTGCTACCCACTTACAAATGTCAAAGGTGCAGTACATGGAAACCAGGAAAGAATCTAGTTTTCACAAAAGTTTACAAAAGAAATTACGCAACCTGATTTTCACTGGTTCGTATCCGCTGTTGACGTCTGTAGTTGAAGTGAAGCACAAGTCTGATGCAGAACGACATGATCATATGATGGAAATACCGTACCATGAGCTGTCAGGCAGCTGAACTGAAGCACAGAACAGAAGGAAACTAGTCATTCTCCTTAAAACTTTAATACAAAACTAGAAGCTGTGTTTCTCAATAGTAGGCCAGCTAGCTCCCAAATGTGTCACCAGTGTGGACAACAGAGAGTGGTGATGTGGACAACCTTCACACTGCAGGTATGTTATCCGTGTGGAGCTCTAAGGATGGTAAAAGTTGACAGCCTTTAATCGACAAATAAGTCGTCAGATTGGATCATACAGAAATAGGTAATGTTAACAACACTACAGATCAAGACAGGGGTGATGTTAACAACACTACAGACCAAGACAGGGGTGATGTTGACAACACTAAAGATCAAGACAGGGGTGATGTTGACAACACTGTAGATCAAGACAGGGGTGATGTTGACAACACTACAGATCAAGACAGGGGTGATGTTGACAACACCACAGATCAAGACAGGGTTGATGTTAACAACACTACAGATCAAGACAGGGGTGATGTTGAAAACACTACAGATCAAGACAGGGGTTATGTTAACAACAATACAGATCAAGACAGGGGTGATGTTAACAACACTACAGATCAAGACAGGGGTGATGTTGACAACACTACAGATCAAGACAGGGGTGATGATGACAACACTACAGATCAAGACAGGGGTGATGTTGACAACACTACAAATACACAGAGTGGTAATGTTGACAACCTTCGCATAACAGATACAGAGAGAGGTGATGTTAACCTTCACACTGTAAATACAGAGAGGGGTGATGTTGACAACCTTTACACTGTAAATACAGAGAAGGGTGATGGTGACAACCTTCACACTGTAAATACAGAGAGGGGTGATGTTGACAACCTTCACACTGCAGATACAGAGAGACGTGAGGTTGACAACCTTTACACTGCCGATACAGAGAGAGGTGATGTTGACAACCTTCACAATACAGATACAGAGAGAGATGATGTTGACAACCTTCACACTTCAGATACAGACAGAGGTGATGTTGACAACCTTCACACTTCAGATACAGACAGAGATGATGTTGACAACCTTCACACTACAGATACAGAGAGAAGTGATGTTGACAACCTTCACACTACAGATACAGAGAGAGGTGATGTTGACAACCTTCACACTTCAGATACAGAGAGAAGTGATGTTGACAACCTTCACACTACAGATACAGAGAGAGGTGATGTTGACAACCTTCACACTACAGATACAGAGAGAAGTGATGTTGACAACCTTCACACTGCAATACAGAGAGAGGTGATGTTGACAACCTTCACACTTCAGATACAGAGAGAAGTGATGTTGACAACCTTCACACTGCAATACAGAGAGAGGTGATGTTGACAACCTTCACACTTCAGATACAGAGAGAAGTGATGTTGACAACCTTCACACTACAGATACAGAGAGGGGTGATGTTGACAACCTTCACACTACAGATACAGAGAGGGGTGATGTTGACAACCTTCACACTACAGATACAGAGAGCGGTGATGTTGACAAACTTCACACTACAGATACAGAGAGGGGTGATGTTGACAACCTTCACACTGCAATACAGAGAGGGGTGATGTTGACAACCTTCACACTGCAATACAGAGACAGGATGTTGACAACCTTCACACTGCAATACAGAGAGGGGTGATGTTGACAACCTTCACACTGCAGATACAGAGAGAGGTGATGTTGACAACCTTCACACTACAGTAAACAAGTGGGGTATGTTTTGCTCCCATAAGGAAACCTAACACACAGTAACTTTTATTCAAGACTGGCACAGCCTTTTAAACTTGAATAAAGTCAGACAAATACATAGACGAACAATCTAATAGTGGGGGAAAAACAAGCGTAGGCCAACAACTGAACTGTCTTCATAGTAATGACCTGGCAAAGATTTGGACTTAAGGAGGGGAGGGGGAGTTTGAAGATGGAGAATCTGGGAACATGAAATTAAAAAAAAAAAATAATAATAATTAAAAAAAAGTTACAGATATGAAAACTCTTAACTAGCTGCATAAGGGAACCATCGCAATCCCTTTTGAAGGCAGATATATTTGTATTGCCTGCTTCGAGGCCTTTGGCCCGCTGGGTCGGGACTCATCAGGGAGACACGGCTGGTTGTGTCTGCGCTCCCGGCGTCAAATAGAGACACACCACAGTCCATAATACTGTGGTGTTCTCACCACCATGGGTGCAAAAAAGAATCCAATAGCACCCCCAAAGCAGCCAGCGAAGAGTAGTAAATGCAACCAAACGAAAGTGTGGGGAGGAAAAAAGTTGCTGTAAAACTAAAGACATTATGCAAATAATATAAAATGTAGGGGACAGTCTTTGAGCCTACGCCTGAGGATCCACCCAAAGATGCAAGGGAGATCAAAGACAAACACACAGACGGACAGAAACAAATACAAATAACCTCAATTTAATCAAAGCAAAATCGGAAATGAAATGAGGTAGGGAACAGTAAACGATAAACAGTAAACAAGTGGGGTATGTTTTGCTCCCATAAGGAAACTTAACACAGAGTAACTTTTATTCAAGACTTGCACAGCCTTTTAAACTTGAATAATGTCAGACAAATACATAGACGACTAATCTAATAGTGGGGGAAAAACAAGCGCAGTCCAACAACTGAACTGTCTTCATAGTAATGACCTGGCAAAGATTTGGACTTAAGGAGAGGACTTGTGGACTTGGACTTGTGTTGTGTCTCTATTTGACGCCGGGAGCGCAGACACAACCAGCCGTGTCTCCCTGATGAGTCCCGACCCAGCGGGCGAAAGGCCTCGGAGCAGGCAATACAAATATATCTGCCTTCAAAAGGGATTGCGATGGTTCCCTTATGCAGCTAGTGAAGAGTTTTCATATCTGTAACTTTTTTTTTTTTTTAAATTTCATGTTCCCAGTTTCTCCATCTTCAAACTCCCCCCCCTCCCCTCCTTAAGTCCAAATCTTTGCCAGCTCATTACTATGAAGACAGTTCAGTTGTTGGCCTGCGCTTGTTTTTCCCCCACTATTAGATTGTTCGTCTATGTATTTGTCTGACTTTATTCAAGTTTAAAAGGCTGTGCCAGTCTTGAATAAAAGTTACTCTGTTGTTAGGTTTCCTTATGGGAGCAAAACATACCCCACTTGTTTACTGTTTATCGTTTACTGTTCCCTACCTCATTTCATTTCCGATTTTGCTTTGATTAAATTGAGGTTATTTGTATTTGTTTCTGTCCGTCTGTGTGTTTGTCTTTTGATCTCCCTTCCATCTTTGGGTGGATCCTCAGGCGTAGGCTCAAAGACTGTCCCCTACATTTTATATTATTTGCATGTCTTTAGTTTTACAGCAACTTTTTTCCTCCCCACACTTTCGTTTGGTTGCATTTACTACTCTTCGCTGGCTGCTTTGGGAGTGCTATTGGATTCTTTTTTGCACCCATGGTGGTGAGAACACCACAGTATTATGGACTGTGGTGTGTCTCTATTTGACGCCGGGAGCGCAGACACAACCAGCCGTGTCTCCCTGATGAGTTCCGACCCAGCGGGCGAAAGGCCTCGAAGCAGGCAATACAAATATATCTGCCTTCAAAAGGGATTGCGATGGTTCCCTTATGCAGCTAGTGAAGAGTTTTTATATCTGTAACATTTTTTTGTATTATTATTTTTTTTTTTTTAATTTCATGTTCCCAGATTCTCCATCTTCAAACTCCCCCCTCACCTCCTTAAGTCCAAATCTTTGCCAGGTCATTACTATGAAGACAGTTCAGTTGTTGGCCTGCGCTTGTTTTTCATCTACTATTAGATTGTTCGTCTATGTATTTGTCTGACTTTATTCAAGTTTAAAAGGCTGTGCCAGTCTTGAATAAAAGTTACTCTGTGTTAGGTTTCCTTATGGGAGCAAAACATACCCCACTTGTTTACTGTTTATCGTTTACTGTTCCCTACCTCATTTCATTTCCGACTTCACACTGCAGATACAGACAGAGGTGATGTTGACAACCTTCACACTACAGATACAGAGGCGATGTTGACTACCTTCACACTACAGATACAGAGGTGATGTTGACAACCTTCACACTACAGATACAGAGGTGATGTTGACAACCTTCACACTACAGATACAGAGGTGATGTTGACAACCTTCACACTACAGATACAGACAGATGTGATGTTGACAACCTTCACACTGCAATACAGAGAGAGGTGATGTTGACAACCTTCACACTACAGATACAGAGAGAAGTGATGTTGACAACCTTCACACTGCAGATACAGAGAGGGGATGTTGACAACCTTCACACTGCAATACAGAGAGGTGATGTTGACGACCTTCACACTGCAATACAGAGAGAGGTGATGTTGACGACCTTCACACTGCAATACAGAGAGAGGTGATGTTGACAACCTTCACACTGCAATACAGAGAGGTGATGTTGACGACGTTCACACTGCAATACAGAGAGGTGATGTTGACAACCTTCACACTACAGATACAGAGAGAAGTGATGTTGACAACCTTCACACTGCAGATACAGAGAGGTGATGTTGACGACCTTCACACTGCAATACAGAGAGGTGATGTTGACAACCTTCACACTGCAATACAGAGAGGGGTGATGTTGACAACCTTCACACTGTAATACAGAGAGGTGATGTTGACAACCTTCACACTGCAATACAGACAGGTGATGTTGACAACCTTCACACTGCAATACAGAGAGGTGATGTTGACAACCTTCACACTACAGATACAGACAGATGTGATGTTGACAACCTTCACACTGCAATACAGAGAGAGAGGTGATGTTGACAACCTTCACACTACAGATACAGAGAGAAGTGATGTTGACAACCTTCACACTGCAGATACAGAGAGGGGATGTTGACAACCTTCACACTGCAATACAGAGAGGTGATGTTGACGACCTTCACACTGCAATACAGAGAGAGGTGATGTTGAAGACCTTCACACTGCAATACAGAGAGAGGTGATGTTGACAACCTTCACACTGCAATACAGAGAGGTGATGTTGACGACGTTCACACTGCAATACAGAGAGGTGATGTTGACAACCTTCACACTACAGATACAGAGAGAAGTGATGTTGACAACCTTCACACTGCAGATACAGAGAGGTGATGTTGACGACCTTCACACTGCAATACAGAGAGGTGATGTTGACAACCTTCACACTGCAATACAGAGAGGGGTGATGTTGACAACCTTCACACTGTAATACAGAGAGGTGATGTTGACAACCTTCACACTGCAATACAGACAGGTGATGTTGACAACCTTCACACTGCAATACAGAGAGGTGATGTTGACAACCTTCACACTGCAATACAGAGAGGGGTGATGTTGACGACCTTCACACTCCAATACAGAGAGGTGATGTTGACGACCTTCACACTGCAATACAGAGAGGTGATGTTAACGACCTTCACACTGCAATACAGAGAGGTGATGTTGACAACATTGACACTGCAATACAGAGAGGTGATGTTGACGACCTTTACACTGCAATACAGAGAGGTGATGTTGACGACCTTCACACTGCAATACAGAGAGGTGATGTTGACAACCTTCACACTGCAATACAGAGAGGTGATGTTGACGACCTTCACACTGGAATACAGAGAGGTGATGTTGACGACCTTCACACTGCAATACAGAGACGTGTGATGTTGACAACCTTCACACTGCAGATACAGAGAGGTGATGTTGACGACCTTCACACTGCAATACAGAGAGGGGTAATGTTGACAACCTTCACACTGCAATACAGGGAGGGGATGTTGACAACCTTCACACTGCAATACAGAGAGGGGTGATGTTGACAACCTTCGCACTGTAATACAGAGAGAGGGGATGTTGACAACCTTCACACTGCAATACAGAGAGAGAGGATGTTGACAACCTTCACACTGCAATACAGAGAGAGAGGATGTTGACAACCTTCACACTGCAATACAGAGAGAGGTGATGTTGACAACCTTCACACTGCAATACAGAGAGGTGATGTTGACGACGTTCACACTGCAATACAGAGAGGTGATGTTGACAACCTTCACACTACAGATACAGAGAGAAGTGATGTTGACAACCTTCACACTGCAGATACAGAGAGGTGATGTTGACGACCTTCACACTGCAATACAGAGAGGTGATGTTGACAACCTTCACACTGCAATACAGAGAGGGGTGATGTTGACAACCTTCACACTGTAATACAGAGAGGTGATGTTGACAACCTTCACACTGCAATACAGACAGGTGATGTTGACAACCTTCACACTGCAATACAGAGAGGTGATGTTGACAACCTTCACACTGCAATACAGAGAGGGGTGATGTTGACGACCTTCACACTCCAATACAGAGAGGTGATGTTGACGACCTTCACACTGCAATACAGAGAGGTGATGTTAACGACCTTCACACTGCAATACAGAGAGGTGATGTTGACAACATTGACACTGCAATACAGAGAGGTGATGTTGACGACCTTTACACTGCAATACAGAGAGGTGATGTTGACGACCTTCACACTGCAATACAGAGAGGTGATGTTGACAACCTTCACACTGCAATACAGAGAGGTGATGTTGACGACCTTCACACTGGAATACAGAGAGGTGATGTTGACGACCTTCACACTGCAATACAGAGACGTGTGATGTTGACAACCTTCACACTGCAGATACAGAGAGGTGATGTTGACGACCTTCACACTGCAATACAGAGAGGGGTGATGTTGACAACCTTCACACTGCAATACAGGGAGGGGATGTTGACAACCTTCACACTGCAATACAGAGAGGGGTGATGTTGACAACCTTCGCACTGTAATACAGAGAGAGGGGATGTTGACAACCTTCACACTGCAATACAGAGAGAGAGGATGTTGACAACCTTCACACTGCAATACAGAGAGAGAGGATGTTGACAACCTTCGCACTGTAATACAGAGAGGGGTGATGTTGACAACCTTGACACTGCAATACAGAGAGGGGTGATGTTGACAACCTTCACACTGCAGATACAGAGAGAGGTGATGTTGACAACCTTTACACTGCAGATACAGAGAGAGGGGATGTTGACAACCTTCACACTGCAATACAGAGAGGGATGATGTTGACAACCTTCACACTGCAGATACAGAGAGTGGTGATGTTGACAACCTTCACACTGCAGATACAGAGAGGGGTGATGTTGACGACCTTCACACTGCAGATACAGAGAGGGGTGATGTTGACAACCTTCACACTGCAGATACAGAGAGGGGTGATGCTGACAACCTTCACACTGCAGATACAGAGAGGGGTGATGTTGACAACCTTCACACTGCAGATACAGACAGAGGTGATGTTGACAACCTTCACACTGCAGATACAGACAGAGGTGATGTTGACAACCTTCACACTACAGTAAACAAGTGGGGTATGTTTTGCTCCCATAAGGAAACCTAACACAGAGTAACTTTTATTCAAGATTGGCACAGCCTTTTAAACTTGAATAAAGTCAGACAAATACAGAGAGAGGTGATGTTGACAACCTTCACACTGCAGATACAGGGAGGGGTGATGTTGACAACCTTCACACTGCAATACAGAGAGAGGGGTGATGTTGACAACCTTCACACTGCAGATACAGAGAGGGGTGATGTTGACAACCTTCACACTGCAATACAGAGAGAGGGGTGATGTTGACAACCTTCACACTGCAGATACAGAGAGGAGTGATGTTGACAACCTTCACACTGCAATACAGAGAGAGGGGTGATGTTGACAACCTTCACACTGCAATACAGAGAGAGGGGATGTTGACAACCTTCACACTGTAGTGAAAGCAGAAGCCTTTTTCCTGTGATGTCTGCCCGCTCCATGGCATAACTGCCACGCCGTTTAGTGTTGCTCACCCATCCCCATCCCCACCCAGTGCGGTGCTGCCCCGGCCTCAGCCAGAGCAGTTGTAGGGGAACGATCAGTGTGGGGTGTTGTGAGGCAACACCACCGGAGAAGGCACTGTGTCTTGAGACATGTGGGCAATGTTAAGTGACGCATGGTGCCTGTTCCGATCCAACCAGGCAGGACACTTGTTAATGCTGTTGCTCATAGTGAAAGTGATGGTGGTGGTGTGTTTAGTATCGTATGTTGTAGTGGTTGTACTTTCATTTGACGAATCCAATCAAAGAAGAGAGAAGAAGAGAGAGAGGGGGGAGAGAGAGAGAGAGAGAGAGAGAGAGAGAGAGAGAGAGAGAGAGAGAGAGAGAGAGAGAGAGAGAGAGGAGAGAGAGAGAAAGAAAGAAATGGACGAGAGATGCACACGCATATATATACACGCGCGTGCATGTGTGCGCGCGTGCATGTGCATGCATGCGTGTGTGCATGCGTGCGCGTGCGCTCGCGTGTGCCTGTGTGCGCGCCTGTGTATATGAACGTATACGCATGTGTGTATGTGCGTGTGTGTGTGTGTGTGTGTGTGTGTGTGTGTGTGTGTGTGTGTGTGTGTGTGCGTGCGTGCGTGCGTGCGTGCGTGCGTGCGTGCGTGTGTGTGTGTGCGCGCGCGTGAACGCTCGCGCGCGTATTCGTCTCCTTGCATCGGTTTGGACAGAGAACTAGAAAAGCATACATCCGTTAACAAAGTCTAATTACAATAGATGATTTACAAATCAAGACACCTTATCATCACAATGGTCACAAAAACATGTCCGTCTTAAACATTTGCAATTTCCTCACATTACCTCATTCCTGCTCCGCCATCCTCTCAATTATTCATAGATTCAAAGTTTAAGAAACACGATGTGGTTTAACAACCAATGTATTCTAGAATGTTCGGGAATAATGACATAGCAAAGACGATCAAAATGAATGACATTTTCTACACTGATCGAGAATCTTGAATGTGTTTGAAATGCTGGGAACATTAAAATACAGTTTCTGGAAACTTATACTTTCTGCCGTATTTTGAGTAATCTAAAGAGATCTACGGAACAATTATGCAATTTGTGCATGCATCATTTGGTAGACAAACGTCACTCAAAACTTTAGACATACAAAGTGAAATCCAAGAAATGTAGACCTGAATCAACCAAGGATTAAAGCTAGTGAAGTCGATTTATGTCAACAGTCAGTCATATCAAAGGAAACTAATCGGGTAAATCTAAACATCAGATACATCAAAACACTTTTTCTGAAATTTTGACAAAATATGTACGAGCAGGCTGATGTCTCCAGCACAAGATGAAAAAAACAACAAAAAAAAAAACAACAATCCAGTTTGAATTCTTTTTTATACGGAAAAACAGTTTACATTGTTTTAACAACCGTGAGAATATTTTCCATATGACATCACATAATATATATATATATATATATATATATATATATA